>VWZS01007037.1:172718-291485 GCA_013397075.1 Rhabdornis inornatus
CCCCCTTCCCCGCTGGGAGTCTTTTATGTTTGACTGCTTTAGTGGCAAAACTTTTGAATTTCTCACCTTGATTGACTTGATTATGATCTTACAAGCATATATCCTTTATGCTGATGAAATCCTGTAGGGATCCTCAAAGGAGTTTACAAGCTGCAATACTAGATGAAACAGAATAATTAAATTATCCTTGCAAAAGCTGCTACTAGTGAAAATAGGAAGTTGAATATTAGTGCTGCAGATTTATTTATTCTTTGGCTGTCTAGTTTTAGGTACCAGGGAAAGATTAAGTTTTTTCAAGAATAGGTGGTCTGAGATTTCTGCCAGGTGACTGAATCTGCATAACCAGAATCTGGTTTGAAAGTGTAGGACAAAATCCCTGCGAACATTGTTCTGGCTTACTCTGCTCTGGTACTTTGTTAATGCTGGGATGAAGTGGATCTAACCATGCTTGATGGAGGTCTTCTCACTTAGGAGGAAATTGTTGGTAGAGTTGCACAACTAGATTCAACTACAGCAGCTACTCCAACAGTCAATAAGTGAAGTCTGTGGCCACCATCTTAACAACTATGAAAAAAACATCTGGCCAGAAAGGCTCCTGCTTGGAGTTTATGCATGGCAGGCAATGCTTCTGTCTTGTGCTACTCAACATGCTCCATCAGAAGAGGCTGGATTTTGCACTGGGAAATATGTTCAAAACTTTGGTATATGGTTGGCTTCCTAGTAATTGGTTCTTGCAGGTCATTGCTGCCCAGAGTCCATTTGTCTGCAAGTGTTACACACAAGAAGGCAGCTTCCCCCCCCACCTTACTTCTTCCCCTCATTTTATATGGTACCATTTGGTCTGGGGTGTCCCTTGGATCAATTGGGGTCAGCTGCCCCAGCCCTGTCTTGTCCCAGCTCCTTGTGCACCCCCAGCCTCTCCCTGGTGTGGAACAGAAAAGGCCTTGACTGTGTGTCAGTGCTGCTCAGCAATAAGGAAAACATCCCTGAATTATCAACATTGTTTCCAGCAGAAATCCAAACCACAGTTTCATACCAGCTACAATGGAGAAAATTAACTGTACCCCAGCCAAAACCAGTGCAGTAAGAAAAGAGAACTAAGTGGCGAAAGGTAGGATGAATGTAATATTTCTCAAAAACATTTTTTTTTCTTTTTTGTTGTCAGAAAACTACAGTTGGGGATTTTTCAGAAATTAAGACAGATGGACAAGGTATTAAGAGAGAACTGGAAGGGCAGACAGGAGAGATAGAACTATAACTTTCCTGAAAACAGGCATAAATTAAGGAGTGGAGATCTACATGTATAAATTCTTTTATAAACATGTAAAATAGAAATAATACAGAAATGCAAATACCGGAAAGCATGAATTCCTTAGTGCAGAGCTCTCCCTCACTCCTACACTTTAAGAGCTTTAAGGCTCTCAACTGTCATTTGTCATTGGAGCTGGCTGAAAATCGTCCAAATTTTATGAAAACTATCATGACCTTTTTTCCTGACTTGACAAATAAAATGATGTTTTTTTCAGGGTAGGGAGAAGTGTTATTATCTGTAGTGAAAGCAAGTTGTTTTTTTTTAACTCTTTTAATGGTAGTTGTTTCTATTTTGGTAGATCTGTGTATAGAAACGGATGCCAGAATGCTAACACTGCATACTGCCAGAAATCAGCTCAGATTTTCTTCTTTCTTGCTGTCACATTATAAAAATGATTAGGGGGTTAAATATTGATTTTCTTATTCACATAAGTTTCTGATCTGTTTTTAACACTGTGGACTCCTGTGTGTGGTCTCTTGCCACAGTGGTTTCGAAGATTGCTGGCAGAAGAGATTTTTCTTTTTTACCAGTTTTGAATTTGCTGCTGTTCTCCTGGGGATTTTCTTGCTTACTTTTGCTGTGTATTGAGGCAAATCCACACTACAGAAAACTGAGATTGTTCTTCCTCCCAAATCAAAGGTGATTAATTCTATAATTGGTTCTGAATGAAAATCTAATAACATATCTAATACAGAGCTGTATGTATCTAATATCTAAGAACATATCTAATACAGAGCTGTGTTTTCAGATGCCAGGATTAATAAATTATTGTGAATTACATAAAAATAACTTCAGTGGGAAAATGCTTCCATTAGCCAAAATTTTTTGAAATTTGCATGCCAGAGAAATGAATGGTATGAGAAAATATTTCTCTGTACATTTTCTGGTGAGGTTCTGGTGTTTACAGAGCTCTATAGATAATTTTGGACTCCCCAAATGAAATCCAGCAATCCAGATAGATTCTAGGATTTGCATTTTTGGAGTGAGACCATAATGAAGTTTGAGATGCCTTGTTTGTTTTTTCCAGCATGTGGTTTTTTCATCATCTGCTCGACAATAGTGAAATGTGAGCTGTGAAAGCTAGGGCTTGGCCCAGTATAGCTCTTACAGTAGGACTGGCAGATATCTGCCCTTCTCCCCAAGGCATCATGCCATTACTATGCCATATATATGGGCATTTGTGAACAGTTTTGGGAATAGTTTTTTTTTGTTGTGACCAGTTGTATGGCTGTGAATATTTCATATTCACAGGCTGTGGTGGGGGAAGTATGTTTGGAAATCAGGTTCATGCTAGAGAGGAACTATGCCAAACATGGGAGCTAAGACCAAGCTTGCATGAAAGCAAGCAACGAAGTGCTGCACAGGAAACTGCTCAAGAATTTGCAAAGTAAATCAACCATACCTGTACAGCAAGACACAAGATAAGACTGTGTAGTAGTTTCTTTACCTTTTCCATTACAGAGCCTTGCCTCATGTTTGCGATCGGCACAACTGTAAAAGTTTTGCTTTCTTTCTTCTCACTATCTCCTATCGAGTGAATGTTAATGTCCCAAAAAGGCAGATTTGAGGAAAGCAGACTAACCATTCACAAAAAGCCAGCTGTCTAAAACCACAGGTGCATTGTAGGAATTTCAGTCATTGTTTTGCCTCATTTTATTTCTGTTTTTCTTTTTCCGGATATTTGAGCAGCAGCGCTTGCCAATAAGATGACAGAAAAAAACCTCACACTGTTCTCCTAGAGACTCTGGCATTTCTGAATTGGTGGCCAAAACGAATTGAATTTGTGGAAGGAGAAAATAATGAGAAAGAATGCAGATTAGGTAAGAGAAAACCTTCAGGGACTGGAATAGAATATAGATGAAGCAAGTAAGATCCTGGGAATAGTCAGCTCTGGAGTGGCTTTGACTTTTTTAATGAGTGGGAATTGAAAAATGCATATTTATTATCACCTTGTTTAATGATGTAACTTGTTAACAATATAACTGTCTCCTTGAGACACTTTCCTGAACAGCAGAACAGGCTTATGTGCCTGGTGCCTCTCCACTGCACAGTGTAACACCACACTTGCTCCCTTTAGCTATGCTCATTCTTCTTGACACAAGGTTATTCAAAAGGACCATCCATCACCACTGCCTTTTCACCGATATGATCAACTGCAAAAGTAAGATGTTTGAAAAGGAATGCACATTGCAGTTTGAGGGGCAGAGGAACTGAAAAGCAAGGAGAAATGATAAACCCAGGGGAAAATTATAAGGCCTGTTAACAGGAGTGATAGGGCAGGGAACGGGGGTGAATGGTATGGGGCTGAAGCCACTGGACAGCACAACAGGCAGATGACCGAGTGCAAAACAAGAACATAGATTCAGGAGTAATCTATACTGAATAGGAGAAATATCAAATCTATCCATAGTGAATGTGAGATTGAATTAGTTTTGGTGGTAACATGGGGATTCTACAGTGCTACAGCTTCTGCTAAATCACGTGGATTAAACATATATTCCACAGGGCTGCCTTCAAGTACAGTAGTCCCCCTATTCTCCCCTGTAAATCTGCCTCTCATATAATAAGTTTACAGGTTTTTAGAATTTCTTGAAGTCTTTCTTGTTGGATTCATCACAAATATTTTGGTATATTTTGATAAGAAGGTTCCTGTTTCATGGAAAAAATGAATGTTTGAATAAAAAGTCAACATAAAAATTACATAAATGTCCACCATGCTACTGGATGACTTTTGCAGTTCTCTTAACCCCATCCCTGATCTCGGTGGGGCAGGTGAGCTGAATCTTTCAGATGTGGCATGGACAGGTGCACCTGTAGTGTCTCACCTGTGAGAGCAGGTTCTGTGTGATGGGAAGTGTGATGGCGGAGACTTACAGAGGAAAGCAAGATCAGAAAGTATTTGGACTTCAGCTCTTGCAGGGTACCACAGAGATCCTCTCCTGTTGTAATACACTGACTGTTGGTTTTCTTCCGGTGCTTCCAGATTTTACATGGAAACTTTTATAAGCTGCAGAGTGTTTAGCTTTTAAACCAAGATATGTTATTATTATTATTGTGTCTTATTCTGTACAGCTTTCTAGGATTCTTGGACTCTCTTTATCCATATATGTGGGTAGGCTCAGAGTGTTTTCTTGTCTACCACTTATCTGATTCCTGTGATCCACTAAAACAGGGTGTATTTCAAAACAGACAGCTTCTGTTGGACAAAGAAGAAATTAATGATAAATCCTTCCAAAAGCGAAAGCTTTAACCCTTTGGTCCTTTAAAACCCAGTTCCCATTGGGGCTAACTTCCCTTTCATTGAAAGATAATGAACCTTCACTTCTGTTCTGCGTCCTTACTTTCAGCATGGGTTCTCTGCATAGCTCCTGTCGGGGTCAATTATCTGGGGCATCAGTTATCTAGCAGGAGAGAACCCCGAGAGGAGAGACTATTGTTTAATTGTTACTGTGGGACCCTTGGGCAATGTGCACTTCTGGGGCTCATTTACAATTCTGACACATCCAGTGTTCCCTGCATGAGTAGCCCTGTGAACTAGACAAAAGTTAGAAAGTGGCAGGTTGTTCCTGGCCAAAAGCTCATTAAGATAGACATTTCCTGCTAGTGAACATCACACAGATGACACAGACAGCTCACTCCAAATGAGAAACATTCTTTTGTTCTGTCTTACTAGGGCTTTCAGATAAAAAGAATTTGAGGCCAGCTGTGATATGAAGGGAACAGGTTTAAAATAGCTCTCAGGGGCAGCAAATGCTTAATGATCAGATCTTTCATTACTCTTGGAACATTTGAGGAAACTCAGCTACCTAAAATTCTTGTTGATTACTTTAACAGAGGCCTTTTGTTCGTATTATCATGCAGAATATTCAGCCAATGCAAGCAAATCCATAATTAAAATGTTAGGCTGCGATAGACAGTATTGGCACAGACAGCACCTATTCACTTCATAAAGGAGTTCCATCATTACCTTAAGCTTGGTTTTGCCCTATTTTGTTTACTATTTTGGAAAAATAAGTTTTATTAGGATAGTGGAAAATGATGTGTTTCCAGTGAGGAGTTAATGAGACTTTATAATGGAGAAAAAAGACCTAAGCATATCCAAAGTAGTTAGCTTATAGGGCAGAATTAAAGGTGAAAAAAAAGAGCACAAAAATCTGTTTTAACTTACTTAAAAGTCCATTTTGAAGGGGTTATGTCAAATTTTCTCATTTCCTCCCCAAGTCTGGCATTTCTTATGCAACAGTGAAATCTTCAAATTGAAGAGTTTATGAGGCACCTGAAAGTTTGTCAGAAAGAAAAATCCTTTGATCTATAAAATATTTAATTTGAATGCACTTTCAGCTTATTGGACTACCTGCTTCAAGTCAAAAGCTTATTGTCAAACGTTACATCATTCTGAGCTATCCTAAGCCTAATCGCCAACTTTCTTTTGGGATTCTCTCAGATGGCAATTACTGACAATAACAGTTATGCTGTTGGCAGGGGCAGACTGACTTTTCACAAGCTTTTTTAGAAATGGGCCAGGATCCTTTGTGATTTCCCAGGCAGGAGAAATGGAATTTTACAATTTCCCCAAGCAAGGTCATCAAAAGTTCTTAGGAAGCAGATTTTGGCTCTTCTGCTTTTTTGGGTCACAAAATCTTGTTATACTAGAATTTTTTTCACAGTGGAATAGGTATCCCTAGCTCTGGGACTGGAGGAAAGCTGGTAGAGAGGTGACACCTGATAGAAATCAGATTATTTTGATGCCAGGGAGCAGTCTATAGTTTTTGACTATTTTTTTTTGTTAATATATGTTAGGCATCATATTATAGAACAGTAGCAGTGGCTTTAAGGCTGATGGAGGCAGTCCCAAAAGAGATCCTGGGGTTCACCTTGACTACTTTTCAGGTACTAGACCACATCAATCTTTTCTTACAAGCAAGGTCTTTGAAAGTGATTTCTGAGATGGAAATAAAAGTTAGTCGGCTGGGTTCAGTCCACTGCCCTGAAGTAGAACTCAAAGTGACAACTGCTCTACTCTATTTACTAAACCTCTGGACTAAGCAGTCCCCTGGGAACCTCTGTTTGGAAATCTATTAAGATTTCACAAGTTGTTCAGCAGGAGTAGCAATTAATGATTTGCAATATCTCTGAAAACTGCAATTTAAAATGAGAACGAGAAGATGAGAAAATTCTTTCTCCTTACACTTATAACAGACAATGTCATATTTTTCCTAATTTTTTGTGCCTTGCGTCCAGATTGAAGTTCTCCTTCTTCTGTTGGGTCAGATGTCCCTCTAATATGCAAACAGACTGATTTGCACAGAATTTGATCTAATAATTTCCTTTGAAATCCTACTTGATATATCTTTTTCTACTGAATTTCACAAATACCTTCAGGGACTATTATGTAGATTTATAGAGAAAAGTATTTTAAGGGAACAGTGGCAGGCAGTGAGTTTCTGCTATATTTGAGCTGTGTAATCTAAGAATTGGAAACCCCATTTGTCTGTTGGTGAATTCTTGGCTTCAAAAGTCTTCCAGCAGATAGATTTTGCTGGAGCTTTATTCCAGAGGTACCGTTCTAGAAGAAGCTCCTTTCAGTATTTTAATCATAGCAAAAAAAGTCTCTTAAGAAATGCACTACTTGGTAGAGAGGCCAGGAAAAAGACCTGCAGTTTGCAATGTTCAGTACTCAAATGCAGTTTTGCAGCTGTCAAGAGTTTCTCTGCTCCTCAGTTTCTCTAGTGTTTGATTAACTTCTTGCTTGAAAAGTGTATTTTCCTAGATACTCAATGCATTAATGTGAGCTGCAATCATTCTGAGCACAGTGGTTATGATAGTTTTGTCTTAGTAAGAGTGATCTCATCATGAACATCATTTAGATGGGATAAATAATTCCCAACACATGCAGACGATAAAGACATTGGGAGCTTTTTATACACTGATGTCATGGGAAGAGCCTAGTCTCTTCAGCAGGGACTCATCAGTGCAAAGGTCTCTAAAAGACGTCTGACTGAAGTAAGAAGAAAAATCAGGGGGGAAAATCTGGTCTAAGTTCTTAAGTTTCCATGGGCTTTGACCATTGTTATCAATAGAATCTTTCAGTTGCTTATGATTGCAAAATAAAAGAGACTGCAGGCCAAATTAATAACAAAACCTGCATTTTGGAAGTTTTGTTAGGGAAAACAGTCTATAATTTATAAACTAAGTCTTCCAAACAAAACAGCAGCAGAAGTTTATAATTTCCAGAATTCTGACACATTTGCTGAAGCTCAAAATCACTCTTTTTTTTCCCTTTTTTTCCTTTTTTTTAAAGTTTTGACTTTGTTATCATAATTTACATAGTGTGAAGTGAGTGAGAAGTGCTACTGGTAGGATTTGGTTACATAATTTTACACCTGGTTTGCATTCATATAAATGGTAAAGTTAAACTTTAAAGTTAAATTTGTGGCTAATCAGTTCTGATTGTAAACTTCCTCTAATGCTTTTTAATGTTGTCATTGGACCATTTTTGACAGAATGCCACTGCCCAGCTAGATCTAAACCCAAAGATTTTGTGAGACTTAGCTTATGTAGATTTATAATATTACACTCAAAGCAAGGAAATGTCTTCTAATAACACAGAATTTAAAATATGATCACAGATAGGAAAATTCAGCTTTCTGGAACATATAATCACTTGGAGTAGTATACATGTCTCTAAGAATATTTTTTTTTTGTTAACTAAATAACCACATTTAGAATCTAATCTTCCTTTTTCTAGGAAGACCTTTGTGAAGATCAGTTGGTGACTGTTGTCTATTAGGTTATGGATAGCTATGCAGCCATAACTATAAATACTTCTACATAATGTCTTTTTATTTCACTAAGGAAAAAGCTGGTCCAAGAGCTCACTTTTCTTGTTTGAGTCTTCTATAATACTTCCCATTCCACCATAAGTACTCTAAGAAAAGTTTGTATAGAAACTATTTCAGTCCCTATTGAACTGCAGCTACCACAAACTGTGTATTTAATAGCATAAAAGCTGGCCATGCTGCCCAACACTTCAGTACAGGGAATGAAGGTAAGTGCCATGTTAATGTCAAGCTTGATGTATTAACTGGAAAGTCTGGCTCTTCCCTTTTAGAGATGTGGAAAAGAAATACCCCAGTACATAAACCTTAAGCATCACTAGACTTCTGTTTATCTCTCTATAGTTAGAACTCAAATTCATTGTCCCATCCTAGCTGTTGGCAGAGGAGAGAACTGAGCTGGGGAGAAGCAGGCTAGAGCAACTGTTCTGCCTAGGGAATATGAAGTGATTGGGAATCTGTGAAAAGTATAAAATGTACCTTTGGTACATGTGAATTTCTAGAGCATGCTACAGAGGGTTTAATGCCAGCACAGTATGTATCAGTATGACCCCTTTTAAAAGAGGTTGGGATTTCTGCTGTTTCAATCAGTGGGAATAGAATACAGTTTTAATTTATTGTGGCCTTAACACAGCTGATTTTGTGGTGGTGTGATCCTGGAACAAACAAAGTAGAGAGAAAGAGGAATGTAAGTCTGTAGGAGATAGATTTGATCTTGCTGGAGAGATAACTCGCTATGAGTGCTATTTGTAGTAGTGAGCTATATGTTACACTTAGTGTGATGTACTAACTTTGTCTCGAGCTGAGGTCATTTCAGGACAGATTGGGAGTTCTTACTTTAAGTAGTAGAAATCAGGCTCACTGCATTTACTGAATGTACTATCATCCAGTGTGTCTACATTAAAAACTGTTTTACAGAGTTAAGATCAATTATTTGTTTTTGCTTTGGATACTTTGCATTCTTGCTCATGGTTGGGTTGGTGTTATGTGAGAAGGGAGGATTATGGATTTATACTCACATACTCATGTAGCTGCAGACATACTTTATCCAAAAAGTAAAACAGTCCAAAACCTCAGATCAAAAGATGAAGCCATTTTTTAAACCTCAAACAAAAGCAATAAATGGAAATAAGGACTAACTGTCAATTTTCACCCCTCTCTCAATAAATCACCAAAATCTTAGCTTTTATATTAGATGCGTAACACAATAGGCACTAGAGCACACCAACAGTATGCAAATGCTTCATGTGCTATCAATTATTTCAGAAGGAGTCATCATCTGAATTGTGAAATGCTTTGACCTTTTTTAAATGAAGAGTGTAGAAAGAGGCCAGTGTTAGTTAGGCTGACATAGCAGTGAATAGGACTCTTATCTCCATACCCACCCCCTCCTGACCTGAGTCATGTGGAGCCAGAGATGATCCCTATTATGTGAGAAGGGGACAGGAGTGAAGTGAGAAATGAAATTTAGTGTGCTGCTAAAAAGCATTTGGATCTTATGAAATCAAGAGAATACAATCAATGGGGATGCAGCTGTGCAAGCCTGACAGTTAATGACTTTCAGTCTTTAGCTAGTAGGAAGGCCAATGCCCCTGATAGTTAGGAGAGCAGAGCAGGCCCATGTGCCTAGAGTGTGTTCTCATGGAAAGGATTCTCCTAGCAGATTTCTTGCTAAAATTAAAATATGGTCAAAATGAATATACAGGGTGTGATGGAATAATAGAAATCAATTTCATTAGAAATTTCCAGAGATATTCTGGATTTCAGATTTGATGTACTTACTGATTCAAAGCTATTTACTTTGCACACTCATCTTTGCCAAGGCTGATATTCTCCATTTTAGTTACACTGCTAGCCATGTGTGAGTTACATTTTTTTCCTTATGTTTCTGAAAACTGTCTCATTTTTAGGCATTAGCACAGATTGATTCCATCAACATTTCCCCAATTATTTTGAGCTTCAGAATATGTATTGCCCAGAAAGCAGTAAGTCCTGTACTGTTCTCTCAGTTGGCAATGCTTGATTTCTTCTTAAGTCGGTTTTCATACATGGATGTCAATGCTTTGATTTTCAAAATTAATCTTGCTGGGTAGGTGAAAGCTGAATTAAATTGGGTATTTTCTAGTCTGACTCTTCCATATCTCAGTATTGATTTCACAGCAGGCAGTCATGCACTGCACCCAGCTGGGCACATGGCTTCACACTTTCTCTGAGGTGGCATCAGCAGGACTGCAAACAAGGAGCTGAAACCAAGCATCTTGAACAAACAGCACCCTATGCAAACCGTCTTATTATCAACTTCAGAGTTTATTAATTTATCAAACCAGACCAAAGTGATACAACAAGTACATAAATAAGTATCGTAACAGACATACATGTCATGAAGAGAATGCAAAACATGACACTGTGTATTTTGTTGACTTTAGTGACCAGAAACCGGAAAAATGCAACACTGCATTTTACTAAATAACGCTTATGATTTTTTGCTTTTCTTAAGAAGTGTTTATTATAAAATAAATACACATTCTGGATTCCACCAGTCCTGTCACAAATCCAAAAAGCAGGTTGCCTTCCTCCTAAAAAAAAATTACAAACACCGTACACTTTCCACTTAGTCTTTTTCCACCAGCTACTGCTACAAACAGACAATGCCTGTTAGGTGAGAAATCAACTGTTGGTCTTCTCACCAGAACACTACAGTTCCTCAGAACCTCTTCCAAAAGATTTATAATAAAATTTTACAGTCCTGCAGCACATTTCAACCCAGTAGATGCCACCTGCAATCAGTGCTTCTTATGCCAAACTGCTTCTTCTAGTTACACTGCAGCTCTGGTGCAGTGAGGTCTTAGGGCCTTTGTTTGGATATGCTACACCCCTTTCCAACACCAGGACAGGACTTATGGAAGCTACAGTCCCCTGGAAAGGTGACAGGATAGTTCACTTAGTTTTCCTTTAAATGAACAGTGATGGAGGATTTCCCTTAGCCAGGTGTTCCTGCATTTCAACTTGCTGCACTTCCAAATAGCCTGTATGCCCAAATCCTACCTGCTCTCTGTCCAGGCCTAGGGACAGCAGGGTGGTCCTGAGATCACCCTGTATGTTTTCTCCTAATTCCCTTCAGCCTTTCCTTCACCTTCATGTCTGTTCTCCTCACTTGCTCCTCTTTGTTGAGAAGCCCAGCACCCCGCTCCTCCTGAGGCTCAGGCAGCATGGCCAGGTGCTGGGTGCCATGGAGAAACCTGGTCCTGAGGCCTGCATTGCTGATGGAGACTGCCAGGGTCTGCTGCCCTAGCCAAGGATCCCCTTCCGATGGTGCAGCTCTGCCTGAATAGGCTTTTGGCGTTCAGTACCAAGCTCTCCCACAACTTCATCCTTTTAGGAATGTGGACACCCTTGAGTGCTGTCACTGGAAGAATGACAAACCTCAAAATCCTTGCTGTCACTGTTGATTTCACTCCCTGTGAAGTCCCAGCCCCTGGCTCAGGCCATTTCCATAAAGCTTTGTTTCCTAGCATGTGTTTAAACAGCACTATTTTTGTCTGCTTGTGGAGTAGAAAATGGGAGCAAAAGCAGGCAGAGTCACTTGCATCTCGGGACTTAATCCAACATTGCAGCCATGGGGCAGCGCAGGATTTTGGTGAAAACAGTTTTCAAATTGTTACAATTACTCTGGAGATGAAAGTCACCTCTCTCAAACATACTGTAGACATGCTATACTAAATTTAACAAAATCTCTCAGATCTGAGTTTTTTTCCCAAAGACAACAGTTGTCACAACAAGCAGTTGCTTGTTGTGCTCTACAAGCCTATAGCTGTTTGGTGTTTGTCAGGGAAGAGAGCTGTCCTTGAAACACAAGGATTGAGAAGTCACCCTCAGAAATATGCAGATTACGTTTGTAACAAATCAGAACAAATAAATTAAGTTCTGTCACAACTTTTAAGGCATTATTAATTATTAATAAATCGTGAATTTTAGTGCTTTGGTTCTTTTGAAAATACTGCAAGTACTTCACTACCTTCTGCCATGTCACTTTAGAAGGTGGTTTACCAGCCAAGAGCATGTGTAAATAGGGCCCAGAAAAATGAAGTTATTAAGGTTATGATAGGGAGCTAACACTTTTAGAGAAGTGGGTGGAAGAAACAGTGAAAACCACTTAAAAGTGAACGTTTGCTCCAATTGCTACAAAAATATAGTGATTGCCACTAACACCTGCTCTTCATTTTATGGACTTTTTTTGCTCAACTAGAAGACATCATCCCAAAGGCAGGCTGCTAAGGAGTCTGTTAGTTTAAATCTGCTTTTTATGTCTCCAACATGAGTATTGTATCACTAGTATTTTTCCTTCACTACTACAAGAAATCCATGAGTCACTTCAACATCAGAAATGGTATAAATTCAGGACAGGATATAATGCTCTCCATAGCTCCTGTACATTTATTAGGTGTCCTTCTTTTCATTAGTTTGAATAACTTGCCAAATAATAATTGTAAAAATGCTCTGTTTTCTCTTTTTAACCTGTAAAGAGATGCAACTCTAGGAAAGCAGTCTTTCTTTCTCCTTAACCCACCACTAATACAGAGCCTTCTAGTCTTGGAGGAGATATTTGAACGGTTCACACAGACCACTACACGTAAACCAGCAAATTTGCTGTGCACGATGTGAATAATTACTGCATTATAGTTTTGGGGTTTAGGGCAACTGTTGACTCAAGCAAAATAAGCCTGCAGTCCAGCTGCAGATCCAAGTTTTCTTACGTTTTCTTGTGTTTTTCCCTCCAATGCTATCTCCCTTAACAGTGACCCTTTTCAGACTTTTCAAGGTACAAAACCTTTACCAAATCCTCGAGCTCAGTCCTGCACACTCTGCTTTCACACATTCGGTTGATCTGAGCTTCTCCCTCACTAAATATTTTCCACTGGCCTGAAAACAAAAACACAAAGGAGACAGATATTGACTTAGAAAAGGGCACAGGCACTTCGAAGAAATTTACAAGCACTCTGCAAACCAACTGATTCACAATCATCAAAGAGGGAATGTCCAATCCTCCCACGGAAAATATTCAAAGCATCTTACAACCATGTAACATATTCCAGGCAAAACAACTTTGTTAAAAAAATAAATATGGATCAGCATATTGCTATTTTCTTTAATTAAGTAGTCCTGTAAGTTCGCTCTATTTATTCAACCATTTTATGACACTGGATACCCTGGTAAACCAAAGTATTTAAAAGCTGGGAAGCAACATAGCTAAATGTTTCATGTGCATAATGAACTCTTCCTACCTGTGCATAATACGAAGTGCAATGGAAATTAATATTTCTACACATTTATGATAGTGTTAATAGAAATGCATGCTGTCCTGGTAACTAGAATACTACATTACAGACAACAATGACAAGCTTATGGAAGGCTGACAGCAAAAAACTAGGGAATCTTTTATATGAAAACAATCTATATCTCAACAGGTCTGTAACAATGAAGGGCATATTATTTCTGGGAAAAAGACTTTTTAACTAGAAAAAAATTACCAGTTGTAGTGCAAAAGAACTAGGGATTGAAAATATATCTTAATTCAGTTAGCAAATTAGCTGAATTAGTAATTGCTAACTACTGTCACAATCCCAAACGGGATGAAATACAAAAACCAAATTGAATCAACAGTGATAAAAGAAGTACATGTCCTTTCATAAAACACATTTTAATAATGAAGATGTTGTTAAGAATATAGGAAAGTAATCTTTCAAATACAACGTAAGTGTATGTAGAACCCCCTTAAAAATATCTGAATTTTTTCCCTTCTAAATTGCTTTCTAAAACACTGGGGTAACTTGACATGTTACATAAATAAATCCAAATTCTGCAGCTGTGCTGATATTAGTCATATTTCAGATTTATGGTAGCATGGGCAGAAAAGATCCTATATTGTACTTTATCAAAACACAAGAGACTAAGACAGCATGTACAGGAACTACTGTTATATGTATCTAAATTTTAAGCTGCTGTATTTTGATTACTTAAATCTAAACTTATCAAATATTGTGATCATCTACTAGAGAAAAATTCAGCACATCCATTTGACTGGGCTGAGTAACAGAGAATGTTTTTCATGGCTGTGATTATATGGAGAGTAGAAACCTCAATAAGTCAGAATTTTACTTACTAAGGGTCGTCCTTGTTATCAACTTGAAGTAAGGAAGTCCTTCAAATTCTCTCTTGGACAATTTTCCAATGTAGAGATGATGCAGAATCCCTTCAGCAAAGAAATGAGAAGTGCATGTTACTGGAAATGTGCCCATTGTTCTAAACCTGGAGTGCTGTCCTGCCTTCTTGTAAAATTTTCAGTCTATTCTTTTTTAAATTCTGTTTCTCCATCCCTCTGTTTTTTTGCCATTCCCCTGTAAATCCTCCTGTGAAACTGGGATTGCAGCAAGTTTGTGAGGGGTGTGAGAATTAGCCAATTCTTTTCCAAATTAGCTGAATCCTTCCTTATTATGAGTAAATATAAGATTACAACAGAAGCCAAAGTCACAGTGTCTTGGAGAAAAATAGCGTAATTTTGCAGTCAGATACCATTTTGAGCCAGCAGGCAACGTGACTGTCAAATCATTATTAGGCTTTGTGGCTTTTTAACACATACGGTAGTTGTGAACCACCCAATGCTCTGTGGTTTCTTTTCTGCTCCCACTTTGGCCTTGGCTTTCTCCCTTAAAGCATCTAGAGATGTATCATTTCCATGCAAAAGGGTGCACTATGTAAGGGTTTCCAGTGAGGATCATATGCTTTTTGCCTAAAGTAGATAGAGATGATTTTTATGAGGCTGGAGATAATTTTTATTACACTTAAAGCTCATGATTTGCAGCAGTGCTTGGGCTTCTGAATCCTTCTCTTTTTTGTTCTAATTTTACTGTTAGTCTAGTAAAAGATATTGTTTCCATCCTTAACACATATTTTGCCCATATTCTATATGTACCGTCATGGGTGTATCATCACTATGGCAGATACGGCAGACTGATTTCAATGGAAAGCTTTTTGGTCCATCTTAAGTAAGAGCCTCCAGGCACATGGTTCAAACCCTACTACCCATTTATCTCCAATAAATTACACAGAGTAATACTGAAAATCTGTTTTTCATTGTGCTTTTGCTCCCAATGAAGGGTAGGAGTTAGCAGAACTACAGCTCTGTGTATTTCTAATGAGTTTTGTACAGAAAAATTTGTGTATGGTGGCAGTGGCTGTAATAGTGATACCCTAAAGAGCCGAAAGAATAGCAGTGTCAAAATGCTTGGATCTGTACACTGCCCTGGGATTTTAACGGAAGATAATACACTATTTAAAGAAAGAACATGCTCAACTCACCTTTTCTAATTGTCCACACATGTATTTCTATTTGAGGTGGCTTTTCAATCTCTATTGCAATTTTCCTGATGGTTTCTCCTTCCTCTGTGAAAATGGATTCATAGACAGGAAATGTCTCTTTCCCACAGGAGTAATCTTTGTTGTCAAAGGTTTGCCTTGGCACATCTCCTATTTAAAAAACAAAAAGGACAGAACACATACTACAGCTATAATCAAGTCTTCCAGAATTTACTTAGCATCAGTAGCCAGGAAGGGTTAGTTTGAAAATAGAATGTTCATTTGTATGTCCACACAAATCCATCTCCAGTGTCTCTGTTAACAGAGACACTTAACAATGTTCTTCCAGGTTCTGGTAGCCTGTCTATGGTGGCAAGACAGTATTTATACTTGCAATCCAGTTTCCTAAGGAAATGAGCTGTGTACAACAATGTGGTCTGGGAGACTCCTCACAAGTTTTGAACCTGTTGTCTATGTTTCAAGCATATTTGAAATTATGTCAGATAAAAGGTAATAAAAGAACTAGATGAAAATTAGTGGTTGGTTAGAGTGAAGAGACCCAAATTAATGTTTTGCTGAGGAAAAGAATCTATGAGGTTTGCATTTTGCTTGGCAGCAGCCATGTGGCCAGTACAAGCCTGAGACAGCCACAGTGCACATTATCTCTTGCCCACCTGGAAAAGTTGTAGAGCATAACTAGAAACTGTAATTATTCTGTTTGCAATTGGAAGTTGGACAGGAATATAGGAGAGATGATGCAACTTAGAGGCTCAGACCACTGTTTGTGGAAAAACCTAATAATGAATACATCTCCAGATATACAAGACAGACTGCAGGAAAAGGTTCAGCTTTCTTAAAAATGGGCAGATAGGATCTCAAAAAACAAGGCAGTAAACCTCTTTTTGCCATTATTTTTTCTATTGAAGCCTGTTGCTTCAGGCTTTGTTGGCTGTTCTTCCAATTAGAAAAAAGCTGTGTATCTCTGCTTCACAAGTATCTAAAAGACCTAGATACACACTTCCTGCCTGCCTACTGCCACTGCATAATGTTTTTTTCCCAGTAAGCAAGACTAGCAGGAGAAGATGGGAAGTGTGCATTTTACAAATGTTTCTGTATATGGCTGAGCAACTCATTTCCTCAGAGCATTCTTGCCCAGTGCATCACCAAACAAACACACAAATGGGTACATAAAGAACTGTTTAAAGGCACATAAGGGAACTTGACAGTCCTTTACCTTTTGTAATACACGAAACATGGCTTTTCATTTGGCAAACCATCAGCAGAATGCTTTTAGGAGATTTTTCACTAGTTGTAAGCATTTATTTTAGTAATGTCTACATAAGTTTTATCATTAGTGCAGCACAGATACAATGCTAAATCTGTGCTAAGTCAGTATTTATTTTAAGGATTAAGTTATGTAACTGACACCAATCAGAGTTTTGAATCCTTCTGGTACATTTTAAAAAGCAGAAATTATATGATCATCATGTGGATCTTACAAGCTAGAAAATGATTTGAAGGTTCTGTGGGCACTGTGGTGGGGGAAGGATGGGAGTCTTTGGCAGTAATGAATTTTCTGTATACATTTCTGTAACACTTTCTTTGGAAATGAGCATCAGGAAGTTGTGTTAACAGCAGAGAAAGGCAGTGACTGCTCAGGACATGTGCCAGCAGCATGTCTCCTGTGAGGAGCAGCAGCAAGAGGAGAGGTGGCCAGGCACCGAGGTGCCTGTACACACACACTGGAACATGGCACAGCTGCTGCTGTTCACATCAGAGCTTGTGATCAGGAGGCTTGAGCCAAGCCCTTTAACATGCACAGCAAAAAGGTGGTCTGTGATCAACTTTGTTTTACCTGGACAGACTTTACAGCATTTTCCTTCTACTTTCTGAGGGTATTTGCAGGGATATTGTTCTGGACAGTGAATTTTCTTACATTCTTGTTTGGTGATGTTGCAGGTGCACAACACACACTCTACGATTCCAAAGGCCCGGAGATTGGGATGCCAAGATTCACCATGTGAGTATGTTTTGCCATTTGAAACACAAACTACAGAAGAAAAGAAAAAGAAGAAAAGGTACAACTGGAAAACGTATGTTCACTGGCTACCTATCTATAAATATTCATTTTATTCATGCACATTTGTTTAAAGTAGTGTCTCCATACATCATCTGTTAGCATCTCAGGCCCATTTCTCTGCTTGTTAATTTTAACTTGTAGTTCCCTTACTTAAGTCTGAGCCTGTGGTCACCCTTTCCTGAGCAGTGTTTCCTTGATGCCAACTCTGCTGACACTGATGTCCATTATGTTTTGAGGAAAACAGTGAAGTTATTTGAGTCAAGTGTCTGACTAGCTCCCCCCAGTTCATGCATTTCAGTTATGCATTAACCAGCTTAGAAAACCCACTCCCTTTCCCTCGTATTCTCAGTCCACACACAGGACACAGCCTGCTACAGTGGCTTTGGCTGCATTTGAATCGAATTTGCAGATGAGAGGCCCATGTCATTTGCTACTGAGTCATCTGCACAGCTCCAGCCATTTGCTGAACACGGCCTTTGCAGTGAGAGAAATGCCATCAACTGGATGGATTAGTGATACCTGGGTCTTTTATTGCTTGTACATGAGAGTTCTGCTACGTAGCACAGAGAAAAAACCACAGAATACTTGCAAAATGAAGTTTAATTACTTTGTAGAAATATATATGCTGATAGGTAGGATAAATTCATTTGGACTTTGGAATCACAAGAAAACATGAAAAGATGCATATGGGACTGAAATTTCATTCCAAAAGCTTCTAAGAACTTTAGAATATTTATTCATCAGAGCCCCTGGGAGTCAGAGAAATACAGCTGACACGAGAGTGGAAAAATCCATGCCTGGTAGAAGGCACTTGGGTCACCCAGCAGCTGATGGGAATTAAATCACTTTACACCATGTTTCCATTTGTCCTATAAATCCTACTTCTTTCTTTTAAAAGATATTATAAACACAAAGAAAAATGCAAACTAATCCTAGCAAGGTGAAAGAAAGGGCACTGCCTGATTTGTAAAAGCAACAAAAGTGAAGCTGGGATATGTTGTAAATATTTTCAATTCTTCTAATATGCCATCATTTTTAGTAACTTTTTTATTTGTAAAATATTTTCCTATTTTGCCTGTAACTTTCAAAAGCAATTTAATTTTTATCTGTAATCTGAAATTTATATCTAACTGGTAACAGATGTAACCAACTGGTTTATACTTTAGTGAGTTACTGAGATTTATGGGGAGTTTTTTGCAATGTCTTTCCTGAGCTTATGCTATAATTTGGTTTATAATTTGCTACTTTTTAACTCTTTTTTAAGACATGGGGTTTTTTTAGAGGTAGGAAACAGTTTTGTTTCTCAAACAAAATAGTAGTTTTATCTGTATACTAAGAACATGGGAGAAAAAACTATAAATGAAAAAACTGATAAGTACTCAGCTGCTCAGCACGCTTCTTACATGCTTAAATAGCGTATTATTGCTAAATTTTATGCTTACATGGACTTCTTTACCTCCAGTCAGAGTTCTCCAGATCCTTTATGGACATAAATACTTCCTGAGTTCTCCCTGACAGGGGAAGGGATAATACATGACATTGTATGGATACATACTCCCCGTCTTTTTAGGGTTATTTGATACAGAACAATTAAATAAATACTCTGAGGTAGCAGATGAAGGCTCTAGTAGAAGCCAAATATTGGCAAATAACTTCTAGTTACCCTGTTTTTAGTGCTCTTCAGAATGATAAATGTATATCCACACAACCACATAATATTTGCATGTCAGGAGAGTTGTTGTGTGTTTAACTTGTGGAATGTGTCTCAAGGGACATGTGCATTAATTAATAAAACATTTGTTAATTGCGCAGGAACAAAAGAAAACACATGGTCAGCATTCCTGTTTCTATCACGGGGATCTCTCAAACACTGTCCAGGCAGTGAGTGTCTGAAGTTATACTGCATCCAGAAATATGCTGTTCATCTGTATGCCCTTTATTTGCTGAAACAAATCAGTTAGAAACTGCTTTGATGATGTCTTCATGTGTGAATTACATGTCAAAGACATTGCACTGTGTGGAGATTCCTGCTCCTAGATTCACCATAAACACTGGCATGATCTGAAAGCTTTTTCATGCTTGTTCAGATGGATAATAAAGATCCTATAGCCAACATTCCTTCTGTTAGTTAATACCTTAAAAGATTAGTTGGCCCTAGTACAAGGGATTTTAACTCTTTGTGGGTAGTTTCTAAGTATATGCTGACTGGTATTTGTAGACAGATGCTCTTCTGAGCATGTGTTTTTACAGCTATTTCTTTTATAGCTTCCTAGGCCTGGTCCTGCAGAACTCCGTTCACTGAGTTACACGCCTTGTGGGAACTGAGCATCCCACCCTTTTTACTGTACAAAACCTGCTGTCCCACTAATTGGTGAGCTGGTATTTTCCCTTTACTTTTGTCCTTCCTGTAGTACATGAGAAATATGACTTGAATTTGGTTTGCCACATGGGCTTAAAATTCTGCTGCCCCCAAAATGTAGCACATCCTATACTCTATTAGCAGAAGGCACTAAAGGATTCATAGAATGAGATTCATTACATTGGTTAAATTTGCCTCTCAACAGCTCAGGGATCCAGTACAGACTAATTGCCTACTCTGCCTCTTGTGTTAGTCATGGGGGAGGAAGATCATCCCTTGTATCCAACTGTCTCAGGAAATTTGTTTAAGGTGGGGGAAGACATGAGACTGTCTTTCATAAGAATAATTTGCTAAGTCTCAGAGGCAGAAAACCTCCTGATACTGTGGAAAAGCTTTATGGTCTGTGATTTGTGGGGCAGTTGAAATGTAAGGTGTTTACAGCTATAAAAGTTACAAAATAGGAGAGAGTGTAAAGAAAATAATCACAAACAATTTCCTCCAGGACAAGTCACTGTGTGAACAAGTCAGTGAATCTAAAGGCATTGTGGTGTCCTTTGTGGCACAAAGCACTCACTTTCTTGGCAGCCACCACATGAGCTTTCAGAATTATGGGGCACAATCCCACAAAGTAACTCAGAGAGCAACACTGCTTTTGCAGAGTGAAATGCATTGTTGTACTACATGTGTAGGCAGAATTTATCTCAGTCAAGAAGAAATTTAATATTCTCAATAGCTTATTGCTTTTGCCTCCCTGATTTGCACTGGATTTCTCAATACCAGTGCAAATTTTCAAGATTCTGCTGTATATTTGGAGATGTCTTTTTGAGCTCTAGGTGACTGATTCCTGACCCAGTGGAATACTGTAAAAAGTGCTTGTCTTTACCTCGTCCATGCTTATGCTTGTTGTTGATGACGATTTGTACTATTGTTCCTGAGGGCTGCTGGGGATCCGGTAGGACTCCACGGTTACTCCTGGCATTGGGAAATCGTGGAATGTTGACTACCTGCCTGGCAGAGCTGGGTGACAGGTCGTAATGGGAGCGATGGTATGAGTGTCTCTGTTTGGAGACAGAAAGAGAGCAGGAGAGTACGTCTCATTCCAATGAACAAGGGATATGAGTAGGGAATGAGTACTGCTGGACTAAAAGTAGCTGTAGTAGTGCATAGTATGTTTTTTAGAGCAAAAACACTGCTTCTTTTCAGAGAATCATTTTCCAAAATGCCCATGAACCTGAAGGTTTCCTATTACAGCCCATATTTTATAGACATGATTCTTCCCACTCATCCAAAGATCTGCTGGTTCCTGTAGTTAAGTAGTGCACCTAATGCTTAAAAACCCTTCAGATTATCTCCAAATGCTCTAATAAAAATAATCTCTTGAGCAGTAAATTGTTAATGGGTACTTTTACCACCAACGAGAGCGAAGCCCTATAGTAAATACATATGTGTGCCTATAGTAAATACATGTGTGTATGTGAACTGGGAAGCAAGTATTTGCAATTATTATTTAAAAGCAATTCTTGCCTAGCAAACCAATACTGTCAAATTTTATTCTTAGAGAGCATATACAGAAAAAAACAACTCCACAGATTTCAGGACCTCCTGCTCTAATCCAACATTACTAATGAATTCAGGTCGAGTGAAAGAAACCTATTTTGGGCTAGATTCACAGATCCTAGAATGAGGCAGTAGGTATTCAGACCCATTATTATCCTTTTCTCTTTTTCCCAAATGTACTGCCATGCATTGCACAGCAAGAAAGTACGTCTTTAAACTGTAGGTCCCACTTACAGCTTCCCTGTTGGCTGGCTGCCGAAATATATCTCCATCCGAATGTTCCCATGATAATTCTCCATCTCCTGTACACAAAGCAGAACAGTATCTATTAGAGGATTAACTGTGCAACACCTTGGGCAATACAGAGGGGAAAAGTCTCAAAGTCTCACCTGGCTTTACAGCTGTATTTGGGTCTACTCATCAGCAGAGGAATGAATATGAAAATCAGCAAATTTTGATAGTAATATACTCGGCCATGCAGAGAGCAGAAGCTGAACTCATAGTTCCCTCCCCATGAGCTGTGCTAGATCTTTGCAAATATTATTTTTCGGTTTGCATTTCATAGAAAAGACAGAGGAGAGATAAAAGAGCTTCTGCCATATTGAAAAGGACAAGGTAGATTATGAGATAAATGATCATTTTAACATTTTTAAATAAGAGCAGGAGAATACATTAAAAAAGTCCCGGATCACTGCAAACAGTGGGTCACCTCTAGTGCACAATCTGACATAATCTCACCTCTCATATGCAAATGCTAGTGAACCGGTTTCTCATTAGTGACTGTGTCTGAAGTGACTGATTTCTCCAGTGTAAGGCTGGTTTACTGCATAGCTTTGTACTTTGAAAATCAGATTGATTTTTGTAACTGAAAGAGGCTGGTTTCAGATACAGTTCAAATAACTACCTGGTAACTGACATCAGACAATTAACAAGGATTTACTTTAATTAACTGTCAATGTAGTACATTTAAAACAGTATACCACTGTATTTTTTCCTGGGAACAGAACTATCATTTCGCTTGTTTGAGATCAGGTGGCTTCGCAAGTTTTTGCCTGGCAAAAACTTTCAAGATTTGTAAAGATACTGTCGAGTAACATGGCAAAGCAGCAAAGAATGAGGAACAATCTCTATGCAAAGGAGCACTCCAGAGAGATCCTCATCCTTGTTCTGTCTGAGGTGACATGTTCATGAAGCACAGAGCACTGCCCTCCCGAGAGATCAGCTCAGGTCTTCCATGGTGCCATACATAAGTTAATTACCAATGCATGGTCCTCAGAGTAAGCAGCTTTGTCAGCCTGCTGCACTGACAGGACTACACAGCTTCAGTGCAGGACCTCATTCCTTCAAAGTGTGCAGGGCTCTCTCTGCATCCTGCTGTTTTATTAGCACTGATGCACTCTCAAATACCTTCTTGCTGGCTCAGCCCTCCACTGCTCAGAGCTTTTGGTTCAGTTTGTGCACTCAGCCAACTCCTCAGCTCAGGGGCTGTGGGACTATGCTGGTTGGTCTTTTGCAACTCTTTCACCATAGGGAAAATTGTACAACCAACCAGGTAATACTTATTTTTACCATGCAATAATACTGAGTTCAAATAAGCAGAGTATCAAAAGAATACAGCAGCACAAAGGTGCAAGCAGAAGAGTTTTTCAAAGCATCCTGGCATCACGGATATTACAAGAGGCACTTCTGAAAAGCACAGGTACCTTTAGGTGCTTATCTGCATCTTTGAGAACAGGCCATAGATGCTTAGATACCTTGGAAGTGATTCAAGTGCCATAATATTAATAGCGAGATAAAATACATTTAGAAATTCTCAGACATTTTGGGCTTTTAGATAGACAGTTAGGTTTAGACATTCAGAGAGGCTGGGAAGGCCCCTAGAATCAAGTGTCCTGTGTGTACAAGATCGAAAATATAATTGCTAGTAAAATACTGAAGTCACCTGACCATTATCTGACACCTAATTTAAATTGGAGTAATTGCCCTTGCCTCCTAATTGAAATTCTTGTGTCTTGCACAACTTGATTAGGTCTGGTAACTTGTCAAATAGAAGCTAATCTTTTATTACAAAGCTTCTCTACCCAAAGTAATGGCAACTATTTCAATACATCATTTGAAACCTTGATTTACCTCATTAGGGTGTTGCGACTTTATCATCAGAGCATTCTCACCTTGTTTCAATTTAGGAAAACAAAGGTAACAATGTTACCTTGCTGGCACTTGCAGGGTAATTTCCCAACATGCATTGGATTGTAATCACACAGGAAACTTGCAGACAGTGTCCTGAGTGACAGTGCTGGTGCACAGACAAGGCTCTGAAAGGGGAAGGAGTAAATTCAGAGCCCGTCCTTCTGTGACTGTGCTTGAACATACCTCTGCAAATTGGACAGCAGGATTCCGGAACAGAAACTGGAAAAGAGCAAGTTAATTTGGGACATGTCTTCAATCCACAGTACACATTTCCTTCCTGCCAGTAAAATACAAAAGGGAATTCAGAAGGAGTTGTCAATTGTCTGGTACTGTATACTCATTTTTTAATGGACATGCCTAAATCTGTGCTTACATAAATGCCACTCTATGCAAAAGCAGAATATTAGATTAGTCTGTTCAGTACCTGGCCTATGAAATTCTTAGTTCATGAAGAAGAATACGATGATTATTTTATGAGAGGAAGTAGAGAGCTGCCAATAGTTGATACTGAAGAGCTGACTGGATTGAGAGGGATGTTTTGGTTCTGAAGAGCTGACTGGATTGAGAGGGATGTTTTGGTTCAGACACTGGCTCTGAAGAGTCAATGGATAACTGTTCAAACATATTAAGATTTGAATTGTGACATCTCAGGAATGGCTCTGTGGCCCAGTGCCAGTTCAGAGTTGTCCCCTCCCAGCCTTGAGGGTCTTTACTTATCAGCTCAGTCTAAATGAAATCAGTCATTGGTTTAGTGCTATATTTTCCAGTTAGGCTGAAGGGAAATATTCTATATATGCCAAGCAGCAATATTTTACCTGCTGCCTCTGCACTGTAAGCTCAATTACAGCAGATGCAGGGTATGCACTGTGCACTGTGTTCAAGAGGTCATGCAGCATTTATTTACGAGGTACTGCACAGTAGCTCTGAGCACTCTCATGAGTTTCAGCATTAATTCTCAATTCCCAGCCTTTGCTGTGCCACTATTTATATTTCAGTGTCACATTTTCTAGAAAAGAGAACTGGAGCATTGACAGAGCAGGGATCTGTCAAATCAAATTACTTACTGAGCAGCTGCACTGGGCACACTGGTTTGCTTGCCTATTTTGGAAAAGCCCCTCAGCCACAAACATTTCGCCATGGTGGTAGGTGGTGCCATTGTATTCACAGGATTTCCCGGTGATTTTGCTGCTTACTGAGAAAAGGGAGTCTTCTAGAAGCAAGAGGAAATGAACATTTCATGCAAATGTTCTCGATAATTCACAATGTCATAAATGCAGAGGATGAAAAACTTCCCTTCCTTCTCATTTCTCTTTGTTACGGAATGACAAGTTTTGTCATACTACAAAGTACAAGTGATATGATACTATCATGCTGAACTTTGGTAAATCACACTTTGAGCTGACTGTCCCAGTTAAGCCTAGGATGCTGATGACCAACTGCAATGCCAGCACTAATGACCCTGTCTAAGGCTGCAGTGTTTTCCGTTGCTCCGTAGCATTTGGTGTTAGGACAGAGGGGCGTGGTTATGTGGCTACTTGTTACGTGTACATGGCTCTTTCATGCTCTAATGTAAAAGGGCATTAGGTGCTGCATACTCACAGAATCCCAATATCAATAGCAGTGTTCTAGCAGGGCTTCCTCCTTCTTAGTACTGGGTACTGATACTGTTTTTTTTTTTTAATTATTTCTAGTATTGTAGCCCAGAGAGAACTTAATTGCAGGTTAGCAAGTTGTGCCACAGGGCATGGATCATTCCTTGCCATCCACAGGCACAAACCTTTTGGTAGAGGAGCAGCAATAATGATGAGGGGACTGCCAAAAGAGAGCTACGTACTAAGTAAGTTTTTGTTCTTAGTGGCCTCCACAATTCATTGCTGCTGTTGTTTTCAAAATGGGCAAAACTTGTCAAAGGCAGATGCCAAAGGCTAACCAAAAGCTGATTTTTCTCTGACATACATTTTAATTGCAGATGTGCAGGTGAGGGAACTTTGCAGAATTCAGTGCATATGACAAAGTGCACAACACGGCACTGTCAATTCAATTCTGAAACCTCCTGCTTCAACTCAGTATTATATAGAATTCTGCACCACATGGGTTAAATGTTTTTTAAGACATAAAGCTATACATACCTTATGCTAAAACATCCCATAGATTGTTTAGCTATTAGCAGTTGATAAACTGTGCAAAGGAAGTACAGTTTACCCATGAAATGTAAGTTACTTGATACTGCTTGGGCAGTGAACCTGGCACTATGTATTTATATTCACATGAATTTAGCATCTCAGCATGGGAAAAGACATTTCAAACAAGGGGTCTGTGGAAGTAACAGTGCAGTGTTTATTCTCTGGAGCCCAAATCACAGCAAATTTCTAACAATGCAGCTGAAATTTCAATCAGTGGGTTTGGGCTTTCATGTAAAAGAAACCTGGCCTGAAAAATCAGGTTTTCCTATAGTCCCTTTCATTATCTATCAGGTAAATCTGGAGATATTTTTTGGTGAAACCATGACACCACAGAATATACATTTTTCAGCTGTGAGCGCAAGTGAAAAAGCAGTTTCCTGCTGGTATGCACTGGCATTAAACACTGTCATTTAATTTTTCATAAAAGCATATATTAATTACATTGGTCCAACAAATATTAATACTTTAAATGGTAAATGTCAAATCTGTCTGTGGAACATACATGTACTACAATATTTGAGAGTGTACGGGGTCAGCAAAGTCCATTCTGTAGGAGACTGGCAGAAGTCAGCTAGTTAGGGTTCTCTGCCTGATATTTCATTGCCTGACATGCTTGGTATTTGCACTTCCACAACTGAAGCACTGGAAACACCATTATTTCAATGCAATCAAGAGTGTTGAATGATACCTTTCCAAAATCTTATAAGGAGTACAGAGCCCTGACAACACCTGTGTTTGGCATAGAAATGCATTGCTTTCAGCACTTGCAGTATGATTTGCTGGTAATGCACAGTCTGGAATTGCAAGATGTATGCTCTAATTAAGACATCCTTCGGAAGTCATCAGCAAAAGATTTAACTGACAAATTCAGCTACTATTTAGGCACAAATATTGGAAAACATGGATAAAGAGACACTTTTCAAGACTGTGATGCCTCCCAAAACTTAAATCTCTTTCTTGGGTTTTCACACAGGTCTGTGACTGGAGACGAAGTCCTGTTCACACAGCCTCTACAGGACATTCCTGTGCCCATGTGGGATGCTTGTCCAAAAGTAGTGTGTGGCTTGTGGTCTGACATTTGCAAAGACCAATACCTGAATGACTCACCATGACTTTTCAGAGTGTTGGATGAAGACAGTAGATTTTACAGCAGATTTACCTTGGCATATGACACATCAGTTCTGTAGGAAATCACCAAATGCCCTTAAACTGTGGCTTCTAAATAAGGAAGGAGGAGGTTGAAACTTTTATTGCTTGGAAAATGATGGCAGAGAGAGTTGCACTAGGTAGTTGTTTTCATCTATGTTTCTTTTAATCGATCACAGAGTTGGGCCTGTGACAGCTAATTCATTACATATAGTCCAAAACACATGTACATCTGCCCATCTGGAATTCGGGGTGAAAGTCTATCGTTATTTTAAACCAGAGAATCACAGGATCATTTAGGTTGGAATGAACCATTAAGATTGTCAAGTCCGACTGTCAACTTAGTATCACCACCATGTTCACCACCAAACCATGTCCTCAAGTGCCATATCCATATATTTTTTGAACACTTCCAGGGATGAGGATGCCACCACTTCCCTGGGCAGTCTGTTCCAATGCTTCACAACTCTTTCTGTCAAAACATTCTAAACATATGTAATGTAAACCTGCCCTGGTGCAACTTGAGGCCAATTCCTCTCATCCTGTCACTTGTTACTTGGGAGATGAGACTGACATCTACTTCACTACAACCTCCTTTCAGGGAGTTGAAGTCTTATTTGATGAAATAATTTTAAGAAAAGTCAGTTTTAATTACGGGACATAAGACCATGATTTAAGTCCTATGCTGCACATTAAGTGACTGGACATATTTCATTATTGCACAGAGTCAGGTCTTAAAGAAGTTTTCAGATCAAGACCACATTATTTGTTATTGCAAAAAAATATACACAGTTGTATATTGGAGATGGCATATTGGAGAGCACAACTGATCCTTTCCAAACACAGCATTTGCCTGGAGCTGCAAGGAAGATTTGTTTATTTTCTGTGTCCAAATGTAATTTCTGTCTGGTGCAGTTTTTCTCTCTGTCTAATTTTGTGTTTGTGTAACTTTCTTCAACTTAGACTTGGTTTCCTTCTAATGTTTTTTTAAATCATGGCTAATCAGAGGAATTCAGACTCCTCCGTGATATCATACCCTCCTGTAGAATGTGAAATTAGAGTCACTGTGGATTATTTTATTAAGTGCCATGTTTGAGCTTTTAAAAATTTTGTCATTAATACTGCTATCAGCACATATTATTCTGTACCTTAGAAAAGACAGGTTAGAATCAGATTAATTAACTGTAAATATACTGCATTGCTCAAAGCTCTATTTCTAAACCTTGCTTCTTCATCAGGACTGTTCCCAAAGCTTTATCTGGCATTTTAATGGTGCTAACATGGCTTTAATTAGCTGCCTCTGTAAAGTACCAGGCAAACCATCTATGTGAATCCTTTTAATTAACTGGGTTCAATCCGAGGGTTTTTTCTGGCATTCTTAGCACGTCAGTGGAAACAACATACTATGTAAAGGGTAAAGATGTTATAGCATCAATTGAAAAGGAAATATCTCTGTTTCTGTGGTTGGCATTTATTCTGTATAGAAGTTGAGAGGCCATGCTTATATTTGCCTACCATTTTAGCATGATCAAGATAAGACCACGAGTCTCCAACATGGATAGCAGTGATTTATCACCAACATTAGCATTAGGTTATGTCAGGAGCCAAGATGTACAACCTGGGCTTCAACGACCTGATATGGATTTCAATTTATCCTTTAAGTAACTTTAGAGGTTAAACCTGCCTAAAGAAATCCTTCAGATTTTACAAACAGACAACAGAATATAACTGTATCAAAAACGGATTAGCTTTGAAACAATTATTTTTTAAAAAGCAACTGGAGACTATGGTGGCTATGCCTGAATCCTTATATCCAAACATTCCTCTCTTCCGAACACGGGATTCTGTCCAGCTTCTTTTGTCTACCTGGGCTGTTTTTCACTTACATCCCATACACATAAGGTAAATTTCAGGCTCAACGAAGCCAATAGAAATGTTTCCTTCGGGATTCAGCCAACACATGTGCTCGAATGCTGTTTTTTGAGATTGATGCTTGTACTGTGAAGAACCGTTGACCTATACAAATAGGATTTGTATCAACTAAAACCTGTAGTACAACTTGATATGAAAGTCAACTATGAACTAGAAGTGCATACAAGTATAGTTCACAGATCTCATGTATTGTGGTTCATTTGGCAGAGAATGCGAAGAAACAGTATGGCAAAGTTTGCCATGAAGGGATGCTACCTCAGCGTGAACTGCAGCACCAATGCTTTCCTGATAGTCTCACAAAACAGTGTTAGATATGAGTTTCATAAACCACAGAAATTTTATGGAAATTTTCTGGTACAGTGGAATCTGCTCCAATCACGTATTTTTTCATAGAAGTCTGTCTGGGTTCCTGATGGTCTGCCCATGACTTGAGGTGTCCAAGGGCCAAGGTTTGAGGGAAGAGTCAAAAATGTACACACACCTGACTTTTCAGTCTTCTGGGAGAAACAGATTCTGTATCACACGGATCACATGGATCACAGTCAGTTTTGGAAACACCATCTTTTGGTTTTTATGTTTACAATTCTATTCCTTCCCAGATTGTTATAAAAACTTGGTCCTGAGATGCTTTACCCTTACTTGGTTATGAAGCAGAAGAGCATCAGTTATTTGCTACTAATGCCTTGAATACCTTAGACAAATTCCATGGCTAGTTCCTGATGTTTGAAACACTGGTAACTTCTGCAAAAGTATTTATGTGCAGAGAGTGAAAAGCAGTAACCAGATATGAGCAATCTAACCTTTTGGGAAATGGGGAATGTCTTATTTGGGGAATGGCTTTAGGATCCAGGCCTAACTACAATCAATTAAGTGCTGAACTTGGATCCTTCTGGATAAAGACAAGAGGTACAGGTATAATTACTAATGAACAATTTAGGACAATACCTAACAAACTGGAAAAACCACCTCAGAATCAGTACAGTCATGGCATGATGATCAGTAAAGTGTTTATGATGTGACATCTGAAAACAAAAATATCAGCTGCTTTTGGGGAGTCCTTGCCATTGGAGATGAGACATTTTGGCTTTTTGATAGCCATTGTGCTTAGTTGTAGTAACCTGCAGTCAGTAGCAGGTTGAAGTGAGTGCTCTCCTGAAATGGACACTGCACACATTGGCCAATGAAGGCGCAAGCAAAGTTCATGCTCCTCATAACCCTCAGCAGGGTCTGCTGGGACCCTGCACAGCAGCTCAGGAAGGGTCTCTGGGATTTTATTGCATCTCTATGAGGTCTTTTCTCATACAATATTCTGTCTATTCGTGTTCGTACTTAACAGTCTCACTGTTGCTTATGTGTCAGAACATCTGGCAAAGAACATTTTTAAAAAATTCTACAGACTCTCGGCTTGCTGGCTTAGAAACTATTTTTAAATTGCAACATTCAGAATCACCTATTGTCATTTAATGAAAAAAATACACTTTTAGTGTCCAGCAGAAAGCCTGGGTGCCCAGTCTGGCTTGGGTTTTACAGTTTGTCTATTTTATTAACCACGCTTATAAAAACAATCAAGTGCTAAACAATATGAAATTAATCGCAAGGTCTAATGCCTTAAGAAACTTACCATACTGGGAACTGTTTTGCAGATAATCTGTTTTTTTTAAAGCAGACAGATGATAGACTATGAATTTTAATTCAGAGAAGATTTTATGAAACATATTTTCTGAATCAACACAGAGCATAAGCATGTACAGACCAAGAGACTGAGGATTGTTTTGGAACTATAGTCACTACATATTCACTATTTTCACTAGATTCACTATATCCAGAAGCAATTGGATTCTGCTGTAACTCCAGGACTGTTTGCACTGACATTTCTTCTGCACTTTTCCTAGTATTCCCACTCTGTTTTGCAACTTAATGCACTCAACTGAAAGTGTCAGTTTAGTTGCAGCAGGGACTCTAAGAGCTCTCTGGGCTGTATCCTGGTGCAGGAAACAGTTGTTGGACACCAGCTGACCAGTGATCTCACATGCTGCTTTCTGTACACCTCAAGTTGTAACAGCATCATGCAAGGCTGCATTACTTTTCTTGTAACTTAAAATCTGCCTAAGAATTATAGGTTACTCATTCAGAAGCCACACATGAAGAGCAATTATGAAATAAAACACAATTCTTGGAAATGTGCAGACCACAAGCATTTCTAATGCCACAGGGGAGCAGGACTCAAGTATCAAAGTGCTTCTTCCTATTTCACTTATTGAAAATTCTTTGAATTTCTCTTCTTTGATTCTTTGAATCAGCTCAGGGACACACACTTCCCAAGTGGGCAGTACTTTCATTACCTGACATCTGCTTTTGGAAAACTCTTTGCTCAGGTAGGAGTTGCACATACCCCTAGGTCTCTTTGTCAAAAAAATACAGTTAATTCTCCTCTTTCATGGAGTTCAGGTCTTTTCCCTAGAAACAAACTATTCTGTAGGGTAACATACACATAGAAAGATATAGGGATAATTTTTGCATACTAAGTCTCTTAGTGGTTTTCATAGCACTGTTAAAGGCTCACATAATAGGCTTCATGCTCCAGTGCAAAAGACTAATTCTAGGAGAATGACAGTGAGATTTTGATCATAGTTATGTTGAATAAATCTGGAAAAACGCAGTTGATTGAACTAACCTTGATATTATGTGTGCAAACCAAACTGTATTTTAAAAATATTCTTTAAAAAAAGGTCCTCACATGTATATGGAAAAAAGATCACATAATTCATATTCTTCTCTGTTTATGTAGTGCATTTCATGCAGAAATAGTAGTACTTTATATAACACAGAGCACTTGCCTATTTTCCTGCAGTTCCAGTCAAACTAAGTTACAGTAACAACAGTATGTTTGCTTTGTACTTAGAGCTCCAATTAATGTTTGTCTGCTGACCAATTTGTACCAGAAAGACCAGTGCAAAGAAGCAGATAGGTGGGAACATGGATTTCCACATTCTGCCACTGTGGTTCACATCCCTAAAAAGACCTTCAGTGCAGGAAATGTTCCATGACCATTTTTTGGCCACTTGAGTATGAGGTGCTATGCTGGGGCTACTTGGTGAGAGGGGCCAAATGCAGAGGTGCTAAAGAAAAGAGAGTAGATAGGGAATCTCTGTCTTAGAGGCAGCGAGGAACATCGTGGAGCACAAGTGTCATGGTAACCTGGGATAAAACGTGCTCCATTTTTTCCAGAAATCTTCCCATCTACCAAACTTTCCTCAGTATCTCTAAAAGCCTCTTGCATACCTTTGCCTCAGAAAGGCAGGAAACCTGTCAGCACCTTTAACATAGTTCTACATATTCCAGACTTGCTCCTAGTACAGTTTCAGGGCTGGATATCTAAACTGAGCCCAGAAAGCCAGCAGCACATGGGGAAATAAACTCCTATTGCAAATTGACTGTTTCAAGGTGAAAACCACCAACTGCTGAAAGGAGACTTTTTTTACAGTGGTAAAAAAGTTTTTACTGTTGTCACATTAAGTAGGGTAAAACACAAATATTCTAGAGCTACTTCATCACCAGAACTAAATCCTGATTGATCATCTCATGAAAATACAGGAACTTCACACAGAGAAAACCTGTTACACTGTTTCAGTGCAGGGTTAGCTTTTAGGGATCAGCTAGAATTATTTTAAGCAATCATTGTGGCTGGAGGTCCTTGGGGAATTGTACCACAGCATACGAGACCAAATGGATTTCTTTCCTACTTCTTCCCTCTACTTTTATTTCCACTCTACATGAATGTGTCACCTCAAGGTCTGATATGAAGTCCATTGAACTAAATAGATTCGGAACCTGGCCCAAACACCTACTCTGTGTGGCACAGAAAAAAGGCAGCTTCCTCTTTCATCTTCTGTCTCATATTTCTACCATATTCCTTAGTATTTCTAGAGAGACGGACTATACCAGTCAGTAACTGCATCTTATTTAGACAATATGAACTTCCATCCAAATTCAAGGCAAAGATGTAGATTCAGTTTAAACATTAAAAAGGCCGTTGCTTCTGTTTTAGCTTTCTAGGGCTAAAGTCAAGCTCTTCACATTATTTTAATATATTTTCTGCAGCTTAATTTCCTGTGTTTTCTTTTATAGTTGCATAAAAAATTGCCTATCAGTTGCCCATCAACTCTGAAGGGCTTATAAAACACTTTCTAGGTTGTTCTAGTTTAATTCCTGCTCTCAAGTTAAAATATTATATGAATCCACCAATCACTCTCCTGCCAAGGAAACAAATTAAATGAAGCTTTGGTGCATTCTGAATACTCTCTGAAGTGTCTTTGAAGGTCTTGGAAATTATCTTGGAAAAATTCTGAGCAGCTTATCCTATCCCATCATGTCAGCCCAAAGAACTGAAGTTCCGTCATTCATGTGGGATGATTTGTATTTTTTCAAATACATTTTGGATGCTGATATACAGATAGATTTTTAAAAATTTTTTATGGTCAAAAAAGCAGAATGGAAACAAGCAATAACCTCAATCTGGCTGTGATAGCAAACATTCCTTGTGAAGGTACTGACAAAGCCAAATCACAAACCAAATCAAATTATCTAAGCACATATCAACCGGAAAAAATTATACATCTCCCTGGAATGCCTATACCATTATATTTCTAAACCAAATTTACTTCCAAATAAATAATTAATTTTAACTATCTGACAACTACCCATTTTTAGGACTCTCACTTGCTGATATGAAAAGGGTTAGGTGGTAGCAAGAAGAGTTGTAGAGAGAATGAAAGAGCTGGGCACAGTGTCCCTTCCTCCATCCCAAAAATGTTCATGAATGGAAGGGTAAGAAAACTAGAACTGAGAGCCTGGGAGCTCTGGTGTGTGAACTGGGTAGAACCCAAAACCTCTTCACCAAATGGTTTAATGTATGTGCATTCTTCAACAGAAAAATCACTCCATCAGAGCATTCCAACAGTGAGGGTTGAAGATTTTGGTTGCAATTCAGTGCAAGATGTGCTGCACTACACATATGTTCTGCATTTACTTATAAAATGTCTGTCAGGTCAACAGGTGCTGTACATGCCCAGCACCTTGCAATGCTCAGTCTTTATCTACACTGCAGAGCGCAGGGTGTCAACCTAGACTAGCTCAGTCACTGAGTGAAGGTAGCACTGAGCTCATTGCAGGCATATTTTTCATGCTTCTTCAGCAAGTTTTGCAGTGCAGGGAATTCTGCACTGTCCCAGGATCTAAAATAGTTAGTTCAAAGATTCAGGTATTACTGGGTCATGCTGCAGTCTACCATGCAGACAGAGCCACACTTATTTTTAGGTGTTCTCAGCCCACTGTTGTGAGATACTTCATCTGGTACATCTTTAGGCCAGCTATGTACATAGGTGCCACCTGGCATTTCTGTATCTAAAGAGGAACAAAAGTACATCAGGAAAGTGGCTTGAATTTGATAAAGAAAAACAATAGTACCAAAGGAACTTAAACATGTTACTAATAATGAATGTTCTTGGAAGGCAGTGTTTAGTCAGGGCAGCAAGCTTAGAAAACGCTGGTGCCAAATGGGCTGATTCATACATCAGCGTGCAGCCTTATCTGCTGAGAAATCAAACCATCAAGTGCAATGTGGAAACCCTTTCTAAATCATGCAATTGTGAAGTTTTGCTTCTGATGTTGATTTAAGCTTTTCTTAGGTTTACATATTTGATCTTTAACTAGACTCTAAATACTTTGATTCATAATTGTTGAATGTAGAAATTATACAATCTACAATAAATGTTCCAGCTTTAAAGGCATTGTCCATAGAAGTGCCATAAAAGACAGCCACAGATAAATGCTTGAAAAACATAGACACAAAGTTTATTTTCATGACAGAAGCTCTGAAGCTCTGAAGTCCATTCTAGGTCAAGAGACAATCCAGATCTAAGAATGATGGTGAATTCTCTCCCTGACTACAAATCACCTCGCCTCTGATGATGCCTGAAGCATCCTGAGGTGGAAGGAAGGAGACCTAACTAAGAAAGATATGATGTCTTTTGGATCTCACTAGTGTGTAAAAAGAGTCCCGATTCATGCGACCTTAGGTTTTTTGTTACATATGTGTGATGATAAGAAGAATACAGTTCAGATGGTAAAATACTTTTCAGAGCTGTAAAAGGAAGGAATATATAGATCTGTATAAGAAGCAAGGTATGGATTTGCCAATGCTAGAAAGAATAGGTTTAAAAAAAGAAAGGTTAGCAGGGAATCCATGAACCACTGATGGAAGTAGAAGGTGCTTCACAACATATGTCTGAAAACTACTTAAGATTCATGATGTCTGGTGCCAGGGAGACAGGATACAAACACTACATCTCTGTGTCAGTGAGTCCAGTGTCACTATGGATGCAGAAGACATTAATTCTAGGGAGAGAGCAGTGCCAGCTTTTCTCAAAGGAATCCTTTCAACAGCTCCTTCACTTAGGTAGCTAAGAAGTTCAATGTCCAATGAAAGATGCTGCTTCCTGGCATTACCTCTGCTTCCTCAAATAAGGAGACAGTGATTTGCACAGTTACACTCTACAAGGCCTGCAGAGAGGCAAGAGAAGAGCCCCAGATCACTCTGACTAGCAGCACTCATTTCTGTAACGCAGCTTGAGAAATACAGGGGAAACATATGTGACAGATATAATGAGCGTTTATGAGAGCAATTCACATGGATGGCAAATGGCCAGAGCTCTCACACGTTCCATTAAAAAATAACCAGGAAAACCAGAGAAGTGAATTTCCTGCATATCATGGAATGTTGCACAAAAGACATTGTATGCCAGACACACAGGAACGGAAAGTTGGCATAAGATCTGCAAGAATGCTTGAGATACCTATTCAGATCAGGCGTGAACAATTACCACTGAAGACAGAGCACCAAACATGATGCACATAATCACTGCAGAAAGCAGAATACAAATAACCCCTGAAATCACAGGAGACTCCTGGTTCTCTTTTGCCTAACATTGTTACAGATTCAATTAGGGGGAAAACAGACCCTAGTGGGACTCACGTTTTTAATGAGATAGTGCACAACTAGCAATGTAATGGCCCATCATTTGTAGCAGATTGATTACAAATAGACTTTAGGAGCAGCTAAGAGAAGATAATAGATCACAATTCAGGAAAGGCTCATTCCGATAATTTTCCATATTTATCAGTTTAAACATAGAGTACAAAATTCCAATTGAGGACTATGAATAGGAAAAAATTTCATAAAATGGATATGAGAGTTTACATGGGGTCTTACTCTTCCTCACTAGATCATTGTAGAATATTTTAAAATCTTCATAGGTATTCTGACATTTACAAACTCATGAACAGAAAAAAGCCAAAACAGTTCATGGCCAAGGAGCACTTGAAGCAAAACCAACCAATCTAGAAGCATTTATGCTTCTACAGTAAATAAGATACAGAGATACTAAAAAATAATAGAAAAAGTTCCTGATTGCAAATGCCAATTATTGAGTAGGACTTCTGTGATTTAACTTAAACTGTCAAAAAAGTAAGCATCCAGTTTTCCTGTGTTCCTTCAATAATCAGTGGAGAGTGACAGGCACCTCCAGGGAAAAAAGTCTTCTCACTCTGGGTGACAAGATGAATCACCCTCACGTTTCCAACAGCTGCAATGGGCATCTAGATGATTGTCTTTCCGACTGACATTTAGATTAGCTGGAAAAACAGACTAGATTTTGGGTGCGCCAGCACACCAGTCCTTCTTCTGATCTAGAAACAAAAGAGAGTTTGTGTTCCCAGCACTTCATTATTTTACTAAGTTCTAGTTGGCTGAAGAAAGCATTTTGCCTTAGAAATTTTCTTTCTTACACAGTAGACCGTTATAGAGAAAACTCCAGTCATCAGCTGGACGATCCAACTCCAAAGAGCCAGATTCAAAGTTGAATGGCCTCAATCTTATCCTAAGACACAAAAGCAGCATCACAGCATCAGATGAGTTATAAGCTCAAAATTCTTCCTTGTCCTTCCCTGTCACTGGTCAAAAAAAGGATTCCAGATACCTAGATCAGATACTGATACACATAATATCTGATAGAGAGTGTATATAATTGTCAGGGCAGATTAATCCAACCCAAAATTGACATGTGGATACCATTTATCCAGTAAGAGCAGTGAACACATCTATCCCACCTGAACAGCAACCTTCTTGTGCACTCAGCCATTGTGCACTTACAGCCTCCTGCTTGACAGGTTTTGCTCAGCTGTTGTCCTCAGACAATTAGACTCCCTGGAGAAAGTCAAATAAAACCCTTTTCTATGACGCTGCATGAATACTCTTTTATAAATGGAAATGTGGGGTGCCACTAAGACAGATGTTTAGGGAAAAGTTCCAGTCAAATCTACCAGCCATTAGGCCATGTTGGGAATGCTGGAACAGGCTTGTGAAAGATCCTGCTTAGTCTCTTTCATACAGTGGCTCTTAATAATGAGCATATAATAAATGTATGTCTGGAGAATTTACTATACAGTATCCAATTGGATTTATATAGTCATAAACTTGTACAGCACTGCTTCTATGATTTACAACAGTTTCTTCTAATTATGAAGCTATGCCTGGAACCTGAGATGTAAAAGGTGAATGTTACCAGACTGGTTGTACAGTGACACTATAAAAATGCACATTTGCCAAAGCAGTTTTCAATTGCCTGTTAAGAGACAGCCATTGCAAATAAACATATATTTTGGCCTGCTCTTATGAAAGGCACCAAAACCAGAAACCTAGGAAGTTTGTGGGATGGTGTTTTATTGTGATAGACTTTAGAGATAAAGAGTCTGAAATGGACAGTCAATGAAACAACTGCTACTTTCTACCTGGATTGTAAGGGATTGGACTTGGTAGCTTACCTGATCCTTCCACAAATCTATACTTCTGATTTCCTAAACAGAAAACACCATGGGAAATACTGTAACTTACTGTAGGACAAGCCTCTCATGACCTAAACAGACACAGGAGAATGTTTACTTCACAGAAGTTTTCCAGAACAGACATTTAATTTTGTTGTTACTGAGCATATTAAATTATTATTTCAGAGAGGACTATTTGTCACTAATAGAAATTACCTGGGCATCGTGGGCAGCACAGCTGTGGTACATGCACAGGGGAAGCACAGTGTAGACTTGGGCATCTTATTCTGCTGCATAAAACATTTCCATTCTGCAGATGGAACATAGTACAATAGTATTTTAATGAAATGTGCTATCTTACAAATTTCTGTGTTCTCTACTTTACATCCAAACATTTTTTTTAAAAATGCCTTTTTACAACATTCTGGTTTCACTCACACCAAGATATGCCCAGATACTTCCATTGCCTTTGAATTTATGCTGGAGGTCAGAAATCCTTTAAAATCTTAAAATTGGAGGAAGTGTCTAAAAATGGATAGCAACAATCTCCATTTCTCTTTTTCTTTCAATTTGTCCTTTCCTTTTGAGCAGATTATGCTTAGGAATTGCATTTCCAAAACTAAGACACGGATAAATGGTAGGTCTCTGAGACATCCCCTACAGAGGGTTAGTTCAAGACCACAAGAGACAATAGCATCTGTAATTGCTCCTGAAAACTGTGAAGAGTCTTTTGTTTCCATTTTATTGCTTCCCCAGTAAACAAAAAACTCAGATGGTAAGTAGCCATTTCTCTAAGAAATATGAGTTAAGCCTTGGGGATACGGTTCATTATTCATGTCATTAACACAATATTCTATTTGACCACATCTAAGTTTGATTTATAACTAAAACACAGGGAATTTTCATTCTCTGGTATCTGTAACCAGAAAAGACTATCCATTTCAAATTCCCAATTTCAGGATTCCATTTCAAATTCAGGACTAAACCCACTTTATTTTCATATGCCTTCTGAACCACTGAAATGTTTTCAGTTTTCAGCAGACTTCCCTAGACAGCAGATGTATAGGTCTTTCTAGTCATTTCTTTCAAAACACTTCATTGACAAATATCTGCAGACCACAGGCTGGAATCCTACTTAGATCACTGCTAGCCACAAACTACAGTTGTGCATCTGCTTTGGAAAGAGACACTAAAAATTATTATCACCATCTGTTTCCAATAAGAACTGAAATGAAATTTACTGATTTTGTAGAAGATGAGCAAATTTTAAACTGTAGGATCTTCACAGAATAGGGACTATCCCTAGTCAGCACAGCTGCTTGCCCAGCAGACGTGGAAGCCTGTGAAGCACTGCTGTAGAAAAAAGGCTGCCACTGCCTGCACACCTGGCTTCATGTTGTTGACTTGTCCTGTTCTATGACCTCACTCTTTATCATTTTAAGTCCTGCAGAATCTTCTGAGGTGAATGTTTACTTTCTGTGCATGGTCAGCTGTGATAAAATTCTGCAGGCCAACTTTGCTGCTCCATGCTGCCAGCCAGACTCCACTGTCTGCTGCAGGACAGAGCTATTTTAACTGATCAATGAGACTGATCTTATGCCTACATTCACAGTGATATTTGGGAGAATAGCCTCACTGATCAGAGCAGGACTCAAGTGCTGGTCAGTCTCTCTAAGCCAGGGCCAAGGTCACATTTCTGCATCAGGTACCAAAGAGTGTTGGCCATTTAGCCTGAGGTCTGCAGATATCACTATGAACACAAGCAAAAGCAACAAACCGCTGTATTTTAAGGAGTAAAATAATGATCCGACAAATTGTAAGATCTCAATTTTACTTGACAGTAACAGTCAACAGGCTCCACTATGAACTGGGGGGGAGGAGGGGTTGTAAAAGGAAGGGGGAACAGGGTGAGAGAACACTGAATTATGTTTAGTTTTATTCTGGTTTAAGTATGTAACTTATAACTTGTAAAAATATAATACTATATACACACAAAAACAGGAACGTTGGTTGTTTTTTTTTTTAAATGCCAGGCTGAATAACTTGGCCTCTGTTTAGTTAATTTGCCTCGCCTTTTTCTTAAACATCAGAAGCGTGTGTGCTGGGGGGATGGACAGACAGACTGTTTAGAGACAGAGCAGAGATCTCTGTCTGCTGCCTGACTGATGTGACTTTTGTGCAGACATCATGTGGATCACAACGTCTGTGGCCAGCAAAGACATTTTAATACACTGGACATAGAGACCTCTGGGGATTTTTTTGCTTTTCTCTGCAGTGTGAGGGACTCAGTTGCTGCATCAGACTCTACAGATCCTCTGCCTACCTGCCAGGGAATCATATGTGGTTTATGCTTAGATCTCTCTTACTTTCTATCTGTAGCACACTTTACTTTCATCTTTTATGCTGTTATATTTGGTTTATGGTCTGTGCTTGTGCTATGTCATGATATGTTTTCTAATGTCTTTATTTTGTTAAAATTATAAATTGTTGAGGGCTTCCTGAAGGAAACTTCATGAAACTGATGAAGCTTCAGGAGCTTTTATGGTAGATTAGTGCTCTGAGGGCATGATTTTGGCCGGGACAAAGCTCAAAGGAGAGGGGGGCTGCTGCAGTTGTTATTTGTAACCTTCCTTCTAGACGACAAGATCACATTCAAAAGATCCCTCAGCATCCTCACTGCTGAAGTTATCCCAGGTTAAATTTTGCACCTTCATGGTACACCAAAGGTAAAACACAGCAAACAAGAGATTAGAGTCCAACCCACATCTGAGCTGCATGTACTGGGAACTACCATAAGCAGTATGGTAGTATTTCCTTCTTTACTAAACCTGCTGCCCTGAACTATCACTTTGTCTTCCACATCCAAGTTAAAAATTAAACAGACTCTCTTTTTTGGAGGCTCATAATGTGTGGGTGTGCCTGGGTCCCAGTAATGCTGTCTAGAGGACCTGACCAGGCACTTTCCCATCCCTCCAAACTGTCTAACAACCCTCTAAAGACCATCGAGGATTTATTTTTATCCAGACCTCTAAGATTTCCAGTTAATTTCTTCCCCTCCCAAGACACGTTCTTCCAGTGATTTAATGAGTGTTTTACTCCACACAAACTCTTGAGAGAGTTTTCCACTTTGCATATACATTAACAAAAGTTGACTGGAAAGTCCTTTTTGCCCTAAACAGACTTTTTCTTCCCTTCCTACTACATTATTTTTTCTCTCATAGCTAAACTTGTGGGACTATTGTTTGTACACTGAATTGCAGTAGCAGATTCCCTCAGAGCAAATGCTGCACAGCGGCCCAGTATTTTACACTTGCAGGGAGGGAAAATAGCAAGGAATACTTTATTCTGCATTAAATATAGCAGACAGAACTCAGCATCTGGAGTGTCTCATGTGCTAGTGATTAAGACTCCTTATTGTTTATTTTAAAGTACTCTAACGGACATAAACTGCCCTCATTTTCGTGCCTCCTCCCAGCTGAATATGACATACTATGGGGATCTCTGGCTGCTGTGTTTTTGCATCAGCCATCAACTGACGGGAGCCCTTTAATGTTCTATCCAATTCACTCTGCTCCCCATAACCTTTTCTCATGTTTCATCATCTCATTCTTCTTTGACTGACTTTTATTAACAGTGATATCTAAGCCTCTTCCTTCAGCACTTTAGGGCAGCAGATGATTTGAATGAAGATGTTGGCACTGTACATAGATCAAAGTACCAAAGTCAGGTTCAGCATAATCATCCATATTGGTGGAACTGCAAAGATTATACTTAGGTAGTGGGGCCTGATTGGTCAAGATGCAATGCCCAGCACCCACAAAGCTTCTGGCTAATTAAGTAGTTGTTTCGTCTATGCTATGCAAGTATTTTTGCTGGTATTGGTCTTCTCTGTTAATATTTTCCTTTCACTAAGATCACATGCCTCTATTTCCTGCAGCATAACCAGGACCCACGAGTGAAAATAGGTTTGGGCTTTGTCAAATTGTAGCTACACCAGAAAGGATTCTAGTCAATGAAGCAAGTAGGAGTTGTAGGTTCAATAACTCAGCAGTCCTACCTCTGAACAAAGACAATTAACGCAGTAAACAAGGCCATAGGGCTCTAGATAAGGATGCCATCTTTCTCCTACATGGTATTTCTTATCTTGAAACACACAGTATGTATCTGAATCTGTAAAACAGTAAAAAATTGGAAGAGCTATAAATAAAAATTTCCATTCTATGTTTATGAAGTATATGTAGATGTGCAAAGTTTTCTGTAAACTACTTTTTCTTTTCCTAGACAATTACACAACACACACAACAGAAAGACCCTTAATTCCACATGCTGTTTTTTCTAACCTCCCAAATCAAAATAAATTACACGGCCTCCCATTTTTCCAAAATTGCAACTCCTAAAATCATGATAAAATGGCTTTTATACAGGCGAGTTTATCCTTTCACCTGTTTAGGCAAGAAAATTTAAGTGCCTGATCACTCAGACAGGCTTTTAGGAAACAAAACCAAAGCAATTGGTCCAACTCAGGAAAATCCCAGGTTGTACTGCAGAGAGATATTGAAATAATTTATACATCAGCTTTCAAAATATTTTAAGATCTTTTGTTCACTAAGGACTTCTGATCTTGCAGTTGCAGAAATCCATTTATGTCTGAATCCTGTCAGACATTATTGTCCAGTCCCTTCCTGTCACATTATGGTTCCATATTGAAACCTCAAACCTCTACAATAAAAGCGTGTTTCTTATGTGTTTCCATGTGAGAATTCCTTTCTGTTACCTTAATGACATCCAAATTCAGTTTAATTCATTACCCACAATATACATGATACTTCAGTATATCTTAACAAAATACCCATCTTCCATGTGATAATCCAAGTCAGGGACAGTCTTCACATTTACTGGGCTAGAAGAAAGTAGCCAGAGCTAGGGACTGTTAGTAGAAACTGTGATCTACTTTCCCTTCACACAGAAGCATGACAAATGAAACACAGGATATGAAAAACCAGACAACTGGAACTTGGTAATTTCTCACACTGTTCTTTCTTTGAACAAGTTTCCTGCACATGGATTTTCTGTGAGCACGTTCAATGCAGCTGAGGGCCTTTCTGGAACTCAGTCTCTTTTGTTTTCCCCCCATCTACTTCCTTGGAAGCAGAAGCTGCTGAGACTGAGGCTAAAAATTTTAATGATTTCTCAAGGTCAAATAATGTCTTTTGTAAGAAGGAGGCCAAAACCCAACCTGTGCAGGTAGGGAGGGCATTCCAGAAACTTAGTAATAAGGCTGAAGCAGTCAATAACTCCCAGACTTACTTGGGTAGCTATTCCTCCTTGCCATGACTTCTGAAATGTGTTAACATCTCCCACAGATGACAAGCTTTGCAGAAATGCTCTCTTTATTTTGTTTGCATTATTTTCAATTCTTCTCATCAAGTTTTTGACAGTTTTTTAAGAAAGAGACTCCTAATTTTCTCAAAGAATGTGGAGAATCTAATCCAGTTCATATGAGGTTGTTTTTTCAAAATAACAGAACAGTCTTGGACAAGCTTTACACTAGCTGAAAACTTAAACACAATAGTCTTAAACATGGGACAGATCCAGATAATCTGTCAGATGTTTACAGAGGTTACTAAATAGAACTAAGCATGCTCTTGACTCAGGATATTTGAAACAAAACAGATTCTCCAACTGATGTGTTATGTTCTTTACGATGCACTATAACCTGTTTAGTTTAAGGAAACTGTACCCCATATGTGGCTGTGACCTGATTCTACTGAATACAGCATTAGAAGGAGGAAGAATGTTAGAAGGTTTAGGACATTCTTTTCTGAATCACATCTGAAAATAGAAACTGTCCAACTTAGGTGAATGTGACAGCTTTGTTTGAAGCCTACTTACATTTTACTTGTTCTAGTTTACCTCCATCTATGGAAAGGAGACAGAGCACACCAAAAAAGATAAAATTAAAATCCTCCAATATCCACTTTCTTTCCATCTTTATCATCAAAAGGAAAAGAAAGAGCCTCCAAGAAGGGAATGTTGAGCTGTTGGAGAAAAAAAAAATTAATTAAAGTAAAATCTTGTAAGATACTCAATTATTTCATCCAGCACACAGAAATCCTAAACTGCCAAAAGAAAAAAAAATGTCTGTATCATGCATATTTCTTTCATGGAAGCAGCTTTGCCTTCAGATCATTTAATTTTTGGAAAACGGGCCACATTCCTATTCAAAAAAGCTGAAAACTGAATATTCCTTCTAAAAATGTCCTTATTTTATTTCAAAGAATCTGGCAAGTAAGCAATCTAAATTCTTATAAGTTCTCTTTCCCAAGAAACTTATTTGGGATATGTTCTTGTCGAGCATCACTTTTAGATGTACCTTTGGTGTCAGTTGTATCATGTTTGCTTCATCCTAAAGTTAACTTCGGGTGTCCCTGGAGTACAGGTCCTGCACTGTGGAAACCCCTGTTCAGGGTGAGCCACTGGCCCTGCTGCAGCCAGTGGTAGTTTTCCTCACCACATCTAGTAGGCTTCTACCACTATTCAGTACGCCCCTCTGCCCCTCTCCCAGCCATTATTGTTCTAGTACTGTGTATATTTAATTTTTCTAGAGTTAACCCTTCTGCTGCCCTGACAGCTGAGAGCAAAATGGGAGAATGACTTGCCATCTTCATTCCTGTAGATCTTTAATGTCAAAATCCTGCATGTGGGGCAAAGTTAATGTATTCTTCTCTGATCGGTGCAGAGCTATTATTGTACTTGCTGCATATGCCGTTCTGTTTATTTTTCCTGGGTTTTAACAAGTAAATTATTTTACAGAAATAATTAACTAATTACTAAAGTAGATTTTTAAAATACAGCCAACTTAAGATTCTACTGTTTTGATGCTCCAATGTTTATGAGCGTCCACTACAAAAGTGTTATCTTCCCAGAGTGCATTTGTCCATAACTTACAATGTTGGAAAGTTTTGGGTGTGATTTTAAAAGCCTTTATATGAATTCACTATTAGTTTTACAAAAGTTTAAAAAACCCAAAAAACCCCCAATTTTGGAAAAATGAGCAGTCTGTTATGTAAACTAATTTGGCCTCTTCAGATTTCATGTAAATAACAGAACTGTATATAAATATGTTAAAACTCACAAATAATCAAGGCAAAAATAATAACTTATATATGTATAAATAAAGTGGTAGACAAAGAAACAAAACAGTACGTTAAGAAGCCCTCAAAATGAAGATCTTCCTATTAAGACTGTTGAGAACTAGGATACTGTAACAAAGGGGGTGTGATCTGATTTAATCAGCGGCTTCACTACCTTCACTGTTCAAGAATTCTCTGTATTCACAAACTGCAACCACAATGGACATTTTCCTTAACTAACTAAACCTGTGCCATACTCTGTACTAAGTAAGCTCATTCAAAACAATGCAAATTGCCTCTGAAAATGTTTTTCAAAAATATTCTTTAAAGCACACTCCATACTCAGTAACAAAATGTAACTTTCCATTTATTTTGCAATAAATATTTTGCAAGTTGAGAATAATGTTTCAGTTTCAGAAGAAGAGTTAAAGTAATTTTTCCCTTTCAACATATTCAAATTACAAAGGACATTTTTGAAGCCAAACATTCTTTTAAGAACCTGTCTAACATTAAAACCTCACAATTTAGTCCCAGGACATCCATCATGCATGGATTGAGAACAACAGTAGCACATCACTGGAACTAGCAGAAATATGAATGTTTAAATATTTCAGCCTTTCAGGGATCGCTTAAGCAAACAATAATTATAAATGGCGCACAATTATCCTTTGTGCAGCACCTTATCTGTTAGCTAGGTTGGTTAGTGGGAATAGAAATGCTCAGAAATCCACCCATTTTAATTGCCAGGTCTTCAAAGGGAAGAACATTATAGAACTTGGAAAACATTGTAAGACTGCTTGTTCTCAGAAATGCTGCACAGTAAGGTGAGATGGAGGAGTTAATAACAGAAACGGGATGGAGACTTTTGATGCCTTTCTTAATTCTCTTTCTGTATTATTACCCCAAATATAAACACATACTTTTCACTATTAGCACTAATTTCCCTCTAATTTCCCCAAAGGGCAACACCTTAAAAATATTCATGGATTTAAATAATCCAGTTAATATCAGCCTGTTAATTACTGGTATATTTTCTGCATTGTAGGAACAATTAAAGTGATCCACATCTTATGTGAATTACTTAGTGAAATAAAGTAAATGAGGCTCTGTTTAACGCCTCACCCTCCAAAGAGCCCGATTTGCTAACTATAAGAGGCAGTGTCCGACCTCGCCACGTTTTACTACTAGTGAAAAAAACCCTCAAAATCAAAAAATGGCAGTGCCGAGGGCAGCTGGCAGAGGCTGCAAGGCGCGGCGCTGCGGTGATGCAGCGGCGGAGACAGCTCAGCCCCGACGGCGGCGCTCCCCTTCATGACCCGCAGCGCGAACCCTCTCCCTCCTTTTTTCCCGAGGCTTTATCCCTGCAGCGCGTCCGCACGCTGCCTTCGGGAGGTGGCTGTAGGCGGGCGGGTCCCTAGTTGCGCAGCGGCCGCAGGCTCCCGGCTCTCACTGCTCTGACAGAACAGCCGCGAGGCGCCTGCCCGGGGAGCGCCCGCCGCCCCGCCCGGGGCCGAGAGGGGAGCTCGGCTCGCGGCTGCCCCCCTGCCCGGACCAGGTGCCGGCGCTGCCCCTAGGGGGCGGGGGGACATCGACCGGCGAAACGCGGACAGACGAACACCCGGGAGGCGTCGAGTCCCCGCGCTGAGCTGTCTGTGCCGCGGCCTCGGGCGTAGCTGCGGCAGCGGGACGGCGCCTTTCCGAGGCCTCGTCTCGGACAGCAAAGCTCACAAACCTGGGGCAGGGTTGGAGGCCGCTCCACTCCGCTCGGAGACCGCCGCGAACAGCGCTCGGTCTGGGGCAACCGCGCGGCTCCGGGCTGCTCTCCGCCGGGGTACGGAGACGTCCGGCCAGGCGGCTCCGCTGCCCCCTCACGTTGCCATAATCTTCTCCCGCAGCTTTTAGGTGTCCCTTTCGATTCGGCGGGGGCGGGGGAGGGGGCAAGCAGAGGACGGACGGGGTCCTGCCGCTGCCGCCGCCAGCCCTCGACCCCCGACTGGTGGACGGGAACGGAGAGGGAGGGATTCGCTATGGCCGAGCCGCTGCGGGGTAGATGCTCCAGAAGGTCCTAGTCTGGCGCACCTGCCACCGCCTCCTGCCCCGCCGGGGAGCGCAGCGAGGCCCCGAGGCCGGGGGCGGGAGGCGGGGTGAGTAGGTCCGCCTCCGCCCCGGTCCGCTCCTCGCCCGTGCCCCGCGCCCGCCGCCCGGCACAGCGGCGTGACTAACACGGCCGGGGTGGAGCCGCTGCGCAACGGGGGGCCGCGGAGAGGGGCGACCTCGGACACAGGACTCGAAACCCGCCCGCCCTCAGAACTAGCTGCGGGCCGCGGGACCCGTGCCCGGGCACTGGGCCCGTGCTCCGGTGCCTTCAAACGGGCTGCGGGTTGAGTGGACGTGGCCACTTTTCCTCCGCGGGAACAGAGCCCCACGGGTGGCTTTCTTGGAGAGCGGACTACACACCGAGACGGCTCTTTAATGGGCTTCTCCTAGGCGGGGTGCCCTCCGAAGCAGACCCGACGGAGTCTGGATCCACTGGGATCTGCCAGACACCTTCAGCTGATACCCTCTGGTCTGATTTATTGTGTTAGAAGGTTTCAAGGTCACATTGAGATTCTGGTGGAACTAAATTAAACCCATGACTCATTATATGCTTGGTCAAACATTCTTTTTCTGTCTTCTTGTAGACCCTGTAACTAATCAGTGAACTCTTGACAAATGATCTGAGAAAAAGGGTGAGGTATGAAAAGACATCATGTTGAGAAACAAATTACAGCCTACTTCCCCTAGTTTGGGACCAGGGTGTTTGGGAAGCACTGCTGGGAGGTCGTACATTTCTCAGGCTTAGTAGATACTTTCAGAAGGCTGAAAATTGAGCAGAATTCTCATTTCTTCTATTGTACCTTAGCTGGACAAAACACTGAAGGTAGTGTATGGTGAAACCTTACACTAGCATGAGGAAAGGATAGATGACTTATTAAGGCGTTTGTAGTGTGACTTCATGGGTAACCAAGGCTGTGTGTCAGTCAAATGCAACTACATAAATTTTAATATTAAATAATGAAGAGAAAGTTCTGGAGCTAAGCATTTTGAAAATACTCCTCCATGCCTACTTCTATGTCACTCTGCCAGTCTGTCTTGCTGTGCACAGGCAGTAATCCATGTTCCTAAAGAAAAAAACATTGCTTAAAGCTCTTAGTCCCCAATGTGATGCATATGGCTGTAGACTGATAGTTTTGGAAGAGCCGCTGTATGAAACAGGGATGTAAATGGAGAAAAAAATGGTAACCCTGAATCAGAATTATGATTGTAACTTGCACGTGAAAGCAGAGAACCTGCTCTGTGCAAGCTCCAGTCCCACAGAGGGATATCCATGCTCATGGAGCACAGTTAAGCACATGCATGTGCTTCTAAATTGTGGGCCTGTAGTAATGTTTTTCCTTTAGATATTGTACTGGGTTAGACCATGCAGGCTCAGCCTGTGAGATAAATTGCATATTAATGACATAGACACTCGGATGTATGACTGAACTGATCTTATTGCAAATCTTTGTGAGTAGGAATCCACAGGTCTTTGTAGACAGGCTTAATAGTTTGGGTTGATAGAAGCTACATGACTTTAATAAATGTAGCTTTGGGCCTGGGCAGAGCTCAGTTTTACTGCAGAGACATCCCCCAGAACAATCCACCCAACACAGCTACCCAACTGTGTCAGTGTTCTCTAGACAGCATTTACTCAATGTATTTTCTTCTCTATGCTGATACAAAGTCCAGTGTGTGTAAAGACAACAGTAATTTTTGCAGTACTCTTTATGCCAGTGTAGTGGTAATGAGAAGTGAAATATTTTCTATAGACTCTGTGACCTGAATTCTTTTGCAGAGGGATTCTTTGAAAATAAATTCCTTATTTGGCCTGAAGAGTGCTTTGGGAAAGTTGCTATAGATGCCAGCACTTTCCACTGCATTCTGCAAGACTGTTTCAGAAGACGCTGCTGTCTCTGGAGATACTAATTCAGGTGCAAGGCCTTTGCTGAACATAGAGATATTTGAACTGGAGTTATTTTCCCTCTCTGGCAGATTTCAGCTGTAGAGAATTGGCTGTAACAGCTTTTCTCACAAGTAAGGTTTTAGGACTCACTGAACTGGCAACTTGTTGGAAACCCAGACTTCCAAGGGCAGGCTGCTCTAGTCTGACTCCCAATCCAGGTCCTGCTGCTCAAGCTGTTCATCAGTTGCTGGGACATCCCTGAGGGCTTTTGACTGAAGATGCAGTCTGGCATCTCTCTTGGTTGCGTACAATGGCTGTGTCTGTTTCTTGTCCTTCATCTTCCCATGGCATAGTGCTGCAGCAAGGGTTGTGGTTGTTAGGCCAAAGGGTGATGTGACACATACTGGACATTGTGCATGAATTGAATGTTCACAGATGGCCTCTTGGTGAGTGACCCTTCTGAGCTGGCAAGGTTTGCCAGTGCCCCTGGATCCTGGTAGCGCTACACCCATGCCCGAGCTGATCCTTTTCTTCCAGCTCTGTCCAAGTCTCACCAAGAAGTACAAGCCACTACTCTTCACGTGTTGCCACAGCCTGTTATGCTGTGCCTTGTCTTATATCTAACACAGCCCCATGGTAGGGGTCTGTCTTACCCCCTTAGACCACAGCACTGACGACTTGGCAAACCCCTTGCTCTGTGCTCTTGCTCAGCAGTGGGCTGTTACTGCAGCTTGTGAAGTTCAGGGCTGCTGCACACGTGTGACACGGAGAGCTCTGGAGAAGCATCAGATCTGCAGTTGTTACCCTTCATTATGCAAGTAGAACTCACTACTTGAATATGCTCTGCATTTTGGTGTCCAGACAAGAAAGAATTGCTCCCTATTGAAGGATGCCCTAAGTTTTTAAAAACACAGAGATTTATTAATGCAATTCTCATTAAGATAATGGAAATTAAGCAGATAAATAATGTGAAACTGCCAGTAGAAGTCCATGTTTCTGTGCTGTGCCTCGCAGTGACTGAGCAGCATGTAGGTATCCTGCTATTGTTTTTCAGTTCTTGTGAGGGGAAAAAAAACAGGCTAAAAGATTTATGCCAAAGCTAAAATGGTGTTTACACACCATGTGGAGTTTTCCTACTTGGAACAGATATTGTGCTCTGACACATATTAGACACATGACACAGCACTCCTGTCTATTTTTTTTCTTCTGCTTATCTATGGTCAAATTTTCACGCTAAAAATGTATGAAAGGAAATTCTTAGCATAATGAATTCCTTTGATTTTTGTATTCTCATAAATTCAGAGAAGCCCTTTGGAAAATGTATCTTAAGATGCTAAAAATTATTCCTGGGATTTTATAAAAATCTCTAAATTACTTTTTGTGGTTTGGGTCAGCCCCTCCAGTTATCATACTGGGAATACAATCTAGGATGTTCACCAAGCAGGCTTCACATATAGTATTCAACAAAAAGGGTTTCAGATATGCATGATTTTGTGATTATGGCATAGGATGGTCATGAGCATTCTCCACCCTCCTGTTTTTTCTGTAGCATGGACTTCATCCACAGTGTGTTGTCAATGCTCTAGCACTAGAAGTTAATTTATTTATTTGCCAGTGAGACAGATGGATGTAGTGAGCCTAAGATTTCAATTCTGTTTGCTAAACAATAACAGCATTACATAAAATGTCAAACTGCAGCCCAATTCCTCATTACCTTATCATGGATATATTCTGAAGAGTAGTTGAAAGTCTTTCATTGTTCTGTCAAAAAATGCAAATAAAATATATCTCTTTAAATGTAACTTCCAAATACAGAAGTGAGAAGAGACTCACAAAACCTGCCAGCAGCAATCAAAACACAGGAGAAGGGAATCACACAATGTTTCATTCCATCCTAGAGTAAATGACACTTTGCTAGGTGGGGTGTTGAGAATCCCAATGTGCAGGTGTAGAATAAATATATGCACTCAGAGGTGAGGCCCTCCTGAATTTTGCATGTGCTCATAATTTCCTCATAGTGTTCATCTCAGATGTTTCTAAACTATTCTATTCTATTCTATTCTATTCTATTCTATTCTATTCTATCCCAGATATAAATTTATAAGATACCTATTACCACCACAGTGGTGTACCAGTGTGTGTACAGCTGTAATTATGACCCCATAAATTCATGTCTGTCATGTCAAAAACTTCAAGACAATTTATAGGAATATAGATTTCTTTGGTGTATTTATGAGATGCATGAACAGCAAATTCAAACTGTCATCTATAATTCCTGTATGGACAGTGTTTTGTGGGCAGGAAGCACAATTAGTGCTTCCAGTAAAGTGTAAATCCCTATAACATGGAATAGTATCTCAGTGACTATTTTCAGCAATTGAAAAGCAACATTAAAGAATCTGAATAAGTGATTATTTCTGAGTTCTGGGATCAGCTTCACCTTAATTGTATTTTCACTGCCACATATTCTTGAAAACAGCAGAAGGTGGCATAGTTCACATAAAAACAAAACATATGTTCTTTCTTGCCATTGCAATTGTTGACTAGAATCACAATTGGTAAAAATTTTCAGGAGTTTAAAAGAATCCCAGTGATTAGCTCTTAGTCCTGCTATGCAGAAGAAATGCCAGAACAAATCTTACCAAGATTAATCATACCATGATAAATATCCATTTGCTGAGGCATTTCTTTGCAGCTGGCATCCACCAGATAAACCCAGTCAGTCCTGTCTCACAATGCATGACAGAGGGAGTCAAGGCAGGCTGAATGAGGCTCCATTTGCAATTCAAATATACTTTTATAAACTGTGATTAGTGCTGTTAATCTCACCCTGGTAAGCCAAAAACAATAACACCAAACACCTCGAGTATGATGTAATTCCTTTGCCTAGAAATTTGCTGGTGTGAGAATTCTTTTGAAACACATTTGTAAGACTGAATTTGCAAAATGGTTGATCTCTTCTCTAGGGAGAACAAGGTCAAATATGTGCCAGCATGGAGCCAGAGCTTGCCAGGGCCTGAGGACTTGCAAATCCCATTGCTACCAGTGAGAGCTGAGGACACAAAGTCCTTCGTGTAACTGAGCTCAGTTGTAAAATTAACTAATAGCTGTGAAGCTGTCTTTCCCTCTGAAAATACACTCTAACAGTAGTGTGTATTTACTCATAACAGACCCTAACATGTTGACTTGCACTAAACTGTGATGCCAGCCTGCTTGATTCTGACTGCAGGCTTAGAAAAATCCAAGCCGGCCTCTGCCTCATTGTCCGACTGACCACGAGGGCACTCATCAGCACTGAGTTAGGCCAAAGGGGGGCACCACTCCTTTCTCTTGTCTAGTTCATAAAGCCAGTCTTGAACTTTCCTTCACCAGAACATGGTGATCCTTTAGTGTGAACAAAAACGTAGAGAGACAGAAAAAATAGCTGAGGTGTATCAAAAAGTCGCAAGGAATTTTCAACAGAGGATGGGAACAGTGGAAATATCCAAGAGGATAATGGTGAAATTAGAAATGGCTCTTTAAAAATTACCAGCTACAGAATAAAGTTTAAAGTGATGAAAGGGGGTACTTCATTTCATCATTAAAAACGTCAGTATAAAATACATGGAGAAAAACAAACTGTGCAGACACTGTTGCTAGTGGGCTGGTTTTTAAAGTATTAATGGAATGTCACAGAACAAGAGTTTCTTTTATTCATTTTTATCCCAGCTCCCTGCTTTCAAGGTTCTTGTGTGAAAATGCAGCAGTTTGCAAGGCTGTGAAATTATCAGACCTGGACCAGTGCCAGTACAAACCAATTTATTGGAGTCCAACAATTAACTAAAACCTAGAAATCTTGATTAATTGTGGCACTGCTCAGCAGGGAACATTGAGAAAAAAAAAATCATGGCACTCCATGAGTGTCTGTGTTCCATATACCAATCTACATTATATGTGAAGGAAAGTTTATTCTCTGTAAATACCCTTACTTTATTATTTTGCATCATGTAGAAAGAATAATTAAAATGCCATGTGAGAAAATTCTTGTTGATGGTTCTCTGGATAATCATTTCATAGTAGTTGTTATCCTGTTATGTATTTTTTTGCTACTGAATTTATATCTCTTTGTAACCCCAACAATAGGATATATTATTTTAAAACATGGTTTCATTACGTTTCTCTCTGAAGGGACATACTGAGAATCCAACACTCTGTTTCCTTCTATTTCTTCAAAATGTGTGCAAGAAAGATGAGGGTTTGGTAGTTGTTCAGAATTATTTAGGATAGAAAAGCAGCAAACAAGTAGTTGGGCTGAGAAGCAATTTACCAGGGCAGAGTATGTTGACTGAAATGAAGTCCTGGAGTCTGAGGAGGCAGACATTATGAGAAGCAACTACAAAGCATAATTTAGGTATTAGCTGATTTTATTATGATAGTATTAACAAATAGTATTCACATTGTTTGTTTTATTGTAAAGCTTATCATAAAAGTCTATGCATAAGTGAGAATTAAAAAATCTTATTCCTAGATGCCTTAGTGGCACATGAGTCACCTTTAGTATAGATAATGGAGAAGAAAATAAATATTCCAGCTTAGTGTGATGGACCAGTGCAGCATATTGTAATGGGTAGTACAGAACACTGGATCTGATTAATCTTAGTTCTCCTTACATCAAAATAATTAAATGGTTAGTACTGGAAAAAAAGCTGTTTAAAGATAAAAAATATTGGTAATAGAATTGTCCCTCCTGCCCAGTGACAAGGAAAAGAAAGATACATAAAAATCTTTTTACCTTTTCAACATCATTTTGTATCCTAATCTGCATCCAACCACGGCACTGTCACATTCTCAGATTTAAAGGGTGCAATCCACAGACAAGACTAAATCACATTAGGCAGTGGTGATAATAGAGTCTGGGCATGCAGAACATCCCGGCAAGCCTCTAGCTGGGGTTGTGGGGTGATTTGGGACATTCAATAAGGTAGGAAGGGCTGTCTCCTCCAATTTTACTGTATTTACTGGGATTTAATGTATTTTTTTAAAAGATATTTGCAGTGGAAATCAGTTTGTCGGAGGTCATCCAATTGAATCTACAGCCCTGGCAACCCTTCACAAAGGCTGCTAGGAATGACCGAGTTGCTAATGCTTAACTGTGGACACCCAGCAGGGGTCCTCCACAGGCCTGAATACAGTCAATTATGTTATTTTTCTAAATATTAGTGACTCAGCTGTCTCTGCTTGTGAAGAGTTGCCAGGGTCGCAGATACAAACAGACAGATCCTCCCTTCCCTTCACTTCTAAGAGACGAGGAGAATCTTTTAAATACCGCACTGAATAATTCTGAAGTGGAGGGAAGAGTTCTCACAGGCTGCGCTGCTTCTCCAGGGTGGGTGCATAGGGTCTCCCTGGTTTCAGGGGTGCCAGAGGCCAGGCAGGGCACTCTGTAAATGCTTGGGGGCGGAGCACTGCTGTGTGTGAGCAGCCTCCCAGCTCTGTGATGTAAATACGGTTTTCCAAGTTTAGCTCAACGGGCACTAGGGCTGAGATGTTACAAAAGACAGAGGTACTAGCACCTTATCTCGCCCCTTTAACACTCTTTTGTTCTTTCTGTCTTCTCCTCTCCCTCCCACCTCTTATTGTGCTCCAAATTCCTATATGAAAGGAATGTTTCTATGTACTGTAACAGTTCAGTTTTCTGTTTTCCTTGGTAGACTCCTCAAGGAGAGACAGGAGAGTGGTGACTAAGGAGTACATTCGTGGTCTGGAGGGCTCTTCCCTGACACAGACGCCTCAGCAGCCACCGTCCTTTGCCCTCTACACAGAGCTCTGCAAATATTTTAGGGTTTTGATTGTAACTTCCTCAGTTTTTGCCAAAAAGACTCTTTTCCAAAGCCCAGCCTTCTTCAGAAACAGCATCCCTATCCCTGTGGTCCATAGTCCAGCTCTTATCTGATCAATAGCTTTTGGTAGAAGGGAAAAATCCCTCTAGACCATTTGGGTGCCTGTGCATCGTTTTGGCCCAGGTCTGAGGTAGTGCTTTGGATTTGGCAAAGTTTCCGAATTTACTGCTGTTAAATTTTATTCAGCTTTAGGAAAATTATGTGGATGTGGCCAATTTCCAGCTATTCTGAATCCACTGCAAATACTTTATCAGCATGTGTCCAAGTATAATCCAGTTTTGATGGTTTTAATGCCAATACAATTTCCCTATAAATACCTTCAGGCCTGACATCTGACCTGCAGTGAGCAGGGGTTCATCTGCTTGGAGTCCAAGACCCAGGAGGTGAGACCTTTATTCTTTTGGGTCCCTGTCTGTCCTAGAGGTGGAAAGCCCAGACTGGATCTCTAGTCACCACTGATGTTGCATCTCTGACTTGTTGAACATACCTTATTTGATATAGGAGTGAGGATCTAGGCATTTGCTTGGAATGAGCAGAGTCTGGAGTCATAAGCTGTCTTTTGCTATTTGACATCTGTACACTTCAAATGGGGGTACTGGCGTTACAGCTGTGTTAGAAATACAGTAGCTAGATAAAACTGCAGTGAAAGCAGAACTGAAGTTTCGTATATTTCAGTACTGCAGGGAACTTATCTTTGAAGAACTGGACATTACCAAAAGGGTGCCTTTGTAGCTTGTTCTTGATATAAAACCAGGGAGGAAACCAAGCCACCTCTGTTACAGAGTTTATAACAGAGGTGGAGCTCCCCTAGGGAGAAAGAAAATAACCCTGCAAGGGAGAGGAGGCTCACTGTGTTTAGACAGCCTGTCCTTATCTGCATGTGCCTCTCAGGAGTAATGCCCTGGGAAGGTTTTGATGCCTGGCTAATTACCAAGGCCACTGTCTCCCTCCTGCAGGAGGATATGGTTTAGGCAGCAGCTGTGGCACTCTAACTGAAGAAGAGATGGTTTCCTCGATGTTTTCACTGTTAATTCGTTGCCTTCTCTCATGATTGTTGTCATGATGGCAAATACATAGTGTTAAATTCTGTCCTCATGCAGTAATGAGGACTCCATTGTGGAAAACTGGAATCTGGATGTCCTTAATGTTGCTAAGTTATGTGTGACCTACTTTGGTCACAGAAATGATCAAGAAAACAGCATCCTGTCTTGTGCTCCAGCTCATCCAAGTATTCATCATTGATGTAAATTGTGGTGACAATTGTTACAAGCAGCTGACAAGCATGCATCAAAAAGAGAAATTAAGATTTTTCTAACTTGTGTTTCAGCATATACACCTTTTCTTCTATTGACACTGTCATCCATAATGGTTAATAAAACTTCCTGGTTTTCTGTTCAGTAACATTCAATAACTTAAACTCTTGGCAGAATTATATCAATAACAAAAGTGACATATCAGTCAGTGTGTTCAGGCTTTGTGAGGAGAAAATTTTGTCCTGATTCTGTCCTCAAAGAGTTCCACCCTATTCTGTGCATTCAGAGATTCACTATACCACTGATTGGTCATGAGACATTTTGCAGGCCAAATTCATGGCTAGAGGAAGCAGGCAGGAAAGCACCGGTTCCATTTACTTTAACTCATTAACATCAGCAGTTACTAGCTTTTGGGTTCTTCTGTGCCACAGTTTTTGACTACTTGACAGAACTTGTTTAAAGAACGTATGACAATATCTGATTTAAGTACAAGAAAATCAGTAATACAAGGGGAAATGTTTTTGCAGTGACACAGAAAGGTTTAGATTCAATTTAGGAAGAAATTCTTCCATGTAAGGGGGATGACGCCCTGTCACAGTTAGCCCAGAGCAGCTGTGGATGCCCCTTCCCTGGAAGTGTTCAAGGCCAGATTGGATGAGGCTCTGAGCAATATGGTTTGCTAAAAGGTGTCCCTGCTCATGGCAGAAGGGTGAAACAAGAAGATCTTTAGGGCCCTTTCCAACCCAAACCATTCTATGACTCTACAAAAATTACCATCTGACACAGTGCAGTGATGCAGTACAGAGCAGAATTGTTATTGTTGTAACATCCTTAGCCATCCTTACACCTGAATCCAGAGGCATGAAGAGGGACCAACAGCTCTTAGATCTATATTGCTCTGCCCAAATGTAGGTGCTTCATTGGAGGCTCTGCTGACAAGAGCGATACCAGACCTTAGCTCATCCAGTGATTCCATGGCTGGCACTGCTCTTATACTGCACTGTCTTATCTGAAGAAACTTTAAAAGTTGCAGACTTTTCAGGTTATCCTTTTTAGAAACAGAGAAACCGAGACACGGTGAGAGGAAATGCTTTGTGTGGAGATACCCATCAGCTCTAAGCAGAATTAAAACAGACCTTGTCTCAAGTTTTGGCTTAGTGTGCTACCAACTTAGTGATGTTTCTATTAAAAAACTCTTTCATGTATTTATGCATTGCTTTGGGTGTTTCAGAACTCAGGAGGACTCAAATCTCCCTCTTCCTCAGTTAAGAAATGGGAGAACTACACGAGGTGACAACCTTATTTATTCTTCTACCATGACCCTTTAAAAGAGACAGGAGAAGCAGCTGATACTGCAAAGCCAAAGCCCCCAAAAGCTTGGTAAAAGTTTTTTTAAAAGCCAATCATCTGCTTACTTTTATTTAACAGGCCATCTTCCAAACTTACACATGGCTAAGTATATTAAAAGGCATGGATTAAACCAGAAAAGTTCTCTAAAGCAGACCTGTTGGAGTTGTCTTTAAAATTAAAAGTGGAATGTTTGTTTTCTTTAATACGGAGGGCAGCACCAATAAAAGCACCAGGGAAAGGCAAGTATTACTAGGTCACATGTCTGCTTTTATCTCAGAGCAGAGTTATAGTAGAATGATTTTTACTTGGAGACTTGAAAGCTGGACTGCACCCTTTCATGCTGAAATAATATCTCCTGCAAGGATTATTGGAGGATATAGTGTTTCCTTCAGCTTCTTATTTTCTCCATTCCTGAACTTGGACTCCTGACCTCAACTTTTCTCTGGTTATGACCACACATTGGCCTTCAATTGAATAGCAGAGCTTTTTTACAATCAGATCAGCTTCTGCTCTTGTAATTTCAGACTCATTTTGTGACATTGATATTGTAGATCTTAACTAAAAGCCAAACATTTTATATCTTGGGTAATGACCATACAGGAACTGCCAGGTTTTGCTCCCGTGTGTGTAACCATCCAAAACGTTCAATATGTGTGACTGGAGTTGGAGGAGTTGTGCACACTTTGCATGGGGGCCCCTTGTTCCTCTTTGTGTCCCTTTTACAGCACAGCTCTGCACCTGTGCTTTGCTCTGGGGGTCACAAAGAGTCGTCCATGAATGGCACGTAATTCAAGGTTCATGGTAGCTCAGTCCAGACTGAGCCTCTCTCATTAGTTGAACAGCTAATCAGGCAGAAATCTGTGGGGCTCTGCAGTTGATTACAATTAGAGGTTGGCACTAAAAATATCTATTTCTTGGCTATGCCACTTCTCACCACAGCTAGAACCAGTGGAGGCTAATTGCACTGGATTATCTGCACAGATAAAGTTAGATGTACTATTCAGAAGAATACATAATCTGGGAAGCCTTCTGTTCATGGGAGTCATGATCTTTTTTAAATTGTTCTTTATTAATTGGATATGATGTGCCTTGTGCTTTCACTAAAAAGAAAATGAAGATTGAAGTTTGGTTGTGCAGCTACACTATCAGCTTGAGTGTACAGCTATTGATCTTGTAGCCAACAAATTTGAATGTCTTCAAATGTCTGAGACACCAAAAAGGGTATTGGAATGTGGTCTTGAAATCATACAGCACTGGGCTTAGTACAGGCATTTGTTATCACTGAATCAAGTACTTCATGGACATTTCTTATTTGTGTGAGTGTGAAAATAAGGATAACCAGCTACCTCTGCTATATTGTCCTGTAAAAACTTGGCCTTTTTAAAGTAAGCCACAGCCTTACTGTATTTAAATTACTTTCTGGTGAGAGTGGGACTCTCAGAGTATTTTTCAGGAACACAGACAGAGAAGGTTATTTAGCAGAGTCTTTCAAGCTGATTAAACTGTTTTCCAGAACACAAAATATGCCTAGAGAAATGTGACTGTTAGTGAAGTTTTGCCTCTGAGTATAGTAGACATGATCCTCACTCTGAGTGAAGTCAGTGGAAGAAGTGTCTCTAGTATAAAAGGAATAGGAAGCAGTACCTGTCAAAGAGCATAATGTTGCAGATTTTTCAATATTTGCATTGCCAACACAGATGAGGACAGTTTAGGAGATTTTCACAGACACAAATTATGAATTTGGAAAAAAAATAATGTGCAAAAGTGGATGTGTTTTGCAAAGCACCTTACTGTTTGATTGGCACCTTGCTGTTAACCATTTATTTTAGACTAGCCATCCTCTTAGGAGCTCATAGGAGGAATTACCTTCACTAAACATATTTTGTTTTATTTTTCAGTGTGTCAGTTGTAGTGAAAGTGCATTAAATGGGCCTATAATTCAGTTCATTGTGAAGAACTAACTTATTAAACAAACCTGATCGAGAATGTAAAACACTTCCAGCACTAAATGGAGGCATTAACCATTGCTAATTAAAATTGAACTTGCAGATATGGCATTCTTTTTTGTAGAAATGTAGGGAACACTGTCCCTTAGTGGTGGTGAGGAAGTATTACTTAGGCAACAGTTGCACAACTACTTGTTCATCTTATTGTGTGCATTGTAGTGAATGTCTGTTGCTGCAATTAATAGCAGCACAGGGCATGCAAAGCCTTGGATTATCTCCTGAGATTGTAGGTTAACCAAGAGAGTCTGGAGAAGAAGGCCAGCACTACTCAGAGGCTGTTTATTTCCAGAACAGGCTGAAAAGTTTAGGACTTGATCCCAACATAATTTGTACTCCACTGAATGCCTCGCTTTTACACCAGTGGTCCTGAAGTCACTGTGTGACAGCCTTATGGTGTAAGAAAACAACACCTTTATTTCCTAGTGCGGATGAAAAAAAGCTGTGCATTTTGGGCAGGTATATCACAGGCAGACAAAACCATTTAATTTTTCTTCTTGGCATCCAGGCTTCCTCACTGCTTTTGGGAGAAGACATTCCTGGGCTTCAAGCATTGCTCTGGACAAACTTGTTCCTTTTTCTCTGTGTAGCCATGGTCTATAGATAGTCTGAGGATTCAGTCTCCAGAGCCATGTAGTTTGTCTGCAAGAAACTCATTATCACTTAAAAATGAGAACATGTAGTTTTCTGCATTTATCTGTTCAGCTTAACAGATATAATTGCCTTGTAAGGATAGTAAGACTATTTACACATGTGCATGGCTTCTTTCAGATCTTTTAAAAATCATTCTGTCAATACACTATTTTTGCCAGCAGTATTTTTTAATCTCAGCCGTGGTACATGATAACTGACTGCCAACAGTATGAACAAAAGGGTATTTGATGGGAGTGCTGCTGCTAAAGTCTAGCAATGTACTGTCCCTTTTTTGTACCTGCTCCTGGAGAGTCCCAAAGCCTGACACTACTCCATTACTCTGGCACAGCATTCAGAGACAGTGTAAGCCAGGGACCTGGGAGGCTTGCTGACAATTGTCTAGATTGTATCTGCTTAGACCATGGGCTTTTCAGGGATTTGTCTCTTAAATCCTATATATGCAGGATTCCATCTGTTGGGATAGATATATTAGGTGAAGCCGGGCTGGCTCCTAAGAATTTTCCTGGTATAGAGATAGGTCACATGTCTAGAACAGGAAGAACCTCAGAATGTGTAACTGTAATGATCATGATTAATTTTTCTCTGCGGCTCTCTAAAGACAGAAAGGAATGAATCCTGTGAGCAGTGAACTATCTGCTACCTCACTATTGTTTTTAGCCTCATTTCCTGCATACCCAGCTTTCTTCAGTCACAGTGGCATATCCAGAGTGAAACTTGCACACTGAGCTTTCGATTGTCTTCAGCTGAAAACTTGTCCCAAATCTTCTACTGAGACTCTTTAGGAGAAAAGCCCAACCTATCCAAACAATCACATGCATGCTTAATCTGGATCTTTTTGTTTCTTCAGTCTTCCCCCCTCTTAAGTGATCCTTACAAAGCTTTAGAGAGAATTTTCCGTAGGAAATATCTGTGAAGATCTTCTCTGGAAACTCTTGGGCTACTAAGGTTACTAACTATTAACTTACTCTGCTAAATTAACAAGCAGATATTTGGCTGCAGCACTGGCCAAAAAAAGTGGTAGTGAATAAAAGCACCCTTTTTCAATAAGAATATAGTAGCATGATATAAAGATTGCCAAGTTTCAAGAAGAAACAGTCTTCATAATTTTTCTCTTTTAATTACTTGAAATGTAGCAGAATGGATTTTTATCTCAAATTTGTGGGGTTTAAGACCATTAATTTCCTTTAAGAATTTATCTGCATTTTATTAGCAGTACATTGTTTCTTCATATTGTAGTGTTTATCAGTTGAAATATGTAGTTTTTATAGACACTGACAGTACTAATGATAATAACAGTGAGACATCAGTTACCAAGTTCAAGAAGAAAAACTCAAATAAAACCAGGAACACAGAAGAGGATGTTACAGAGGTAATCCAGAAATGATCTCAAGAAGAGACCAATTCTCTCTTTTGTTCTAACATTCATGATGCCCATAGCCACAGGTAGCCTTGTGTTCCATACGTAATGCTCTACATATACCCTCACACTGAGGGCTGGCATATGGGCTGTGGGACTAATCTCCCAGGAAGAGAGTAACCGAACACAGCGAGTAGCACAGTTGGTGCCTTTTTAATGGACAGTGTTGTTGGACATGTGTTTTGGTAGCCTCTTGATGTCTGTGGGGTATCCCTGTAATTTAACTGGGGACATTTTTCAGGGCTGAACTGTCAAATCTCCAGTGCTGCCTGTTCCTCAGACGCCTGCTCTCAGCTTGTACTCTGGGCATGGAGGTTTACTCAGAGAAAGATGACAGCATAAACCACACTGAGATGGGGTGTGTGCATGTATTGAAGAGGAAAGGCTGAGGAAGCTCAGCCTGCCTGCACATTTATTGGAAAACACTTCTAAGGGTACTTCACTAGCCTTCTACAGCTCTCTGGCCAGTGCACATCTGTTTTCCCACTTCCCAGATGAGGCAGCTTTGCTGGGAGGTCTCAGAGCAGATGCAACATGCCTATGAGAGGGTGGCTGATACACTGGGTGCTTATGTTCTCTTCCTATATGTTTTGTAGGATTCCCTGATGTATGAAAACCTTTGACTGTATCCCATATCTATTACCTGGCTGTACCAAAAGATAAGCATTCAAAACCAACAAAAGCTTGTGTGAATTCACGGTATATTGAGTGCTGCTCTATAGCTGCTCTGTGGCTCTTCAGACATAGAACTGAATGGCATCATCCATTAGGATGTAGCAAAACACTGCTTCTGTGCCCTGATTTGCCTGTAAAGCTGTCATTGGATGGCTCAGGGCAGTCTGCAAGGGAATAACTTTCTCTAATTACAAGTATATGTGCTGGAAGATGTGCTATCTAGTCGGAAGGGCAAGGCATATGTGCAGATAGGACACTTTCATCTTTCCAGTCATTTTAATACTTCATGTTGGATGATGAGCACATCTCTGTACTCAAAGTGGAAAAAGAATGAAGGCGTTTTAGGCCTTCATTTAAGCACCATCCATGAGGTGCTTTGAGATCCCTGGGATGTAAAAAGGATAGTGATGGATGTTTGTGCTGACATATCATGGAAATCAGCAATGTGTCTTGGGGTGTGAGGAGCAATTCGTAAAAGTCTGTTAGATTGTTAGTGGTAATTTGCTTTAATAACACCATGGATTTGTTTGCATCAGCTTCATGCACAGCCTTGTTCCTTTTAATGCAGTTCAGGAATCTGACAGGAGATGGTTGATTTCCTACAATCATACGCTTTGGAGAAGAATTTTAAAAACTTGAACACATCAATAGTGCTTTAGTGGCTTCATGAAATTGTTGATTTTTTAAAATTGGTTTTATTTAACTACTAGATTACAATAGATGGGTTAATTTATCTCACTGTCTTTATACATATTTAGATGGTTCCCATCTTTGTAGGACCTGTGTTCCTCCCAAGTATTTTAAAACAGAAAGAAGCCTTTCCTTTACCTTTCTATCTAGCAATGAAGAGGAATAGCTTGATTAGACTATAGGGATTGGATTTGTTGAGCTGGCTACTAGCCTCCTGTGCATGATTGTGTGTGAAGAAATGAAGCTCAGGAGAGAAGTTTTACGTTTGCCCCTGATTGCATTCAGATCTGGGTTATTTCTATCTCTGTGAGGCAAACTAGATTCCACAGTACGTAAATACTGCCTGGGAAATATGAAACTCCCACAGTCTTTTCTCACCCCTTGGTCAACGATGGCACGTGCTCCAGCCAGATCCAGCTGGCTATGGAAGATTATGAAGGGCTTTGAATATCAGAAAAGACCAAAGTCTGCACTTAGTAAGAATCTAGGGTGAGCAAAGCACCACAATGCTCTCCTTTGCAATGCAGACATCTGCTATATTTTACACCTGCTGTGGTTTATTTCAAAGCACAGAGAATTGCAGTAATTAAGCTGCAAGACGCAGTTTATGCACCAGTGTTTCCAGGCGTGCACTCCTTAGGATGAGGTGTAATCTTCTGGCCAGTCCCACCTGGAAGAGGGCATTTCTGCTGACATGGTTGTTCAGCCATCCACTGGCAATGTGGAGGACACAGACACCCTAAGGCTGTGAGACAGATGCAGTAGCTAAGAAACTCTGCTGCTGTTTGGATGTGAAGGAAATGTTTAACACAAAACTGAGCACAGAGGTGAATCTGCACAGTCAAGAATGGCAGATCCTGAAGAAGACACCGGACCAAAGAGGTATCAGCTTCACTGACCATTTCACTGTTCCCACAAGACAGAATTTTACGGAGTTTAAGCTCCACAATGATGTTGAGAGCAGTTGGCTTCTGAGGACAACAGAGATCTGAGTAAAGTGTCCCAGTAATTTCTTGTGAGCATGTGCATCATATGATGTGAGTTACTTCTGCTGAGGAGTCTAGAAGAGCCTTTTACAACCCATCTACACCCACACAACCCTGCACCCATATGCCACAGAACAACTATCAGGAGTTTTAGTTGCTATGTATTCAGGCCTGCCCAGGCTAGCCTAAATCTTTCTGGTCTGGGCAATCTGAGCTTTGTAAACACGGTAGTATGGATCTTACCAAGTTTGTCAGGGGCTTGGTAAGTAGAGACATTTGTAGGTTGATGCCACCATGTCCTCATTACTGGTAGCATCCTGTAAGCTGGAATCCATTCAGCTCAGCTGTGCCAAAGTGCCGACTTCACACTTTCCTCTGGTTTATGGACAGGTTGAGGTGTTTTGGTCCCTGAGTTCAGGTCTTTTTCACTGTCTTTTCTCTTGCCTTTTCTGCCAAAGGCCATCAGAGCATCCTATTGTGCTCTGTGACAGGGAAGGTGGATAGGAGAGTTCTCTAGACTAGCTAAGGCTTAGGGAGGGACAGAGTTTCACTACCTCATCTCTATTGTGCCTCTTGGCTGGGGAGATGTTCTGCAACTGATTCAGCATGATGAGACATGCTGAATTAAGAAATTAACATTTGCCTTATGTGATAAACGTGATTCGTGCTAACTAAATTGTAACTATATTAGCAAAATTGTACTCAAATCGATAGAAAATAATTGTTACAAAGCAAAAAGGAGATGAGTGAGACAAAGAAGATTAAATCCTCCAGATGTTAGAAGGGAGTCGTAGAAGGATGTAGGTTTGACAAGCAGCATCTAGAAATAGAAAGTTTAGACCTTGAAATGGGCCAAAATGGGATGATTCCAGGCATAAGACTTAATTAAAGTCTTATTATGGAAAACATCTGCGCAGTTACATAGTGTGCTTGTGCTACCTGCAGGTCACACCTCAGTCATTGATGAAGACAACGAGCCTTCATCAGAAATAAGACCCTCAAAAGGAGAGACCCCTAACTACTAGTAGAGCATGTGCAACACATCATAGTGACATAGACTTTAGGAATAGAAACTAGGAGGAGTTTTCCAGAAAAATCTGTATTAATATGTATTAGCATATAGTATATAAGTGGGATTGTTAGCCTGGATGCTTTGGTACATGAAGAAGAGTGAGTCCCTCCTCAGACCCCTGGTCGGGGAGGGGGCCCTCCCCGGTTGGTTTTGCTTATGCTTTATACAAACCTCAATTATACTAAATTACTTACTCTCAAATTTTACTTATCCTAAAATATATGTATTCAATACTTTGATTGTATTCATCTCCAATATTTTGATTGTATTTATCTCTAATACTTTAATTGTATCCATTTATAATTGTTACTATTAAAAATTTGCTGCTACATTTAATCTTGTTGCTTGATAAACTGGAAAAATAGAAAATAATTCATAACTCCTTAGATGGATGTTCATTTGGTGTCTCTCACTCTGCGCCTCAGCCTAGGCATGAGACCAGTGGCACAGTTCAGCTCGGAGCTCTGGAGTTCTGTGGAAGATGCGACAGGTTTGTAAGGCACATATTCCCACAGTGCCCGAGAGCAGTGCAGCTCTGCAGCAGCACGCGGCAGAAGGCTGGTTTAAAAACAAGCCACTGATGGTGATTTGGGCCTCTGCAAAAACCCCCAAGCGCTGCTTCGGGCTGGATGCTAGGCTCCTCCGGACGGAGCACGCGGGCAGCACGTAATCCCGCAAAGGTCCGGGGGCCCGGGTAAGCCTGGCTCAGCCGGCCATCGGCAGTAATGTCCCCGTACCAGGGGATGTCACTACGGAGCCAGTGGACACCTTTATATTTCGCTGCATTTCCTCTGGTGCTGTGACCACGCGCCAATGAAGGCACCGCTGCCTTCAGCGGCGTCTGGGGCGGCCGAGCGCACAGCGGCAGGCACCGGGCAGTCCGCCCATCACTGGGGTGGAGAAAATTACTCGCTCCTAATTTTGCCTCCCAAGTAACCTCTGCCTCTCGGGGACGGCACCACCTCCCCACTCCGCCCGGGGAGCAAGGGACCGGGACGCCGCTGCCGGCAGGGGACTTCGAGCAGCCGGGCCCCGGGACCGGACCCCGGACTGTGGGGCCGGCCGCATCCAGCCCGGAGCATCGCGGAAGGAGGAGGGGGACAAAAGCGGGTTCACTTCCGCCTGGCTGCAGGAACCACAAGCCCCCAGAATATATTAGCAGAATAATAATAGGACGGTCGTGTGGCCCCGTCCTCCCTCCCTCTCTCCCCAGCCCCGTTTTTGTCCCCTTGGAAGGAGGGGCTGGAGAGCAGAGCTGCGAGGTTGCCGACGGGCGGATCGATGTGAAGCCGCTGAGGCACCGCGGCCGGCCTCAGCTCCCCGCCGGCACCGGGGCCGCGGCCGGCAAGACAAGCGCAGCCTCCCCGCGGAGAGGCCAGGGAGAAGGTCTGTGCTTTCTTTGCGTTTGTACCTAGCGAGCCTGGCAACAGGCTGTGCCCTGGGCGGGCTCCTGGCGTCCCGCGGCCCCCCTGCAGCCAGCCGGGCATCAAAGCCCAGCCGGGGGTCCGTGCGGGGCTGCGGAGAGCCCCGAGGTTTTTTTCAGCACCCGGCTCTCTTCGCAATTCCCAAATCTGTACCGCTCCGACCCCTGTCCGCATGCTGGGGGTCTGGTTATTTGAGGCTTCATGGAGAACTGGCTCCATGGAAAACGCTCCGGCATGTGCCTGGCGGTGCCGGTCGGGCCTGGGCTCTGAGGGACCGGGATGCCGCAGGACCCGGGATGCCGCTCCGCCGGCTGGCGCTGCAGGCAGGCACAGGAAGCCCGGCGGAGGTCAGGAAGGGAGGGGAGGCCAAGGAGTCTGCTGCCTCCTCGTGTGAGCCACCGGCGAGTCAGGCTGCTTGCACATTGGGCCAAGTTGAGTGCCTTCCCATGCCAGATGCACATTCAGTGACTTGCCATTCAAATATCTTAAGATCGTTGCTTTTCACATGTTAAACATTTCCCAACTTTTAACTTGTTATTTTTAGTCTGGAGGCTCAGCGGGATGGTCTTGAGTATCTTTACACTTCCAGACTCACAGGAAGACAGTAATTGGAATGGGCTGCCTTTGAAGCCAGTCACAGCATAAAACTCCTCATTTTGCCAGTGACATAATCCATCTGCCTATCTAGCCATTCCCGGTTTGGATCCCTAGTTAAAGGGATCACCATCAACTGGCTGAGCAAGCAGTTTAAGAGATTGGTGATGGTAAATACAATATTAGAAGTAGAGATGAGCACTGTGGACTTCTACTAAAACAAGACAGAAGGTTAAATTAGTCATCCTCCCCTTGGGTCATGTGCAGAGCTCCCCTCTGTCCTGTTACTGTCACTTAAGTGCAGCATTCAGGTTTTCTCTCTTTGCAGACTCTGGGCATACTCTGTCCAACAGAGATAGTAAGAACTGAGATCTTGTAAAAACTGCTGCAGCAGTCTCTAACACTGACAGAAGTCCCAGCAGAGATGATTTACTCGCAGCTGGAACACTCTTTTCCCATTCTTTTTTAAAAAGTAACTGCTCTAGTAAACTATTGCATGTTTATATAACCCCTACATGTAAATCGGTTTATTCACAAAGGTAAAACCTGTGGTCTGTATGTCTTCAAGTCATTCCTATTGGAGTGAGAATTCTCAGGATCATGCAAAGATTCAGGTTAGGATAAGTATATGATCTGAAGCATGTGAATTAAGCTTCTAACTTATATCCTTATCAATTTAAGTACACTTTCCAGCAGCAGTGATAGTAAATTCAACAAGCTACCTAGGGATGCAGTATCTTCACTGCTGAAGATTTTGGGGAGTAAGAAAGCAAGCATTGCTAAGGATATAAGTATTCAAGTGGGGGATTCAGGTCTGCACCATCAGTTAAACATTACTGAGAGCTTCTATTTCACACACAGGTGGTCACTCCTGAATGTCTGCAGGACAAGCTCTCTTCCTTGCCCACCTCCGAGCTCTTGCCATCAAAAACATCCATTTCATCCCACCTATGGGTGAACGTACAGCAGAGGGCTGATGGGCAGCGCAGAGCCTGCGTCACTGCAGCTTTTCTGCCATGTTAGCTAGTTCACAACGTGTAGGGTATGGAGCTAAGCAAAGCATGGGAGAGGTTACCATTTCCCTCTTTCAGGATGCTGTGGTAGTTAGCACAAATACATAAAAATATGGGATAGAGCAGTGGGAAAATATATGTATAGAAATACCAATTCATAATTCTACTGAACTCATTAGGAGTTTATGCCCTGGTCTTCAGTTTTGCTCTACACCTAACCTTTAATGTATCTAATCAATCTTCCCATTGCTCAAGGGCCTCATCAAAGTTTGATTTGCTGTTTTAAGGAAAACAGTTTATTACTGAGTAACAATGAGTCACAGACTTCAGATTAAATTAGAAGTCAGGAAGAGCCCAAAGTAAGATCGCTGACTTCTGGAAGAAGCCCTGGAAAGGCTGTTACTGAAGGAGCTTTCTGTGCTCATCCACACAAGTTCCTGCAGCAGGACTCCCAGACCAGTGGTAGTCTTTGGAGTACACCTTGGCAGGACAAACTTTTCTGAGAAAGAGGCTGTAAGTACAGGAAGGTCCCCATTTAGTGCTGAGGTCACAGGACCATTATCAGCTGATTTGGATTCTGTCCCCAATTCTTCTCTTACACTGCTGCGAGAGACTGGATTTTTTGCTTAATCTACCTGCACTTTGCATCTTCCAGATAGAAAACTATTTTTTTTATATCTTTGAGATCTCTATAAAAAGGATGCTATGTATCATCCTCACTCTTTACAGTCAGCTAGAGGCAAATCATATAAAAGCTCCGGAAGTGCAGCGCATTTTGGCCTGACAGGTCTTTAATGACCATTTCACTGAGACTCCTTAATAGCTGCAAGAACTGAAATGGAATATCCTCCTCTTGCATATTCAGAAAGGCACTTCAGACAGGTGTCTGCCCAGGCCATTGTCCAGCACAGAGTGCATTGGACATGAGATTTTGTCAGAGTGTGGGATTTAATTTCTGCCAAACCACCTGCAAATCATGGCAGCCATGTGACAAATGGGGCAGGAACCTTCTGCTTGTTTTGTGGGGCTTTCTCATAGGATCGAAGAAACTGTCCATTTTCATTTTCAGATTAGTGCTTATATTATTAATTAACGAACAGGGGAGATAAAGAGGTTTGTTGGCTTTGCCCCTGTCTTGGTTTGAAAGACAGGTATTTGCTAAAGAAAGGCAAGAACCCCTTTTTTCTGAGATGGAGAATGCAACCCCCCTCCCTTCTAATTATTATAGTGGCAAATCAGAGGCTTTCAGGCAGAAGATATGGGGATAGGAATAACAGTTCTTTACTAATATATCTAACAAGGCAAACAGCAGAAACAACAACAGCTATAAAGATTGACAACAAAACAGAACATTATAGCTCAGTTCGAGTCCCTCTGGCCACAGGCCCTCTCTCTCTGCGCTCAGTTACTGGTGCTGTGTGGGCAGGGCAGGTCCCGTGCAGCTGAAGGGGGCTGGAGTGATGGCGGGAGCGGCCCAGGTGTGAGAGGGGGATGGAGGGGAGACTCCCTCCTCACAGTGTCAGTCGTGGTGCTCGGCAGAGTGTCCGGAGGTGGTAGAATGAAGCAGGAAGGCAGCAGTGCGATGTCCGACAGCAGGGAACGTGGCTCCCGGCATTGGGATGGCAGGGAAGATGCTAGGTAGGAGGGCCCCGGCTGTCTTCAGTCCACCCCACGAACCAGCGAGCGAGCGAGAGCGAGAGCCCAGGCCCCTGTCCCACCTTTCGTTTTCCGGTCTCCCCTTATCCCCCACCCCCTGTGAGGGAAAAACTATTGCTATTAAGGTGTAGCCACAAATACTTAGCATAACAAATGGAGAAAATTCCACAGAAAGAAAAGGGAACAATTCAACCCCCAACAGCCCCTCTTTACTATTTATCAGGGGAAAAATTATACCTTGAAGACCTGTTTATTTTAAGTTTTTTCCTCTGCTAACAGCTGACTATGTTTACCACTGATCTCCCCAGTGGTGGCTGAAGTGTCTTTAGCTGTGAGCCTGCACGGGAAGAATAAGGGAATAATAAGCTGAAGGGTGGTTTTTAGGGGATTTTTGGTAGTTGTTTGTTTCTTCATTATGTGTTCGAGGCTTGTCTCCATGAGAAAACTCTAGGTAACCACAGAACTGAGGAAATTCTAGTATCTTGGGAACTGAGGAATGAAAGATGAGAAATATGATGGAGAGCAGATTTGCCAGCAAAAAAAGTTAATATTTTTACAGAACAGTTTTTACACTGCAGTGCTTTGGCTGCAGTGTAGGTTTTTTCTGTAGACTACCCCAATGGAATTTGAGAAGAATAAATTAGATATTAGAGAACATTTAAAAATAGTACTTTTAAAGTCTTCTCCCTACTCTGGCTATAAATATCCATCATGAAAGCAGTGTAAAATCTTTATATAGTGTTTTACTATAATGTTTGTCTTCCTTCTTTCACTCATTCTCACTCTTGTGATGAATGTAAAATGTGTTAGCACTGACAGGACAGGGTGAGACTTCCCCTCCAGCAGAAGCTACTACCACTCTTCTTCTACCTCTCTCCCTCTGGAACCAGTTAGGAGACACCTGCAATAGTGGAAAGTTCTTCCCCCAAAGGTGCAGTCCAGAAATGTTAGATTTACATTTTCTCTCTGTTAAACAACGCTGAGTGTTAAGCAGAGGGTCTTTTCAGTGGGCCACATTCCAGTGGCAAGATTGTAATTCCCATTTGATATAATTTTTAGAAATTCCATACTCAGAAGTGTTTGACTGGAAGAAAGTTCAATGAAAATTGAAATTCTTGAAGCCAGACAGTTCAGGAGATTAAACCCTAAGCAGCTCTGCTCAAGATTACATAAGGAACCAGCTTTTAGTCCCTCCCCTTGGTGTTTTTTCATAGTTCATCTATCAACTACAAAATCCTTAGGCACCTTCTGAACACCTGAAGGTGAATCCAGGAACAGACCCTCTTAATTCAGTGGAGTCCAGTGGTGTTGTGACCCAGAATATCCTCCAGGTTATTAAAAAATTTTCCTTAATTCCATGAAGTTTCTAGAGAATACATCATGTTCAAGTAGTTCATAAAGAAGGAAATGTGCTGATCAAGACATGGAAATAATTATTTGCTTTAACTATTCAGATACGGCTTCTTGAATTTTCCAGTCAAGCTCCAGAACTACTGGTATTTATTCAAGTAAGATGATATGACTTATTTTCAGTTGGCAATTAGTACATTGGCTTTAGGCAATGAAAACTGTGTTACATGAGAAACAAGAACAATAACATCAACAAAAGATTTTTGTCTGTTCCTTGTACCAATCTGTGTTGTGTGTAAATCTGTAATTCTCAGTTGCCTTGCCATCAACTGTGTCTGGAATCTGGGGTGTGTGTGTGTTGTGAGTGACTTGCCTTTGCTAGCTCCTTGTTGGGCTTGCTTCGGAGAACAGCTTGGGAAGCTGAAGGTTTGCTGAGCCTGCCAAGAGCCATTCTAGGGAATCCATGGCACTGTCACCACTGGAGCTTTGCACTTTTGGCTTGGAATGAGGTTGACCTCATTGGACACCCTGCAGATTTTTAATACCAGTCTTTGCTTCAAAAGCTCCCATCATGGAGATTTCAAGGGGGATCAGTGAAGCCATGATTGTAATTTTCTAGAGTAAGTGCAGTGCTAAGAAGAGGTATGTGACACACAATATGTGTGTGGATTGTTTTAACTTGTGTTTAATCCTTTAGGTTTGGGAGTGGAAGTAACACCCCCTTTTTTTTCTTCCCGTTTCTCAGGTGGAGGGGAAAAAAAAGAAATTATCTCTGCCCTTCTGTATCTTTCTTGCAGAGAGCTTGTGAAGTAGTAGGGAATATCTCAATTAATGTGTTTTCTGTTTTTTCAAAGATAGAGTTCTTCCTGAAGGTTTTCCAGATTTGATTTGACTGATATGTATGATGACTTGAAGCATTCTCTTGGTGGTTAATAAACAGCCAGGAAACAAACTCAGCTGACGATCTTTGTCCAAGGAGCACAAAATATGAGGACTACAGAGTCATATTTTCAGAAATCAGAAGTTAATTATTGATTTATTATTTCAGAAATCTGAGTTAACTCAGCCAAGAAGACAGACATGTAAACACAAAGGCGTTGTTCATATTGATGTTAAGATATCAAACACACATTCTGTGAGACTTTAAATAAAGTGGAACTTACCTGCGTTGTCTAGAAAGGACAAAATATCTCATAAAAGTTTGCATATGATATCCTGAATCTCACTCTGAACTTCTCTTCGGAGAGTCCAGTCCTCAGCTGCTTTTTACTTAACTCTGAGGCTTAAATTAGGAATGGGGTGAAGTTTTGCCTCTTTTGAAATCAGGACAGTCTTAATTTTGAATCTAGGTAAGCATATGGGTTTCATCATACTCTTTTTAAAGAATTTGAGGCATAGTTTCCAATTTTCTATTTGGGATTTGCTCTGATTCTCAATGAGAGCATCTAGTTGGAAATCAATGTATATGCCATTTGTGCTTACAAGAAATTACAGTTGTAATTGCACACAAAATTAGAAGCAATTTTAAGAAAAACAAAGGTCTAATTTAAGGAACTCTTAAGTAATTTGTCCAAAGTGTTTTAACACATGTGAACAAGGACTGTTCATTTCCTTTTGTTGCATGTGCAAAGTTTGATTAAGGTGCTTATGGAGTGCAAGTAGTTACAAAGGAGATAGATTTCTATATTGCTTGCCTTGTTTGTGAAATACATTTTATGTCATGAAGCACTAATTACCTAAATTAAAAATCTGAAACAATGGTGGTTTCTCATTTGGTAGGAAGCAGAGACTGTATGGACAGCTGAAAGCTTGCTCAAAGGCAATCTTGACCCACTCCATACTGTTCTTATGCTAATATGGGAATGGATATCCTCGGCACCATCTGCTATTCCTGAGGTTCTGGCCTTGGGCATTCAAAATTGGTTTGCTTTATTAATGCTAGGCCATTCAGAGCAGCGGTGGTGCATTTGTTGTAGTCTGTGAAATCAGAAGTTCCAATCGTAAGCATACAGAGATAACTGTCACTTTTAATAATTCGCTCAAACGTGATAGCCACCACTCTTTCCAACCTCTCAGGCAGAGATGCCATCTTTCAAGCTGGAGTTACCTTCAGCAGATCCAACAAAGGCCTCTCTGTTTTTTCAGGGTGATGGGGTTTTACTTCATTGGAAGATCATTTCATTAGGTACTGGATGGATTTATTAGCTGACTGTGCATTTTAACTTTTGTAAATGCCCCCTAGAGAAACAGAAGAGTATCTTGATACAAATCAAAATTAATAAGTAGGACATACAATGTGATTATTTTTAGAGGGGCTAAAAGGCTGGGTTATCAAATATCCTCAACTAGTCTAATTAAACCAGTTGAGATTTAAAGGACACCATACATCAGTTTTGCCTAAGCTTATTGTCAGGACAAATGGCTACAATCTCAGTCATAAGTACCTAATAAAGTCTCATTGAATGATGATTCTGTTTGTGCTTATTAGCTATATGGCTCTTCCTTTGGTGTGCATGGCTAATTAGAAAACAATTACTGTGAGTACTTACGTTACTCGTTGTCAAGTTCCCCAGGTACAAGTCAGGATAGTTCAACTGGTAGCCAGCAAGCCATGTGCTTCTGCCCTGTTGCTTGGGCCCATAGTTTCAAAAGAGGCAGAGAACACAAAGTTCAGAACCTGTACATCTCCTGCTTCATCCCTGTCAGGGGTGCAGAGCAGTTCCTGAGTTGACACCCAGTCCACAGCCTTCTCTAGGAAATAGTATCTTGCCTTCCTTCCATTTTCCAGGTCAGGGAGGTAGGGCATGACTAATGCGTGCCCTGTGTGCCCAAGCCTGCACCAGAACTGGGAATATTGGGGCTGTGCCAGATTCAGCCCAAACTGCCCACAGCGGGGGTGCAGGGGGAACTGCAGGTGTTCAGGGTGTGGGGAGGCAGTGAGGCCGTGGTGAGCAATGTGACAGGCTGTGGTCTCAGTTGATGTCTGGCTTTTTGTGGTATCCCAGTGAAAGAGCACTTTATGGCAGAATGGGCATGGAACAGGTCCCTCAAGGCTGTTGGGTGATCCAGTGAGAGTGTAGTTTTGGGAACTGACTCTCCTGACTCTCCTGACTCTCCTGATTGGTTGGTTTCAACTTGATCTGTATGCAGAATTTATTTATGATGACCTCTGTGATGAAAAGAACTAGCCAGTTACCTAATAAACAATACAGCCAACAGGGAGAACAACTTTCAGCAGCTCCTTTTGTCCCCTTCCTTGCCTCCAGAGCTTTCTGTTGTTCCTGTCAGTTATGGCTGAAAGAAACAACAGAAAGCTCTGGAGGCAAGGAGGGAAAATGAGAGTTAATTACACTGTGGAACAGGATTTTGCACAGTTCTGGTTCTTTCCCATCCCTGTCTCAGGGGCTTGAGAGTACAGCAGAACCAGCAGAGTTCTTCACTGCTATCCTTTGCTTGTTTAGGAAGCACTGGAAAGACAAAGCTGGACCTCTCTCCCTTAAATTAAGACAATGAGTAGCAGGCTTCTTTTTGGTGTCAGCGTTCGTGTAAGTTGTGCCAAGATCAAGTGAAATTCCAGCAGAGGTGGATCTCATATGTGTATATTTTAGAAAGAAGAGTAACCGTGTGTGTTTGCACTTCATAAAATTTCTGGGTGAATCTGTATTTCAAAATTTTGCTGTAAAATCTAGAAGTCCCTGAGATATGCATAGAGGAAAAAATATTTGTATCTCGAGGACTAAGTTGAACATTGGAGTATGGAAGGTTGTCATAGAAATCACTCTGGGTAGTAGAATCACAGAATCCATCTTCCTTACTTTCTGAGTTCTTGTTTAGGACACTATCTTAGTGGTAGGCTGGTGTAAAACAGGTGAAGAAAGGAAGATGTGGCATTCTACAGAATAATGAGGGGAAGGCTGACAACAATGTCCCCTTTGGCTCTTCTCAGCTGAAGTGTTGAACTTGGTCAGAGATCTGAGTATATAAGACATGCTTACAGGTAGCTGGCTACTCTTCAGTTTCTCAGTGATTGAGGATGATCAAATCCTTGTGAAGTAGAGCCATTACTGACCAGAGGAGCATTGCCAGGCTGTTACAGGGGCTGCTGCTCTGCCAGCTGCACACATGGAAGTTGTTCAGCACATAGGTGCATTCACTTATGAATGTGCTCCTATTGAGACGTAGTGCTTGCTAGAGCAAGCACTGAGCCAGATATAAGAGGTTCATAGCCCTTCATCTGTCAGGACAATTTCGTCTCACATCAGGGACTAGTGTTTGAATCTGTCACAACTCAGCTTAGTACAATAATTACGGGGTTTACCTGTCCTGATTGGAAAGATTCCCATTTAAATGTGGATAATGCTTCAGAATGATTTAGCTGCATTAAAATACCAGAGTAGGTTTGTTTTCAATTCATGGTAAAAGACATTGAATTACTGAACTTCAGAAAGTGCCATGAAGCAAAATAGTTTTCTTCTTATCAAGTCTTGTATGTAATACCTTCAGGTCACACAAGCTGGGACTGAAGAGTATCTGCAGGGTGTGTGTAAATGCACAGCAGAGAGGACTTAAAGAAATGTTTACCATCTTTTAGTGGTTGGCAAAAAAAATCTGCTCTGCTTGTACCTTGCCTGTACACTCTAATAATTACACCAGTATGTGATGTGAAACAGTAAACCTTTCAAGTTAAGTTCTGGTGTTCCTACTTGGTTCTTCTCTTGACAGATACGACACTGACAGGGTTGATTGAACACTTCTGAAACAAAGTTTAGTTTCTTCCCTAGAAATAATATGTGGCACTCCATTGAAAGATAAGTGACAGCAACAACTAGGTTCTGATGAGTGAGGGAAATCAGAAATGACCAGAAGCAACTATTGTTAGAAATTAAGAGTTAGTGTCTGCACATGTCAATGCAGTGTTCCTTGTGTTTTCATTTCTGACTAGGTAGGAAAAGCAATCCTGTTAACATGCTGGTGCTTACATGAGGTGTAGGGGTATCTGTCAAAATCTGTTGAGGTGCTTTGAAAAGTTGTGAAGTAACATCTCTGCAAAGGATGCATAAGCTCTTGGAGAGACTGCAGCAGTGCTAGACAACCTTGCAATCCTTTATCACTGCTTGGAAGTCTCCATCTTCAAAAAGGCCCTGTTTATACTTGGACACAAACAACAGCAAGGGAAAGTTTGTGTCCAAAGAAGTTAAATTGTGAAGAGAGATATATTCAGACATGACAGAACCGCAATGAGCAAGTCTTCATTCTTCTATGCAAGGCTCTCTAGAGTGACAACTTTAGTTAGGGAGAGTGTAATTACTTGCTTTTTGAATGCTTAATATTGTTTCCTTCGAGCCGAGTTAACTTACTGCCAAAGTATATTCCATTTGTTCCCTTGTTAGCAGATACAGGTTGTCTTCTGTGCTGCTTGTTATACAGCTGGGGAGGCCAGAGGACAGGGATGGCTCTCAGAGACACCGAATGCTGACAGTGGCTCAGTTTGGCTTATAAATGTTTATATATTTCTGACTTGATCTAAGCTGAACAAGATACTTGGTTCCTAGGTAGGTATTTTGATATGCTGGGATATCAGTGTTACACAAGTATTTTGAAATATGATCCTTCTCTCTCATCACAGTGACATTTACTGCTGCTTGGTGCAGTGTCCCAGCTGGGACTCAAAGCCTCATGGTTAACCAGGAGCTGGCACTAGGAATTTGGGTCTTGTTCTTGCACCCTTTTTCAGACATCATATAGAGCTACATACAGCGGGTGGGCTTCGGAAGCTACTAATTAAAACAGCTGTGGCAGTGCCTTCCTCCTACCTTGCCAAACCAGTGCTTCCAATAGAGCACCTGGGCTGAGTCTACCTGGCCATGCTGGGATGAGTTGGCTGGAAAATGAGAGCTACACTATGTGCTCCCAAATCACCAGCTTCTCTTTTCTCAGAATTCCTGTGAATACTCACCTTATACCTGCAGATTAAAACATATTTAAACCTTAAGAAACATCTTGTAACATGATTTATATTCTTGCATTTGTGCACAGTCATGGCTCCTTTCTAAGCAGAAAAGATCATAGCAGAATACAGACAAGGAGGAAAGCTGAATAAAATAGTAGCAGCAAAGGAGCTGGGAAGAGCAGGACTGCTGTTTACCTCCCACTGGTTCTGTTCATCTCCTGGTACTGCTGGGACATCTTCTGCTGGCAGGTCCATACTGCATGTGCTCAGCAAGAGCTCTTCATCATTTCGTATGTATATGAGGCAGTTGATTTGCAAGGCCTCATTTAAACTGGTATATCAAAACACTTGCTTCCTCAGGAGAAAGGAATGCTTTCTCATTCCTGTCCTACTTCATATTTCACAGCTGCAGTTTGTTTTGTTTTCTCCCTGCCTAAGGCCCAGAAAGTGCTACAATGCACAAGGGTTTAAAGGATTATTTATTTTAGGGCATTGATGCCCTCTTTGAAAAGCTGTATATGTTTAGTTTGTTAGGGGACTCTTATTAGAGCAGCATGGGGATTTTGCAGGGAGGAAAGGGAGGCAGTAAGTGTGCATATCTCTTCCCAAACCAGGTTACATAAAGGTAGGCTTCTCAAATTATCTTAACCAGGATGGGTTGTGATGATCTTTGCTCCTGAATTAATTTTTTCTTTCATAGTGGCTGTACATCCTCCACCTTTGTATGACTCCATCACTGATTGCACTGATAGCTGAATGTCCTTAAATTATCCAACACAGGTAAAAATGATGGGGAAATTAACTTCCGTTAACTTCAGTAGGAACATAATTAGTCCTTAGCTATACCACCTCCAGCCAAAACTGAGTCTGGTTATAGTTTTGGAAGTGAAACATCAAAAAAGAGCTGCCAAGTCCTGATACCTGGCCTGTGAGCCTCTGCATCATCATGATAATGGTATGTTGCTTCTCAACTTCATGGAAAACTTCTTGGAAAAGGAGGTAGATTTGGAAGAATGGCTTGGAAACAGCCATGATGGTTCTTGAAAGCTTTCAGGTTAGTTACCTGTTGAGTGCTCATTCCAGGGTGAGTAGCAGCAGCAAATCTTGCCATTTGGCCCGGCTACTGCTAAGCAGTGCAGAGGTGTCAGTTCTGAAGGGTAAGGGAGGAGATGGAATTGTGATCTTCCTTCCAGTTTGAGATCCTCAGAGTGTGGATGGAGTCTTGCCTCAGGCCAAGCCTGTATTTGATTATTTACTCCAATAGGTCACCTTGCCATCCTCCTTCTCCCAGAAAAGAATTAAACAACAGAATTCAAGGAATGTGGCAAGTCTGAAATATATTAATATATGTTAAAATCTCCCCCTCTCTCTAGAATCATTTGCATTTTTTAATTCCAGAGGGAGCTTGCAAGTCCATCCGTAGTGTGCCACGCATCAGCTTTTCTGATGTTTGGTAGGCTTTTATCAGCTTAGGGCTAGTTTGTCCTGCTTTGTTTGGGAATGTTGAAGGACAAAGTTGGTTTAGACTTGCTGATGGGTTGGGATACATACAGTTAATGTTCTACTCCCTCATTTCCCACCCTCAAAATGAGTAAGACACAAAGCTTGCCTTATACTTTTCCCCAGAGCTTTGGAAATTTTTGCATCAAGGCCTCATGAACAGCCAGGCTTCAGACTTCTTGATGATCATTGCATCCCAAACTTGGGCAGATGTGCATTTAGGGGAGCCTTGATGTCTCATACAGCCAAAGGGCACAGATATCCTCTAATATCTCAGGCTGCATGAAGTGAGTGTGACAATTCTGATGATATAAGAGGTTTCCTTTGAAATATATTCTGTGTAGGTCTGTAAGTCCAAATGCAAATGTGCATGTTTATTGAATGTAGGTCTCCCCTTTGTGATAACTGGGAAAGACTGGGTAACAGTATCCAGAAGGGGAGAAGACAGTTCTGAAACCTTTTTTACCTGAAAGGAACCTGTACAAGAAAATGTGCTTCTACTTGGGATATGTGCTGCTAATCACTTATGTGAACCATCAATCTGATGAGGTTGTATATTTTTCCTAAGATCCTAGTTCCAGAAGTCAGGTGATTTATGGGAAGATTCTCTGTTTTCATTTAAAAGACGGTTTCTAATTGTTCTTGCTGAGGAAGGGAAGAAAAAAAAAAAGAGGCAAGAAGATGCAAAAAGCAGAAACACTGTAAGGCAAATAATACCTTTAATAACTAAAACCATCTTTATTGCTAAGCCAATCTCATTATTTTTTAGGATCTGAGTAATGATTTTTGAATGCCCAGGTTGGCTTTGGAGCCCAGAGACCTGATTTTCCCAAGTGCTAAGTACTTTACTCCAGCTGTCACACCTATAAAAATAACCCATTAAAATCATGCCTAGGGTCCAGTAGTCAGACATCCACAGCTGGGGGTGGAGAGAAGAAATGCTGACACAGGGCACATGCAGAGCTGTACCATACCTTCCCTATAGCGCGGTAAATGTGCACAGTGCTAAGCAACATTGTTGTCTCTTAGGCAGAAACAAGAAATAACAGTAAAGGCTTCTTCATACAGTCTTTTATAATGTAAAATATTAATGTGAAAATATTACGTAGTAGTAGTAGCTAGTAGTGGTAGCTGGCAGGTGAAACTGTGTTCACAGAAAGTGAAAAGTATTATTTTTTCTGCATAAAGGGGCTTAAAGTGGATTAATTAATACTGACCCCATTTACAGGGATGGCTTATATGCCTGCTTGCGGGAGAAGTTCGAGTCTCACATGTGTTGGTGGAAGTCTCTTTCGGTGTGCTGGGCTGGACACGCAATGAAGCCTGAAAAATCAAGCAGCTGTTTGCCCCACAGTGAGCCAGCTGGTTGAAAATCCAGGCTGTGTCCCTGAGCCTCTTGCACATTCAAAACCAGGGCATATTTCCTCCTTTAATTAGTGTTCCCCCTGGTCCTTGGAATATGGGTTTGTGATAGAGAGTTTGTTGACAGAAGCCCAAGAAAGATTTCCTGCTTTCCCAGCCCTTCCGAGGGGTGGGGAGGACAGCTGGGGACTGCTCTCTGCATGAGAGGGTTTCCATGTGGCTCAGGGGAGGTTCGGCCATGGCAGAGGGTTGGAGGGAAGCTGCTCCTGCTCATTGCAGACAGGGTTTGTGTCAAACCAGTGCTGTACATTTTGCTGAACTACAGCATTGTTTAAACTCAAGGGAGGATTCTGGGAGAGATGGAACCTTAAGGACTTTAAACTTTCCTTTGGATTCATCTCATCAGGTGTGTGGAGGTGACTGCTAAATACATCTGCCTTGGTGGTTGTCTGTAGTGTGAGGATCCAGCTGTGTTATCCCAGCAGAGATCCTACACAGCTGTGCTCTCCACCAGCTCCAGGAGTGAGAGGAAAGCCTCCTCTGTGACTAATGTAGTGCAACTAACTGGGCTTCTGCTAAATTACTTACTCAGCTCAGTTCTGATGATTCAGTTGTCTTTTGCCCTAGCTGGTCCGGGTTCTTTCCTGACAAGGCAGCACAGTCCTGATAGCCTTGCTGATAAGCCTATGGCACTTAAGAGCACAATGAAGGAATTTACTTGATGCTCCCAATCTCCACAGGAGATATTGCCTCTTGGTGTTCTTTATCAGTGACTTCTTCTAGTGATTCAATCAGGGAGCTGCTTGTATTGAAGTATTATTAGTAGCACTGAGAGCTGTCAGATTTCTTTGAGTGGATTTGCTCTCTCCTCTCTCACTCTGTGTAGGAGAGGCAAGGCAAACCCCGCATTTCCAGGGAAACAAAAGGTATTGCACTTCCGATAAAGCTTCTTTTTCAATTAACAATGATAAATTAGCAAACTGCTGAATTGAGTTGTTTGTGCTATGGAAGCAAAGCATTGATCCCCTCCAAGACTGACCCTTTTTTTAGCTCATTTCAGTAATATAATTGGGAATGGATTAAACTGTGACTTAGTTTAACCCTTTGTGTGTAGTAATATTATGAGAAATCCAAATGAGGATAAAATGGAAATTGGTATTTAGAGTCTCAAAAAATTGAAAAATTAACTGCAGTTTGCTAATTTTTCATATTTTCATTGCCTGCTTTTAAAGCTCACAGAAAAAAAGAGAAGTTCTGAAGAATTTTGTTGAAAAACCTGATCAGTTCTTTCCTTCTCTATATTATCTTGAGAAAGAAAGAGGGAATTCAAACTGAAAAGTGTGCCATGAGTAACTACAAAAAGACCTCATTGCATACAGGGGGCTGGACTATAAGAATTATTTGCCAAAGGGGCATTTTCAAGGAAAACCACATAATGGGATTTGAGGACACAGTAAAATTTTACCAGTGCTCTGAATTTGGCAGCTCTGAAGCAAAGACAATGTGGAGGGCAGTCAGTTGTGAGGCTTGTAGGCTGTAGCATCTGCTATTTGAGAGGATCTCCTTTTGCACAGAATCATTCTGCATGGTGATAAGAGGTGTAGTAGGGGGGCAGGGCTGTTTCTCTGCCCAGAGACTTCAGAGTTTTTTGGAGGTGGCACTCCAAGAACATGGCAGAGCATCTTCCTCTGTGCTGCATTAGCTGTTGAAAGAAATTGTACATGTTGTTTAATTAATTAAATTTCCAAGCTGTATAATAGCATGTTTGCTGGACAGAAACTTTAATGGCACCACAAAGTGTCCTTGAGCAAATTAAAAAGATGCTACTTTGAAAGATAACTGCTCTGAGCCACACAGGGACTTCTGGGAAATGCCTAGGATGTCTCAAGCAGAAAGACATGTCTTTGTTATCAGGAGGATAGTCCATGCTCCTGGGCATCCACAGGGAAAGATCTGCCATTGCCAGGAGAACCTTATAATGAGGCTTCTGGTGGGGAGTTCTGCCCCCAGCCCTCCAGTGTGGAAATGGAAGATGTTCTGAGATCTGGCAGCAATCCTGCCCACACCCTCAGGGAAACACATCTATGAGCTGCCTTGTGAACCTGAACCCTGCAAACCCAGTGAGAGGATTCCCACTGTTCTTGGTAGCTTTGGGGTGGGCCATAAAGGCTTTGTTGCCATACTGAAGGGGCAGCAAACTGAGGTGGAGACTAGTTAATAATGTATCCCATGTCTCCCTTCTTTCCATCTTTCTATGTTTCATTGTAATTTGATTTGCATTTTCCTTTGTCCAGGTCCTTGTTTTCTGGCCACTTAACCACCTGCAAACCCCCTCTGGTCAGTGGCGTAAAGGGAAGTTCTCAGACCTCAGGGTTGTGGACTTTTCACTCATGGCATCAGAAGAACTGCTGAGGCAGCCTGGGCCCAAACAGCTCCTGTCACACCTGGATGCCACACCAGCACAGGGTGTGGGGCCTGACTCTGGGTGTTCATTTGGATCTGAATTTGCCTGTGTAGAAAGGCATTTGGATCAGACCTTCAGTTCAAAACTCCCTGAGGATGAAGCTGTAGGCTGCTCCCAGAGCCAAGGGGGATTTATCTGAGGCAGTGGGTACTTTGGATTAGCCCAGGAGTGGAGTGTGAAGCTGCAGGAGATGCTGGCAGTGAGTACTGGGGCAAACTAGAGCTAATTTCTTTCTGCTTGGTCCTCTGCTGCCTTTCTGGAGGCTGTTGTGATCTAGCAGAGGCGGGAAAAGTGGGAGTGTCTTTACTCTTCAATTCATCCTCTTCCAGGAAAGAGAGACCTGGCGAGAGGTGAGGTATGTGGACGGGGGAGAAGTGAAGGGATGAGGATTACCTTGGGCTTGCTACATTACAAACAAATGCTCATTGGAAACCTGGCTTTTGGTTTCCATTTCCAGCTCTCCCTGTTGTACACTTCATTTGGCAAGGCTTTGGATTTCGTACCTTGCCCTCTCTGAGTGCTGGAGGGAGGTTTCCCACACAAGACTGTTCTGCTTGGAAGCATCTGGGATGTGACCCAAGTGTGGGGCCAGCCCTGCTCTGCCGCTCACTGCTGGGGGCTGAGTGCGTGCCAAGGTTACGTCATGAATCCCAGGATGTCTCCATACCGAGTTTTGCTTAGCTGCTGTGTTTTGTGCACTCTGCCAGGTGAATTCTCATTCCTGGTTGTCCTTCAGCAGGCGTGGTTTTGCCTTCCTGAGGCCTCCTCGCTGATGGAGAGGCCATTGCAGGACCTCTGCCTCCTGGGGAATACACATTTATTGCTGAAATGATTGGTGTTTTAGAAATTACTCTCTGATTCTGCAGCTGACAAATTCCCCTAACACCAACACCTTTCCCCCTCCTTTCCTGGCTGTTGAATTTTCTTTTGATGAAAGCAAGCAGTACGTGTGCTCAGAGTGCTGGTGAAAGGGAATTTCCTAACTCAAAGGTGAACTGTTAGGGCATGTGTGGGCTCTTTAGGAAAGTGAGTATGGTTGTAATAAAATTTCTGCTATATAGAACAGGACTTTTTGATATAAAAGTTCAGTCTTTTTTTTGGCTTTTATAATGGCTCCCTGGACTGTTTGAAAATCTTGACTTAGTTAAAAAGTTTGATACAACCTGTGTGCACAGCAGTCCAGCACAGAACTTACTGGTTATTTAGCTGGAATTTGGGGACTTGGGGGAAGACTGTTAATGCACTTGCAATATTTTTACTCTGTGTGTGATCTCACTGATCAGTTTTGTATGCCTGAGAAGGACAGGGATGTTTGCAGTTTGTTAGTCCCATGATTTTCACAAGATGGAGGAAAACTGGAGGCACTCTGTAGCCAGGAGTGCATTGGACAGACATTCAACATGTAACACTGTAGACTGCCATGGCAATGGTATACTAGGCAACTTTCATAGTGAATGTCAAGCAGCTGTACTTTGAAAAAGCAGAATGAAAATTACTTTTTATTACCCCCCAAAAGGTTTTGGTAGCAAATTATGCATTATTGAAGTAAAATACTTGCCTATTCTTTGATAGAGATGTGGAAAGCAATCAAAACTCTAGTTTTATTCTGAAATAAAGCATTTCTTTTGTGTTTCAGGTTTTTTTCCCCTTACTTTGGGTTTTCTTGAATGCTCCTTTCCACCACCCTCAGCATTTTTTAATTCCTGGTACAATTGCATGAATAAAGCTTAGGATCATTTTAGGCATATTTTCTTTTGCATTTTCCTTTCCCTACTCTTTGGAGGAAAAAAACCCAAAGTGAAAGAAGCTTGCAAATGATATAAGTCACAAAATTATTAAAGTTAAATAGTTTGTTTAATGAATTAGATTTAACGTCATGGGCGAAAAAGCTTTTAAAAATAGGTTTGTATATTTTAATTATTATAGTAGTAGTGCTAATCATAGTACCCGTTTTTTTCCAATGCTTTCAACAAATCTGTTAAAAAAATCTTTATAGTTCTAAGAGGAGGGGAGATGTTGAAGTCAGTAAGTCAAGAGTCTCTCTGAATTCTTCAGAGAGAAATCAGAGTACAAAAATTAAATTAAAGTCTTTAAATAAAGTATCTTAAGCCACTCACATAAAGTAGAAGTTTAAGTATAAACAAGCAAATAAATAAATAAATAAATAAAATATGTTTCACGTGCTTTTAGTAAGCAAAGGATCTTAGATATCAGTATGGAAATTCGAGTTCTAGTAAAAGTTAAAAAACATAGTCTAAAATAATGAGTTCCATGAATGCTCCAAGAACATAGTTCTAAACATAATTAAACTATAGTAAAAATGTTGCTTACATTTTAAAATAAAACAAGATAGACCATATACATAATTTATACGTAGCCTAGTGTGCAGAAAAACTACAATTCTAAAAATTAAAAAGTAGTAGTCCAAATTTGTGTCTTAACTTGTTAAGAAATTTCTATATAAAAACATGCATTAAAAAAAGCCGGTGCTTTTACTTTACTTTGCTTTTGTTCCCGCTCTCTCGCTGCCATCATCAACACCCGAAAAAAAAATATAAAAGCTACAGCAACATCAACCCAGCTGGGCCTCCGGGAGCAGCTTCTGCTNAAAATTAAATTAAAGTCTTTAAATAAAGTATCTTAAGCCACTCACATAAAGTAGAAGTTTAAGTATAAACAAGCAAATAAATAAATAAATAAATAAAATATGTTTCACGTGCTTTTAGTAAGCAAAGGATCTTAGATATCAGTATGGAAATTCGAGTTCTAGTAAAAGTTAAAAAACATAGTCTAAAATAATGAGTTCCATGAATGCTCCAAGAACATAGTTCTAAACATAATTAAACTATAGTAAAAATGTTGCTTACATTTTAAAATAAAACAAGATAGACCATATACATAATTTATACGTAGCCTAGTGTGCAGAAAAACTACAATTCTAAAAATTAAAAAGTAGTAGTCCAAATTTGTGTCTTAACTTGTTAAGAAATTTCTATATAAAAACATGCATTAAAAAAAGCCGGTGCTTTTACTTTACTTTGCTTTTGTTCCCGCTCTCTCGCTGCCATCATCAACACCTGAAAAAAAAATATAAAAGCTACAGCAACATCAACCCAGCTGGGCCTCCGGGAGCAGCTTCTGCTGCTATTTAGAACTTTATACCAAAACTTAACATAAACTTTACTGTCTGTGACTTTTACTTTTAAAACTAATGTACTTTTACAATAAACAACTTTATAACAACTATTAACTGCTTAGCTCATTAAAAAGACAACCCAACAAGTGGGTGCCGAGAGCACCTGAAAACCTAACCCCACATCCATTCTGTGTAAAATTTCCAAAGTGAAACTGAGAAGAAGGCAGCTGTGTAATTTTGTCATTCTGTAACTTCGCCAAAATTGGAGAGGCTTGGAAAGGTAGAAAATAGAAAGGTGGGGGCGATAAAAAAGCAACCTCACTCCTATTTTTTGTATCTGGGACCAGAAAAGAGAAGGCGCTTTGAAAAATTTTCATTATAGCAATGTTAACTTCCACTCCCCTCCCTCGTCCTGTCTTCCCCCATGTGCTTTTCATATGTTTTGTATTCCGGATGCTTTCAGGGACGAAGGCTGGAAGACAAGAGAAGGGTGTGAGTTTCAGAAAGCTCTAATAAGAAGCACCTTGGGTGTTTTTGTCTCCTGGGAGAGAAGTCTGCTGTGTGTTCCTGCCTTGGCTCCTCCAGCAGCACCGAGAGGAGCATCCAGGTTGATGATGCCACCAGGGAGGAGGCTGCTGGGATTTCATCTGTGTGCTGGACCTGACTTACAAACAGAGCTAAAGAGAGCATTGCAGGCATAGTTGAGCTGAAGGAGAAACAGTGTTTAATTTGACTGGGTTGCTAATTGCAGGACTTATTTTTCAGACTCTGTGTCATTACAGAGTGGAGGGGTGTAAAAGTTGAAGGGGTGAAGAGTTCCTCTAGAAACAAAAGTCCCTGCTGCTTAGGGTTGTTTGTTCGCTGTTGCAAGATGTGGGAACAGATCAAGATGCAACTTGATTGCTTGGTACAAAAGAGATACTCAACTAAATGTCCAAACTTTGCAAGAGATCAATGCAAATGAATTTCTGTTTCTTAATGATGGGCTGAGGCAACCACCCTGGGGAGTCACAACACTCCTCTTGCAAGCTCTTGCTATATTTTGTGATATGATCTACACCACATACACCCCAGACTGTTAATCATTTCCTTATAATGCATAGGTTTGTGAGAAGACATTTGTCGTCTCTTTTGGGACTCTCCTAGACCTTTACAAATTGTGGCAGGAAAAGCACTAGCAGGAATGGGGGCTCCCTGCTGAGCTTCCTGGCCAGCATTTTTAAATTTAGTATACTTATGACGTGGAAAGTAAATTTACTTTAAATAGGGTGAACAAGAATGGTTGATCTAGATTCTGTCCATCTCTTATCAACAAGATTTGCCTGTCACATACTAAGCTATGACTGGAGTAAGTGAGCAAGTTGAACATGTCTTGGGGAGCTCTTATTATTTAAGAAATGAGTTCTCCATTCTCTTTTTTGTTTGTTTTTTCCTGTTTCTGTTGAGTGACTTTCCTAAAATTTATTTTTTTTAGAAGTGTGATGGAGCTAAAACTTGTGACAAATTCTTAAGGACTTGAATCTGAACAGGATTGTATCTAACAAAACCAATTTTTTTAAAAAACAGGTTTAGTTTCACGATCTATCTGACTATATTTGTCCAGTTCTGTGTAATTTGGATAGTAACAGTTGGCATCATGGGTGGTTTTGATCCATGAGAGGCTATTTCTTGTTTGATCCTACTGATTTCAGGAAAAAGAACTCATGTTGCCAGCTTCTTACACTGAAAGCTGCAGAAACAAGGTCCAAATAGATTGGCTAAGCAGATTCCTTTGGCCTAGCAACAGTTTGTTTCACCCATTAATAGAATGAAAATGGCTTCTGGAATTAGTTCTGCAGGGAAATGCTCATCTTTGCAGATGGAACACTTACTCTCTGATTGTGTTACAATCTGGTTTCAGCAAAGATTCCAAATTTCTGGTTTCAGCAGGTTAGGTTTTTTTGGTGAGGAATATTATTTGCCAGGAAACACGAGCAAGGGGAAGGTGAAAGGAAGCTCAGCTCAAGCAAGGTACTGGTTTGGAAATCTGTGAGTGTGTTTGTTCTGGTGTAGGTACTGAAACCAGGCTCTGGATTCAGCATTGCTCTTGTGATATGAGTTCTGCATCTGCTTTGGTTGAGGTGATATACTGTGTGGTGCATTTGTAAGCAGGATATGCCAAAATTAGAACCATTTATCTGCCTGCCTTTTCCTTCCCTCAAATGTACTACTTTCAGCCACAAGGCCTTGATCAAAACCAGTTCTGTTTTTTCTCTTTTTCTGGTAAGAAGGGTGGAAGAACAGGGTGAATATTTGTTGTTTTCAGTCCTATATCTCTCTTCGGGTATTTTTTTTTTCTGGTTTAGCTTTGTTTTGCAGGTTGGAGTTCAAAAGGCAGAGTTGACTTTTCTGCCCCAGGAGCTGTCAGGAGAGTCCCAGGGTGAGCTGACCTTGTAATGGCCATGGCTGCAGAACGCTGTTCTATTGTGACAGAGCTGAGTTGTGTCGATGGCCAGCCCATGCAGGCTCAGGGGGTGTGGGTGATGAAGAAAAGAGGTGGACTTACTTTGTCCTTTTGAACAAAACCCCAAAAGCAGGAGCAAACAAAGCAGGAGCACTTTTGCCACAGAGAAGTGAGGTGTTGGGATAACTTGTCATCCTCTTTGGTTGAGCTGCACATGACTGTACCATGGAAATCAGCCTTGTCAGGGACTAAATGTGTGCTTCACTAACTTACAGTATATTCAGACTGACAGAGTTTTCCCAGTTTATTAGGCTCATTTGAAGAGGAAGCTGGATGCATTTCGCTAGCACAGCATTTTGGACACTCTGTGATCTCCAGCCACACTCTTAAACCTGAAAGTAAATTCTCATTTAATACAGGGCTTACTTTTCCTTTTTCAAGTAAGTACAGTACAGTACCCAGCTATCTTGGACTCTGAGGCTGCCTTGTCATCTCCCACAGATGTAAGGGTTGCACAGGATGCCCTTCCCTCAAGCCCCAACAGCAGCAGCTCACTTCTCCTCATCTCCTGTGCCATAAGTAGCTTCTTGGGTGGACCTGCGAGCCACCTATCCAGTTCCCCTGCAGACCTGTGAGCCACCAACCCAGCCAGTTCATGAAGAGAGAAGGTGCTGTAAACTGGGGAAGAGATCTAGCAGAGCCATGTGTTCAGATGAGTCCCACTAGAAGGCAGCTCTGCCCCAGCAGCTCCCAACAAGGGGCAGATGTGGTCACCTCCTCAGGGAAGGCTTTTTATGGCATGTAGAAGAACAGGATAGTGGGTAAAATCTGTGGTTTTGAACACTGCTGCTGGACAGATGGTGAAATGTTCTGGTTTGCTTCTTGCATGTAGGGGAGAGTGAGATAAATACCTGCTGCTTATGAAAGGTGTGATGGGCAGCGATTAAGTGGAGGAGAAGGCTCCTTTACCTTTACCTGTCTAAAGTCTGCATGACAGCAGCAATAATTTGACCCTACATTCTGGAGTAAAATTCCCAAAGACTCAAGGTGGGTTATTTTGGGCTGCCTACATTTGCAGAGGAGGTTATCTGAATAGATGTGTCCAGACATTTCTAGAGTTTCTCTTTCCCTGGCTATGCCATGCACAGTAGTACTCAGCTTGGCTATTCATAGCTGACTAAATCCTTTTTAGAATCCTTTTAAGAAAGGTGACAATGGATATGGAGACATCATGGAGAAGAGTGAGATAATGAATGAGAAAGACTAAACTAAATGGGGGCTGAGCAGTATAAACTTGCTCTTAAAAATAGCACTGCACTGAAAGGATGGGTTTTATTTAGAAAAGTAGTTCCCAGGGAGAACTTAGATTTTTCTGACCTGTAAGTTCATAAGTTGGCATCTGTGAACTTGTCCTTCCTTCCCAGCTGTTAAAAGAGAGACAGTTTGGCACAGGTTAATATTCACCAGGGAGATTCCAGAGACAACATCCCCTTCCATATTCATTGAGGTCATGCTATTAGTGTCTGATGAAATTATGCTTCTCCCTGTCAATCAGCCTTGCTGGCCTGTGGAGCAGAGGAAAGCGGATGGGATGCAACTACTTGTCCCAGGCTCTCAGTGTTACATCTTGTGTGGCAAAATCCCCCATGGCTAAACGGAGCACTCCTGCTGCATGTTCCAGCCACAGTGGCTGCTTTAATTCTGGAGGCGACTGTACCTCAGCAGAGACGGAGGTTACCCTGGACTTTGTTTTACACATTGATTTGGGGTGGACATTGGCACAAGGTCATTGCCTAAGGCAGAGATTTGCAAAGAGCTGAAGGGAGTTAATTGTCCAAGTGCCATTAAAATGCAATATAATTATAAAATCTCATTAAAATGCCATATAATTAAATAGCTGTATTTTATTTTAGTTATTTATATTTTGTGCAATGCACAGTGATTTTTGTGCATACATCTCTGTTAGAAGCACTCAGCAAGATGAATGTCCCTCCTGGTGCTGCAAATTAACTGTTTACTTTTTCTAATTTAATAGTATAAAAAGGAATTGTTTTACTATTTAAGAAAGGTAGTGTCTCAAGACTTCATTTATCTCTACTTATATTAAAAATCTCTGACATGACCAAAAAGACACATTATTGCTTTTGTCTTAAAATAAACAAATCAGACTTTGAGGCAGCCAGGAATCCTGAAATAAAATGAGAAAAGGACCTTATAGATGAAATTGTGGCAGTGAAGTGGAAGATTATCTAGTGGAGTTGTTGTATTGGCTTCCTGTGGCTTTCACTTATAATTGAATTAAATGCGATTTAGCTGTACATAGATAACACAAGCAGAAGGGTGCCTGAACATTGTCTAGTAGCTATGGGAAAAGCAGTGAAGGAACTGAGAGAATTTTGCCCATTAATAAATAAAATGGCTTGTGGGGATTTGGGTTTTTAATTTCTTCTCTGTGGAAAATCTGAAGCCAGAAGCAGAAGGGTGTTGGCAGGGAAAGAGGTTACTCTGTGTGTGAAGGCCATTGGCACATCACATGATAATTTGGGCTAAAGGTTGTCCTGGGGTGTTTTTTGGATCTTTGGTGAAAAGTTATTTTCAAATTTGTCCCAGACGGAACTTCATAACACTGTGAAATATCAGCTTTGCAGGATATCTTCCCTTTGGGAGTGATTCATTATGGCTGCTGGGATTTTCTCTTTAAATTTGGTTGGTTGTTTTTTCTTTTCATTGTGGTATTTTTACCTCTACTTTTAAAAGTTTAGTAAAAAATGTTCTGCTGGTAAGAAAGATGCAGGGAGGAACTACTGAACTGATGAGGAGAGGGTGTTTGCCCCCTTAGCAAAAAACAGTGGTTTGTGTAATGAAGATTTATTAGTTTAGGAAAATACGTGGTATTAAAAGGAAATAGCAGAGCTCAATTTCCTCACATGCTCTGATGTCACTGATCTCAAAGCAAATGGCTTTAATTTTCTGTGCTAGTAATGGTGTTTTATCTCAGTGAAGATAGAGGTCTGGAGTAACCTGAATAATTGATATTGGCTTAGACTAAATTATTATCTGTGCTTGTTCAGAAACTTGATAAAATAAATATCCTCTGGTCTGTAGCTGGGAAGTCCTTGGAGCTGGGCTGTTTTGACCAGGAGTGAGCCATGAGCATGTGGGTTGATGACCTGAAATGTTTTTGCATCCTATCTGAACTGGGCAGATACAGAAAAAGTAATCTGCATGTATGCTACAGATACCAGGCTGTATGTAAAATTAGGGTAGTTCAGAGCCCAGACTCAAACAAGAGACCTGGGCACTGTACTAGAAAGCAGGAATATTTTCAGAGTCTGCCCAGCCTTTTCCTTATAATAAAACTGAGCCAATGTGAACAGTTACGTTGGCCACAGTGGCGCTGACAATGCAGGGACATAAATGTTCAGCATGGGAACCCTTACATTCTCTTACAACTTCTTTGTTGCTCATCTTCAAAGCTTTATTATTAGTACTAGGCAGCAACCTATGATAGGTTGTTGAAAATATTTAGTTATTCATCTCTTAATCCAGATTTGCACATTTGTCTTCATGCTTACATGATTGGGAATTCAAATTTTGGGATATTTCTGCTTAGCAACCAGTATTGTATCTAAGTCCTCTTAAATCTCACCCACATGCTGAAGAGAAAAAGGCCAGAGATGTGCTGCCCAGTGGCATAGGAAAGGTCCTGTCCTGCTTGGAAGTTATTAGAGAGTCCTGCTGTTATCAGCTTTTGAAGTGAAGTTGCCAGATTACTTGATCAGTCAATAATGAATGCTCATTAATCTGTTTTCTGCTTCTTGATGACAGTTGTTTGATAGCTTGGTCAATTTATGATTGCCATTTGTTTGATAGCCTCCCACTGCTTTGCTCTGTCCTTTTGTTTTAAGAATGAAGAGAGCAAAAATCTAAGAGCCTATGCATTCCTGAGCTTTGGAGATGAGGTTTAAATGCCAGATTTTTTTTTTTTTCATGATTTGCATCAGTATTCAGGATCAAAATCTCTTGCAATGTTTTTTGTGACAACACTGAAAGTATAAATATAGAAATCACAGACAGTTCCCTGGAGACTGAAGGCCTAATATGTGAATAATCTCACCTCCTACTTTGAACAATATCATAGAGGAAAAAGATGTGTTATGCGTATCTGCAGCTCTGCTTCCACAGTGTCTAGTCTGGTGTGTGAAGTGTGTGTGTGTAAATATTTGAAGAGTAGATCTCAAGTCTCCCGCAAGACTACACAAATAAGGTGCTATAACTTTGTGCTAGTACTTCCTAATGTTTTGAATCTGCCCTGTCGACAGGAGCCAAGGAACACTGATTCTGGGCTTGCAACTTTTGCAGTTAATGCAAGGCATAAGTCTCACCAGAGTTCATCAGTACTGAGGTGTTTCATGTGCGGATAGTCATGTAGTCCACTTAAAAGACGCAAGTTACCAAATCGACTGTATTTAAAATGGCACTCTAGTTCTGCTTTGTCCTCAGCAAGCATCTCTGAATCATAAAATCATTCTGAAAGTGGCAAAATCCAGCTAGATTGGCAAAGTGTTAAACTAGTTATAGAGTTGAAGGAGGTCCAGACTACAGAGGCTGAGGCTTTGGGAGTAAGGGGAAGAACAGCCAGATACCCCGGGTTTGGAAAAGTCTCTGACTAAAGCAGTTGACCATGAGCTCTTTCAGTTCCTACTGTTATGTCCAGAATCCCTCTCCGTGTGTGTGTGTGTGTATATATACACGGATGTATGAACACAATGTACACATATATGTATATATAAATGTGTATTTGTGGGTTTATGTATACAAATTGTAAAACAATCAGAGCACTGTTGAGTGGCAGTTGTATTTCTCCCAGTCTGGGCATGGTGAGGAAGGAAACAGGGATGCTTTTCTGAGGGCAGCAGAGGGGGTGGTTGTGCCTCTTGTCACTGCCTGGGGTGTCCCATATGCTCTGGGTTTATCTGGCACAGAGGGATGCATCTCACTTGGCTGTAGGAGGCAGCTGTGTCCAGCCCTGGGAATAGGGCTGTTGTTGCCTGTTCTGTGCTGGCTGGGGCATTCCACATTATGGAGCATTCCCTCTGACATCGCTTGCTAGCACAAACCTCTCCTGTATATGCTTAAGCTAAAGAGAAAACAAACCCAACCAAATGACTTTCAGAGTCAGTCCTAATTTTCTGGTGCTGCTTGTCTATCTAGTACACACAGGACTTTGCGAGTGGCTTCCTGAACAGCACTGTTGCTGTGTTGAATTTTATAAGAACTATTTGCATCAGTGTAACAGCATTTCAGAAAGTATCTCCTTTAGATCAATTCAAATGCTGCCAAAATAAATGGATGCACATGTCAGACAGTGATTCGTGGACAATGCTTATCAACTCCATGTCTGCTGAACTGCAGATTACTCCAGTATTGCTTTTTCAATGACCTAGTGAGGCACACCTGGCTGTCATATTTTGGATTCTAACTTGGAATGCTTTTGTGATGGAGAAGTTGTTAGCTTTGCACAAGAAATCAAACTTCTTGGTTTATGGGAGGAGGAAATAGATCTAAAGCACTTCGGCTGTCTGTGTATTACATCTCACAGAATTGATAAATTCTCTGAGTCTTACGCCATCTGTAGATGCTGGAAGACTGAGCAACCATTGAGATCAGAAGTTGTGCCTAAGAGCAAATCTTTCCTCTAGAGCATTTGTCATCAGCTTGTCCCAAAGTACTCCTTAAATGAGGCTGCTTTCCTAATTTCCCATTCAACAGTTGAGCAAGCAGTCATGGAGAATGATATGGGGAACAGGCTGACCAGGGTGGAGCCAGGACCTGAAGTTGCTCATCCTGAGATGCAGGAGTAAAGTTATCCTTAGAGTCTCCCTGCCCTCGAAGTCCTCATTCTGGAGCTATGGAAATGGTCCAGTAAAGATGCTGGAGTAGCTGTGGTGTGTACCTGTGTGCGTGCTCTCTTCAGCTCCTCTGCTTCACAGTATTCCAAAATTATACCAGTACATCAAATGCTGAATGGTTTTCTCATTCTCTTTCTAGGAGCTCTTTAGAACAGATTAGAATAGAATTGAATCAAATGTCACCTTGAAGGATACCTCAGCTTCTTCTTGGGGCTCTCTGTAGTGGCCAGGATCCCTGACTGCCTTGCACTGTAGGTATGAGTAGTGTTTAACACCCTGTGCACTTCTGAAGGTACTTTTCCGCATGATCCAACCCTCAGGGGGACATGCTCTCATGTCATTTTTGTGCATGGAAGCATGGGGCTGAGGAATTGTGGAACAAGACAGGAGAATGGATCTCCTGCAAAGTTTGAGTTCCAGTTTGTGCAGGGAGTCCTAACCAAACCAGCCCAGCCTAAGCAAACCATGTCGCCACACTGTAAGCCTGCTTGGTTCTGGCTCCAAGACTTGATTCATGGCCCTGGCCCCTCTAGTCTGGTATTTAGTGATGTAATTCCCAAAAGTTTTGCTTGATGGAAACCCAGAAAGTGATTAGATGATCTTGCAGTTTATCAACAAATCACTCACAGATGAATGTTGATTTATCTGCAATATAAATCACCCTAAATGAAATGGTCTGATTTATCCAGCTTACTTGTAGCAGGAATGACTGATTTAGTGATGCTGAGCCCAGCCATTAATATACAATGTTAATAAATTGCAGTGGGCATGTGTTAAACTGGGATTTATAAACCCAGTCAGTTTCTGACTTTGCCCTGTCGCTTTGATGTTGGGCACCTTGAAAGTTATGTCAGCTATGAGAAGTATTGCCAGGCAGAAGACACTGTTGACATGACCTTACCAGGGATTTCTTCTCTTGGAGCTTGGGGATGCTCTGCACTTTTGAATTTGGAGATCAGATCAATAATGTTTTGCTTTCCCTTTCTGACTCCCAAGTCAGCAGAAAGAAGAGACAGGGGAGAGTTCTTTCTGATGGGCACATGGGGGAGAAGGGAGGGTGGGGCTTTATGCATCTGTCTGTGGTAATTGTTGGTTTGTTTATTGCCTGCTACTTTATGTTTAGTGGAGTCTCAGGAGATCAGTGTGGGAAAGAGGGGGACAGGATTTAAAGTGAGAAGAAATTGCTACTGTCCTTCAAGCTGAGTTCCCAAATTATTTAAGATGTGCTGTTTTGCCTTGTAATTCTCACACTGAGGGTAATAGCTTTGTAACGGAATCTAGCAACTGTGAAGAGAACCAAGCATCCTCCCCTAGCCTTAAGGCAAAAATTTTCTTTCAGGTCTGTGCTGCACAAGAGTAGGTTTTGTGAGGTATGAAATACAGCCGTGGTTATGCCCTGCAAAGCTGTGAGCTTTCCATCTTTATAAATTTTTATTTTACAGTAGTATTGGGCTATAGGGAGCCATAACCGGACAGCTCTGTGATAAAGGTGGGTAATTAATGTTTTTCCACCAGGACATCCAAGATGCAGGAGTTTCTTGTATGTAGCAGTTGCTTTTAAATGAAATGACTTATTTTATAATTGCAGGTAGGCATTGCTATGCTTTTAAAATGGAAGGTGGCTTTGGCTGCTGGAACAAAAGATAATTGTAATTAGATTGGGAGTTAAAGCAAACTCTCCCCCACCACACTCTTCCCCAATGCTAGGTAATGCCAGATGAGGCTTGATTATAATTATAGTGTCATGAGTGATAAATGGATATAACAATGCTTTAAAAATAACCTCTTGTACATGGAGATTTATCAAGTTATTATCATTGCTATATGTCTAGATTAATCAATCATAAACAGACCTTCAGGGGGGCTGAGGAAACTCTCTGAATTGAATGTTTTCCTGAGACCCAAAACTGGACAGGTTGACTGAGTTTCTGTGGCTTAACAATCCTGTGTCTCCCTTGCCTGTGGTTTGATCCTGGGTGCGTGATGTTCAGCAAGGAGGGGTGGCTGTACAGCCCGTCATTGGGATTAAACATAGATGGACCTTCCATTTCCCCCAATAGGAGTGTTCTTCCCAAAAGGATCACAAATTATCTGCCAGTTTCATGGACTTGGTGCTTGCTCCTGGATCACCCAGGCACAGCAGCCCTGCCGTGGAAGAAGCTTGTTGGACTCTCTGAAGCAGCAGGTTTTGACAGACTGAGGACCTTTCCCAGGTCTCAGCGTTAGTGTTCAGGCTCTCTGCTGCAGTGTGTGACTACCTGGACAGCTTCCAGATTGCAGAGGCCCAGTGCAAACCCAGACAGAAATTTTGGTAATTAGAGGTTGTAGAGGTAAAAAAATGCAATTGTGAGAAAGACTTCTCTGAACAATAAACTGTGTCTGTCACTGAATACTGTTGCAATTTCTAGCATTTACTAGGAACATTCAGTGCCACAGAGAAATATAATTCTCCTTTTTTCCCTCCAGGTATCATCATCACTGCAGCAGCACTGTTTGCAGTTCTGCCTTTGTCTTTAGAACTGATAGCTCTCTTATTTAACTGTAGGGAAATCTGGGGGAGTCCCATTTTTGCTTAGCGACACTGTCTCGGTTTGAAAGACAGGTATTTGCTAAGGAAAGGCAAGAACCCCTTCCGTGAGCTGGAGAGTGCAACCCCGTCCCTTCCAATTATTATAGTTTGAAATCAGGGGCTTTCAGGCAGAAGATACGGGAGGTAGGAATAACGGTTCTTTACTAATATATCTAACAAGGCAAACAAAAGAAACAACAGGTATAAAAATTGACAACAAAACAGAACAGTATAAGTTAGTTCCAGTCCTTTTTGGCTGCAGACTCCCTCTCCCTGCGCTCAGTTACCAGTGCTGTGGGCAGGGCAGGTCCCACGCAGCTGAAGAGGGTTGGGGTGATGGCGGCGGCGGCCGAGGTGTGAGAGGGATGGAGGAGCGACTCCCCACCTCACGGTGTCGGTCATGGTGCTCAGCAGAGTGCCCGGAGGTAGTAGGATGAAGTGGGAAGGCAGCAGTGCGATGTCCGACAGCAAGGAACGTGGCTCCCGGCGTTGGGATTGCGGGGAGGATGCTAGGTAGGAGCCCCGGCCGTCTTCCTCCGAGTCCGAGAGCGAGAGAGCAGGCCCCCCTGTCCCACCTTTCCTTTTCTGGTGTTTCCCCCTGTCCCCACCCCCCTGCGAGAGAAACTTTTACTACTAAGGTGTAGCCACTGTGGTTTCGGACCTAGAGAGAGGAAAAAAAAAGCAACAACACACATGGACCTTTTTAGGGAAAAAAAGGCCAATTTTATTGAGCGGAGAGCTTGTATTTAAAGCATGTTACGAGAGACTAGAACAGGACAGTAGCTTATTGGCTAATTGGGATAAACAACCAAGAGACCAGGCCTCAGGATGTATCCCATGGGAAAACAACAGGTGTTAATCTTTATTATGACTAGCACTTTGTTTTTCACCAGATTCTAAGTTGTTTTTGACCATTTATCACCTTGGGAAATTTCCTTTCTGTCTGCAGCTAACATCAGCTTCTCAGCCTGGGAAGCAAGAAGGATTCAGGCTTGAGAGAAAAGATTCTCGAGCTGTAATTTTGCAGCTCCCTAGGTGTCTCTGTCCACATAGCCACAAATACTTAGCATAACAATGGGAAAAATTCCACAGAAAGAAAAGGGAACAATTCAACCTCCAACAGACACTCAAACCACTAAACGTTGCAGTGAAAGCCAAATTTTCCTGAAAGCAGTAGCAACGTTTTTGCTGACATCAGAAGAGGCAATGTACATCTGTGGATGCTTTCAGGTTTTTCCTGGAAAAGCCAAAATAAGGCTAATTTGACCTCAACTGATGTAATTTAAACTGAAAAATTATTATACAGTGGTTCTGAGATCCCTGAACAGATAAGATCATATTGTAAAGAAAGGGCTGCACAAGCCAGTATCAGACTGCTCCACAGACATTATGGTCCTGCTCACAAGTCAGGAGATGTCTAATGTGAGTTTAGCTTCTGAGCTCACTAAATAGCTCCTGTGACTTCAGGGAGAGCATTTGCATGCCTAACCTTCAGAAAGTGCTGAAATTCCCAAACCGTGCCTAAATTAAGATCTAATACACAGACAGCCTTTCTTGAATGTTAGGTTTCTCTGCCTGGCAGCCCTGACCTTCTGTAAGCCTGTGGAAGACTGATTACTTGTTTTTGTAGGTAGTTCCAGCCAGTTCAGTTAATCTAGCAACAACAATGGCTTCAAAATACAGAAGATCCTTAAACTGTATGGACTGTGCTTCCCTACTTCTGGGAATTTAAAGAGGGAGAATGCTGTTAAGAGGAGGATTATGCATGACTGTAAAACGTAACTAACAGTACAATAAACCTTTATCACACCTAGCAAAAACAGAGCAGAATGGACGATTTGATAGAGCCTTCCAAAAGTGCCTGGGGCACGTTGGGGTGTGTGAGGCTGTCTCCACATTGTACCTTGCTAGCTCTCAGGAATCACCTGCTCACGCCTGGGGAGGCAAAGTGTGTAAATAGAAGATAGATGGTCTCCTACAGAGCTTTTTTCATTTTTTTCTTTGATTTCTATTGCAGCAAACCTCATGTTAGAGATAGAAACAAGACACACACTCTTGTTCAACGACATGAGAAGGGTCCTGGTTTATTCTTATTCACAACTTAGCTTACAGACTCTAACTCCTCACTGACTGACTACAGCAAGCTCACCCTGGAGGCTTCCCTTACAGACTCTGACTGCAAGACCTCACAGCAGCAATTCTCTCTTCCATTTGGTCAGTCCTCATTTGGTCTATCCTTCCTCTCCTCTTAGTCCACCTCTGGATCATTCTTTCTGTTTTTTCAGTTCCTTCCATTCCTAGGGAGCTTCCCTGGCCAGCTAACCCACCCTTTTATCACACTCATCCTTATCGGATATAGCTGTGACCTATTAAGGGCAGGCTGTTTTTGGTAATTAGCACAGCTGTGACTCATCAGGGGCAAGGTTTCCTGTAATCCCTTCTCCTACAGATTTGTTCTTGTTTTTTTTCTTACATCAGTGTTGAGATCAAAGACATTCTGATAGGACGGACAAACAACATTTTTTTCTGTGGGAAAGAAGATAAGGAAATCCAGTAAGTTATTTTGCACAACTTTCTACTATACCAGCCATGTTAATTGAGTTTGCTCCTGTGATTAAAGTAAAATTGATGTCGATCATATGTTTGGATAGGCTTTTGGCTTCTGCCCTGTCAAAACTGCCTCCTCCGAGTAAGAGTTCAGTCTTTACAGCTCTTCACCAGGCACCATCTTCTAAGCAGTCTCACCTATGACTTGATCAAGCTGTTTACTATTGTTTTTGCTCTGTCAGTCACAAGAAACCCCCTTGCTGATATTCTCTGGTCATGTCACTGTGCTGAGTCTGAAAAACTCACCAGATATGAGGTAACCAGCATGCTTGTTTTCCTTTGATACTTCCTTGAAACCCCTCTCAGCTGGGAAGTGGATGTGTTGTAGTTACCTGACACTGGGCTGATAGCAACTGAGGCTTAGTTTCTGTGCTCTCCGTTGCTTCAGCTCTCTGTCCTTTCATCGCCTTTATGGGTATGCTACTAGTAACAGGGGTTGCAAGTGGTGGAGGACAGGGGCAGGCATCCATCCTGCTTGTCCATGGTGTTATGGTCCTTCAGCAAGTGCCTGGAGACTAATATATTGATTCATTCCTTCTTGAGGTGATAGAAGAAATGAGCTACAGATGCCTTTAGAGGATCTGTTCCATTGCTGACCAGTGTGCTTTGAACAGTGGGTTCCTTTCAGCCGTGTCTCTCCCCATGTATGTTTTATCCATTTTCTTGATTTCCTTCTCTCCTTTAATTTTTCTTTTATATTTCTACCTTATGAGGCCAGTAAGGAGATCATCACAAGGTCCATGCTTGCAAGGAGACAAGGATGAGTTTGCTAGTGTTTTGACCATGATAAATAGTCATTCAGTGGCACTGCCAGGCTTCCAGAGGAGGGATCTACAGGCAGAGATTACCATTTCCTTAATGAATATCTGCTTAATGAGAATATCTGCATAAACCATCATACAATCCAGCATATAATCCTTCTCCTTTTCCTCTCTAAGAGTTTGTTTCACTGCAGGAGAGTGCTTTTGGTAGTTACTCCCAGCATTTAGAGAGTTTCCTGATGCCTCGCTGTAGATACGCTACAGGAAAATTCAAGCTGGCAATTCATGCTGGAGAACAAGCATGAGGCAAATGTCTGCAATGGAAAGGCATAAATTATCAGAGAGCCTGAAATCAGCTCGGTGCCATTTTTCTCCTCTGGGCATTCCTCCTTGCACAGCTGTTTTTGTGGCCCAGTTTTCATGAGAGATTTTTGACAATAGTTGTGAATGTTGACATTTTCCTCTATTTTATTTTTTTCTTCTTTGGGTTTGAGCTGAGCACACACTGGAGTGAGGAAGATCAAGAGTGTCAGATTCAGTTCTACTGACAGTAGATATCATGTCCTAGAGTCTGCTTTATAAATGCCCAAAGACGGTTCAACATTTCTTTCCCGCATTATTTCTATTGAAAAGTAGCTTCTGCCTCATCCTTCTGGTCACAGAAACATTATAATTTCCAGTTCAAATTTACTCATGCCTTTTTATTCTTCTTTGATTATTTCTAGTCACTGATCTTGACTAGCTATTTTTCTTCCTTGGTGTTTACTTTTTAGTTGTTTCTGGATTGCAGTGATGACCCTTCTTAGCCTCTGTTTGGTTAAGCTAAAAAAAGTTGACTACTCTGGTCTCTCTGAGATGAATATGCCTTATTCTGATTATCCTACCAGTCTTTGTCAGACTGTGGCTTTTTTACAACACACACGAGCTGAAGAGGGGCCCCCACACCACCGTCTGTGTCCTGGCTGGTTCCTCCAGGTTCTGACTATTTTAAATGGCTTTGCTCATCACAAGAATCACATGTGATTTTCAATAAATACACGTTTTTGTTTTTTAAGCCAAAACCCTAACCACCATTCACTGAATGCAAAAAGCAAATTCTTGCCTGTGCAGATGAAGGAATGGTGTGTAATTCTTTAGTGAGTTTGAGGGTGGCATTTTTGCTGGGACGGTCCAGGTGCTGAAAGTATTTAAACAGTTTGATTACGCTGCTCTGTGCGAGCAAGACAGTTATTGCCATCAGTCCTTTATACTCATCTGCTCTACTTTAAGTTTCAGTCTCTACTTCTCTAGGCAGGATCCTGTTTTGTAGTAAAAAATGGAACATTTAAATACAGTAGTTATGGGTTGTGTCTGAACTCTCTGATTATTTGCAAATCACCACAAAATCTCCCAAACCCAATGCAATAAAGTCCATATCAGAGTAAGTTTTGCCAGGCAGCCCAGGTGCTGCACAGGGTGACCATGTGAGCCTGATGCAGTGAGGTCTGAGAAAATCGGTCTTTGGTCTGCAAAAATTAGTGAGTGGAGTTATTGTGCCATTTGAAAGTATGGGAGGTGCAGGTAGTAACTAAGAGCTTCAATGTAATTGTAAGCCATAGATCAAAATTTCAGTCAGGGTAACAGAGAAATTGATGGCATTGTGTGGCTTTCTGCCAGCTGAAGATTGGGCTTAATATTTGTTTTCCCAAGTAAAAGGGTCCATTCAATCAGGCAGCCTGCCTGGAGAACAAAGGAGCAAAACATATTTTAATTGCCCAATGGCTGTTCTTTCAACACAGGTCTGTGCTTATATGCCAGGATAATTTGGGTTTGTGTCTGACAGAGGAGATCTGACTTGTGGAGGAACTTCAGTCTGAGCTGTTATTCTTGGAAGACTGGGGAAATGAAGGCATATCCTCCCTGCCCTTAATAGTATGCACCTGAAGACACCTTTCAGGTAGGAGTTGTTTTCTGTTGGTGGCCAGACTGGTGAATGATGTGCAAGCTCTCTATAAAGTAATGTGAGAGGGGAAGGAAGAGAGAGAAAGAGATGGGACATAAAGGTCCTGAAGGGCTTTCTTTGGCCTGGTTTATTTTAGAGGTGACACTTCATATTTGAATTTAAATTAAGCCATTTCAAAGAGCACCCACCCCAGAACCTCTGATGCACTTATAAGACAGCAAGTGTGGGGCACATTGGATAACTGATGCAGTTGAGGACAGAGAGGGAGGGAGCAGCAGGAGGAGCTGAGATTTAGTGTTTCATGACAGGGCTGCTTTGATCCCCTGCCATGTGTGATCACATGTAATTACCAGGCTGTAGTTGACCCGTGTTTTCTTTATCATATGTTTGGGCCTAGTGTTCTGGTATGTTAAGTCAAGGTATCTTGTACTTATGTAATGGTTTTCTGCAGCCCTTCTGATCTGAGTAAGGTTTAAATAGGAGGCTTGTCTGGTTGTTGAACAGTTAATGTTCTAGAAAGCTAACACCTGCATCTTGTCCCCTCCTATGCAGCTGAATAGCATTTCATGATGGCAGGGAAATAATTCAGTACAACCAGGCCCTGCTCTGTGGGCTTTGAATAACCTCAAGTGAAGTAGAGGTCATTCATGTTAATCTGAAGCAAATAGGATTGTGGGACTGGGGGAAGAGGGTGAACCCCCTTTTATGTACAAATTCTATAGCTCAGAGGCTTAGGAAACACTTAGTAGTAAACATTTGCAAAGAATCCATGCCATTAACCTTTTCTGAGAGGAGAGACTAATAGATTTTCTGCTTCATTTTGTGCAGGTCTTGCATTTTGGTATGTATGTAAATCATGCTGGGTGGCAGTGTCTTATACAAATCAGCTTGAAATGCAGAGGCAGCCATGCAAGCAGAATGGCTTGTCTTTCCCTGCAGCTGCAATGAGACTACTAGCACAGGAGAACCTGACAGGGAAAGAGCCTGATTTGTAAAGAAGCATCAGGAAGAGAGAAGAAAACCAGAAATCCTCCTAAAATGCTGTCCCACTAGCAGAAAGCTTTGTGTACATGCTACAGTGCTGCCCTGTGTTTTTGATGATCTGAGGAGCATCCAGCACTGTTTTATTTTTCTTTGGGTTTTGGAGTGTCCTTATCCTGACTTCTCAAGGCAAGGAAATATATGATCAACCTATGCTGTGCAGAACTGGGTAGGTGATATTTGGGAAGAAGAGATGAACAGCACTTTTCTGAGATCAGGACTGAAATGGGCATGAAAGAGATAACACAGATGTGAAACATAAGAAGGCACTTTTGCAGGAATATTGACTGCTCGTTTTAAAGACAATGGGTGAGGGCTGGGCATTACATTGGGCTGCTGCTGTTCTGTGTCCCAGATCCTTTATGGATCTGTGAATCAGGCTTTTTCCACACTGTTTAACAGTAACTACTGATACAGCTGCATAGAATCATCCTAATTATGAATCTAATGTGTCTCCAACCTCTTTGCAATATTTCTTTTATGAGTTGGGTAGGCATCAGGCATTTATATTTCCAGGAATGTGTCCCCTGTTCTCTCCTTCTTATACTGTGCTTTTCCAAGTGTACCAGGAGCAAGTATCTAGCAGGGTGGACTGAGTTTGACTTTCTGAGTCTGCAGTGTCTCTTGGTTAACATGGCAACAAGACCAAATGTTATTTAATTTTAATGATAGGTGACAGCAAAACAGAAGAGAAAAGGGAATGGAAGCTGATCAAAGTTCATAAAGACATGTACTTCCTTGGCTTCTTTTTTTTTTTTCCCAGCCAGGCCTTTCCGGACTTCTGGCTCTTTTGACTTTGCTGGGCTGGAGTTGCCCAGCAGTGGTGCTGGGCTGGATTGTGGGGGGGCTCTGAGCAAGTGTATGCAAAATACTGCAGCAAGCAGGAAAAGGGGCTGCTAGGCATTACCAGCTTATTCTTTGTGTAAGTGCAGACACTCCCTCCGTTCAGGGAGGTGAGCTGTGAGAGAGCAGTGATGTGGCTCAGCTTCTCACTGTGCCTCGCTGGATTATTTCGTGTTTGCTCTTTGATCTTTTTTCACACTGAGTAACAGGCAGCGTGACTGCAATGTGATGCTCTGACTGCAGACTGCATTGTCTTGTTGAAAAATGAATTATCTCAGAGCCTTCGGTCTATCTCCTGAGCTGTTTCCTGTTACAACTAGGAAAGCTGGGATTTCCATGTGGTTTTAAAGCTCAGAGTTCTGATGTACAGTGGAATCCTGTCTCTGTGTTCATTCATTACTGCTTCTGATCCCTTCTTTTCCATTATCTCAATTGCTTTTGGAAACTTAATTTTCAATGTACTGTATCATCTCACTTGAGTTCCCTTCTGTGGGCATCGTAGGAAATGCAGTGCTGGTTTGAAACATTTGCACACAAGATAGGGAAAAATACATCTGTGAGTTATTATGGGAGAGAGTAATGGCTTTTACATTTGGAGCTTACAGATGTTTTTTGCCTTTTCATCTGCCAAATACTTACACTTTCCAGCACTGTCTCCATCTAGAGGTTGTGTCTTGGTGGGAAACTATGTTGGATGTGCAGCCTGGGTAAAGCTGCCTTGCCCATCTCCTGAGCGCTCTGGCTCTGTGGCTCAGTCCTTCTACACATTTGTATTGGTTTTAGCATTTCACCACCGGTCACTCATGAACTGATTCTGTAGTGGGAGATTTTGGTATTTTGTAGCTGCTCATCCTGACATGAACTGCAGGTTTCTGTAAGAACCTGGCCTGTCCTCTTCTCTTGGTACCTGAACACCTCCTTCCCCCAGCAGTGACAGCCTGTGCTTGTGACACATTTGCCTCTGCACAGCGGTGGCAACAGTTGGGTTTTTCCAGTGAGTTCTCAATCAGACCTTACTGGAGATTAAGCAAGTTAAATCCAGCTTTTTCATTGACCAGACCATTGCCCTCTATAAATGATCTTTATACAAAACCCCTTTTATAAATTGTGGTAGAGTTGTCCCGTTTGTGAGGTGTTGTGTGTGGAGGTCAAATCTTTGGTTAATGTTTCGTTTCCATGGCCTTTTGTAAATTGTGTCCATTCCATTCCTACTGTGTTCCTGGCAGAAAGGGACAAGAGATACCTTAACACAAGTAATGCCCTCATTTTTCCAGCTTCCCTGTAATACAGAGATATGTGATTGCCACTTGTTTTTGCAGTTTTTGGCAGAAGTAGTCTTTAACTCCGGACACTAAAAGCATATTGGACTCATGTTGGTTTTAATTGCTGAGGTACAGGAACTGCTTTCTAGAGGTGCCCAAGACCTGGGAACTTCATTTGAAATGGCAAGTGTTTGGTGCTTCTAAAACCAAGTTTACTGTGGAAGGAAGCACTCGGAGGAGAAGCCTTTTGTATTTTCATTTCTCTCCCTCTGCCTTGCAGGCATCTATATCCAGTGGTACTTTCCATGAGCAGAGTTAGTGCCATACTTCAATTGCTGGTTTCCAGCCCCATTATAGGGCTGTTCCACTCTTTCCACGGTTAGAAGGTGTTTCCTAGCTTGCAGCTTAAATGTATGGCCAACCTATACCTGCTGCCAACATCACCAAGGAAGAAAGGAAAGATGCAAAGGCTGTATTTTAATTAGGCTACAATCTAAATAGCTCACATGTGAAAACAGGCAGACTGCACACTGTGATTTTCTTGCTCATTCCCACCTCTTTGGGGATTTGTTACCAATCTTTCTCTCTCTGTGGGAAGAACCTGGAACCCAGGAGTTTTGAACTCTGTTTCTGGCAGTGCTATTGCTTCACTTGTGACTTTGTGAAAGTCTGTTTGGATTTTGCTTCTGAGGCTTTACAAACGTAAGAGAGAAACTAACACGTTTCCTTCACTTCTCATCATTCATTGTGAGCTCTAATTGACACTTAGAAAGGAAGGGGCTTTAGACTACAGGGTGCTGCAGACATATATTGCTGTGGGAATGTAATTGACAAATAATAGCACATATGGTACAGGAGTTCCCACACTACATTTTTGTTAATAGTTTATTTTAATTATTTGTTTACTGCATACAGTTAATATCAGTAATACTGTATATCTCCTTAATTTTTCATTACTGCTTGAGAAAAACCTGGGTAGGAAATACTAGTATTTTCCCTCCTAAAGTACTGATTTAATGGTACTGTGATTCCAGGTAAAGAGAAACTCTTAGAGTATCCTGCTGTTCTTTGGCTGCCGATTCTCAGATTCCAGCTCTCCCATCATGGCCCTGGTCACAAGAGAATGGGAAGTTCCGACCAGATAGTCTGACCTGCCATGCAAAATGGATCACAAACATTTATCCAAAGATTTCTACTTCAAGCTCAATAATTTCTGCTTAGGTTACAGCAGGTCATTTAGACAGACATCCAGTGGGGATGCAGAAACTGTAAGTCACTCATGGCAGAGCCATTCTTTCTGGCCCTCAGCACACTCTGCAAGATACCTGGCTTTCTGAGTCTCAGGGTTCTCTTTGCAGCTGCAATCCTTAGACACTGAGATTCCAGAGGGCCAGGCAGTCTTTTGAGGAAGAAGCCAGTACACATATATGCTGGGTGGACGTTTTCTGTGTTGATGTCTTGTTATCCAGATAGTGGAAGCATCACTAAGAGTGTTTTGAGGTCTCAAGTGTTTCCTTAAGTCTTACGCTTAACCCTACCAGGAAATATATTCTTTTTACTTAAACAATTAGTGTAGCAGGTTATAGAATGGATCTACCTGATTTATTTCCAGCAGCTGATGAGACCAGAAAGTTTAGGATACTGAAGAAGGCACAGAATTTTTCCCCTGCTAGGAAGGGGACAGGAGCCAATGGTACCTGTGTGCTCTGGATCTGGAAAAGTCTACACTCCACTAAGTGGCTTTGGAAAGATTAACGGAGAAGGTGCCAGCAGGTGGCACTCACGAATACACAACATTGTCGCAGTGTTTTGAAGGGCCCCAATCACTTCTGGCATGTGTAGCAAAAAGTGCAGAATAGGGCAGCATTCACCTGCTGATGTCAGACACTGTAGGGCAGGTGGCCGGTGCTGCAGTAAGCATAGAGTCTTGGGTTGGTAAGACCCTGTTTCCATTCAGAGCAGCTCATCTTTCTAGGCCTGGTGGGTACAAGGGCACTGAAGGGATGAGTGATGCAGCCCTGCTAGTTCAGTGATGACTGGTATCACCACCAAAATTTGAGGTTTTTTGACAACAGGATGGCCTACACGGCACCAGGCATGCTGGCATCAGATGGGATGTCATGTTCCTGCCCAGTGCCCCTCTTCTGGGACAGACAGTCCAACTGCTGTCTGGTACAAGAAGTGGCCAGAACTAGGGCTTCATGCTGCTGGCATTTGTTCCTGGTGGGGCTCACAGTGACATTCAGCTTTCTTAGAAGACAAAAAGAGCACACCAGGACATCTGAGGGTACATTTTCAACAGTCAGTGAAGGCAAAGTATGGGCTCTGTTTCTGAGCCAGAAGAGTCCGTTCCTGGTCCATGGGACTTGTCAGTACAGAAAAGATTAGTGAGGCAAAAGCAAAGGCACTTCCATGACAAGGAAGGCTGTCTTGATACCTTGGCTTAAGAGATGAAAGCTTGAGGTGAGATCTCTTACAAGAGAAATTAACTTGCTCATGGAAGGAGATGGTTTCTCTGTTTATTTGCTGGGTTTACCAGGGTTCATAAATCTCTGAGCTTTGAATTTTATGGGTACCAAAAGAAGGAAATCTCTCCTGCAGCATGGACGTTAGCAGAATAGTTGGGCAACCATGCAGGTTTGTAGCCTTTGTGATGCATGAGAAAGCCCAGACACTATTGCTGGGACAGGGGTTCTCTGAGCCCAGGGGAGCTTACTGGATTCCCAGATATTAGCAGGGCTGGGGTGGAAGGGGAGTCTGACCTGGCACTGCAGAGCAGAACAGATCCAAATCTTCAATCAGTCTCTGTCTCCAGTGGCATTGATGGCATGTGTTTATCTTGGTAATCAGACCCTCCAGCCCCATCTCATATAGTAGCAATTGCAATAGAAATAATAACTGGATTCAGTCCATTGCATTTAACATTTTAATGTCAGCTGAGGATTTCTTCCTGATCCCAGCTCTTGTTTAGGTGACATCTTTGAGCACCAGATTAATGACTGACTGTATTCTCTAAACATCCAACTTTCACAGTCAGAGGTGAGGGCTGAAATGTTCTGTCATGTTTTATACACTTGACTCAAGCTGGCCAAAAGGTCATACTTACAATTCTTGAAATATCTTTTCTTACTGCATTTGGTTTCAATCCATATTGGATGGAGAATAAAACTTTCACATATTTTCCATGAGTTGTGTTCTTCCACCCTATGGATGCATGCTGAAATTGGTGCTTCCTTGAGCTTTTTAAAGAAGCTGGTCACTGAAAGTTTCGAAAAGATGTACAACAAGCGTTACCCTCTTCCTATACACTGTCATGTAGCCAAGGTCTCATGAACATATCTTTCCTTAATCTTGGGGTTCAAAACTCTTCTACTGTTCAGGTTTAAGACTTGTCAAACCTGTGCTGTTTTGTACACTGAAATGCATAATTCAAGAATCATGAGAAGAAAAAACCCCACTCTTTTGTCAGAAAACTCATGCTGCACTGCTTTCTGGACTCTGAAATTATGATAAAAGGATTATTTCTGTGTGGAGACCTTGAAAGGCGCTCCCAGTTAGAAAGATAAGAGAAGCCTCTCAGTTATCTCATTTTAATAATGAATCCTGTTCTGTCTGGTTAAGACAACCCTTGTGCTGTTCCTTAGGACAGCCCCCTGCCCTCTATTTGTCTGTCAGCCTTTTGGTCACTCCCACTCCGGTTCCCTGTTGGCCACTACACCCTAACCACGCCGTTGTAAAACCTCCATGTACTTAACCCAAAGTCCCAGACCATTGTCTTTGCCTCTGCCTCTGAACCCCGAGACTGTACTCGCACGTGGCGGAAATAAACATCTCTGTGAAACCCTCACAAGGGCCATTCTTGCTTCTTCACCTGTTTCACCCCAACAAGAACCCCAACCACAACATGTCTGGGACATTGGCATTCTGTCTTCAAACTAATATTTGATTCAATCTATGCTATGCCAAAGCAGACTGTAGCTGTCCCAATGACACGGAGGATAAAGCTATGGAATTAACTTCTCCTTGGTGTTTGTACCTTCACACGTGCTTAGCCTTCACTACTGCTTATGGAGTTCCCTTTGTGGCCAAATGAAACCAAGGGTTTAGAGACAAGCAGTAGAAATACTGCTTGGCATGAACAGATCTTGCACATTTTTACTGGCTGTATCCTGATGTAAAGTGAGCTGCAAGCATGTGCAGGGGAGAAAGGGAAGGAAAATGCTGGAGGGTTCACAATGAAGAGAAGAAAGGGATATTCTCCTCTAAAGAAGTAAGTGCACTGAAGTTGTCTGTAGATGTAAGTTTGCTTTTTGGCACATTCTCCATTTACTATCGTGATGTGGTCAGTCTCACTAAGTCAGTAGTCCTTCCTCTTGGCCAGCTTTCTGAAATGCTGTTTGAAGTGTCTCACTTAATCAGGTTTCAGAGGAATCTTTCTCTTCAGCTGTTGCAAATTGTTCATATCACAAAGACGGTCTCAGTCCTGCTGCTGTACCTGGTGTTGGGCACACTAAAGAAGAGAGGGGCACTTCAGCCAGTGCAGTTGGTGCCTGTGTGCTACAACAGAGAGCCTTGAATCTTTAATCCAATATCAACCACTTTGCCTGGTCAGCAGCTGGAGAGTTTATTCCATTTTAATTTTCCAGATCACCACCCCAGTAAGCTTGGGAAGGGTATTCTCTAAGTCAAGACAGGCATTCTCTATCATGATTTTTCTGATTTTAAGGCTTCAGTCTTGGAGGCTGGTGTGGAAGTGTACAGACAGCCCTTGTTTCTGGTCTTCTGCTGGGAGAGCACTGCCCTGAGCCAGCCTGGCAATAGGCTCTGTCATGGGATATTCTCCAGGCAATGAAGTCTTCCTTTGTGGAAGGGGAACCACATAAAGACCTTTTTCTTTTTTATACCCTGTGGGCTGATGTTATCCTGATGTCTATGGTACCTTTGCATTGCACCATACTGGGAACCCACATTCTCCAACCGTCACAAGCCATTGTGCGGAGCTATGTGTTTGCCATCCACAGCACCTTTGTTCATATTCACCCATGACACCTGTGGAGCTGTGAAATCAGAGTTCATACTGATCTAGTATGAGGTTAATTCTCAGATTCACAACATTTGTTGTGGGAAAAGTGGATTTTCAAGGGAGAGCTGAATGAGCAGGGGGAGGCACATGTACATGAGGATCCACTTTCATGTGGAAGGGGAAAGAAACCACTAGAGATGAAAGCAGTCGCAGCTGTCTCATCTTCTTTGAAGGATTAACTCAGACCCTCCCCCTGTGATACCATAGTTGAAGGTCTAGGGTTTGTGAAAGGTGCAAACCTTTATGAGTTTGTCTGCGCTACAGGCCAGAGGTAACTCAGCCTAGGTTTGGAGTCTTTCTGACTGGGTTATTATGGGATGATGAATTGAAAATAAAGTAGAGTATTTTCTCTTCTGCTTGTTGGTTTCTGGATGTAAGTCTGTATCTCCACCCTGTTCTGTAGTGCCTTGCTGCGTCCCTCACAGGTTGGCTCCCTTCCTGCTCCCATGGAGCATGTCTCAGGGCTCATAGGGGAATCATGGACTTCAGTGGCATCAGACTTTTCTGCTTTCACCAGAATACCCTGAAGGCAGCAGGCAATGAGGTATGGCAAAGTTTTCCTAGCAGCTGCTCGACACTGCTTCCCTTCCACAGCAAACAGCACTCTAGTATCTTCAGGCCAAAATCATCCCCATGTGAAATCTTCTGGTGATGGAGTGCAAAAAGGAGGTCTGAATCTCCACCTAAGCCCTTTCTGCTCCTGAAGCATAACTGCATTCAGTGAAAAAGAGCCAGAGAGCATGTTTTTTTTATTGCAAACATGTCTGGCCAAGAAACAGCTGTTTAAAAAATGTTCAATAGTGGTCCCAGTGTAAAAACTGTTAATTCAATTTCATTTTCTAACAGCCTTATTTGCTTGAATCAGTTAATTTTCACTTCTTTTGATGTTACCTTCAAGTGGTTTTGGTCTGGGATGTTGAGATGCTCTGGACAGTCACAGATTAAATACTGGCCTTCATATTCAGCATTTCTAAAACGCTAGAATGCCAGGTACTACCAAAAGTTTACCCTTTTCAAGTCTCTGCATCAAGGTGGGAGCTCAGCAGGTCTCCCAATGACAGAGTTGAGCTCAGATATCAAGAGCTGAGGGCTGTGCAGACAGGGCAGCTTCACACTTGCTCCACCTCTGTGCTTTAATTAGTTGTAATGATTACATCAAGGTGAATGTAAATTAAAACCCCAGATACAGACACTGCCACAGAATGGTTAAGCCTGAACTGCCATAGTGTGGCAGCCTATAAAATGGTGACATTTCACCTCTTGAGCCTCTCTATTTTGATGTCTCTCAGCAGGCACAAAAATTGGTATCATTCCTGCTCACAAGTAGCTGGGGAGAAAATGGAGAATGACTTGTGTAAAAATCTTGTGTAAAAATGTTTGCAAATGCTTTTCATATTAAAACAAAGATAAACAGCCTGGAGAATGGTTTAAATGTCTCACCCACCTCTAGACATTTTGCAAGCTGAAAACAGAAGCATGGTGATGTGTGGCTCTTCCAATGAAGAAACACTGTTGAATGACAGCTGTTTTTGGAGAAAATAAATTTGCTGCACTTGCCCATTGTGCTGTGGTGGTTTTACTGTCAGATTGTGCCTTTAAAGTGTACTGCACCATAGTCACGTACAGATGTTCCTACAGGGGAAAGGCTCTCATCTCTGCTGAGATTCTCTAGTGCAGGTGGTTGGGCATGGTCATGTATCAGTAACTTTGGTGTTTGTGCTGGGCTGTCATGGCTTGCTCAGACACATCTGGGTGAAGAATCTTATTCTTTGGTGCCCGGAAAGACTGGAAACCATTCTTTGCTGTTTCGATAGATAGGGTGTGTAGCCGTGGAGTGGGGTGTTAACCCCTTAGGTGCGGCAGAAATAAGATGCACAGCTACATGGTCATCCCTCATGACAGGAAAGAGAGAGAGAGAGAGAGAGAGACAAGTTTATTCAGAAACACACTGGTTTTTATAATATGACTCACAACTCCAAGAGCAGAAAAAGATGATTGGTTCAGAGAGAAGACACCTTGTTCCCAGGGCCTGGTCATGCACACAACAGGAGTTCTATCTTGTTATTAATTCTTCTCTATTTTGACAAAGTTATCATCCTGGGAGAGATTTTCCCTGGCCTTCAGCTGGACCAGCTTATCAGGCTGGGAACAGAGCTGAGAAGCTCTGGCCTGGAATATTTTTCAGGCTGTAATTTCTTACTTTCTCAATATGTGTATCCCACAAGGGTGGATCTTGGCTTTCTCAGTCCTGGGAGCAGACTGAGCAACAACTTGAGCAGATAAAATTCAGCAGGCAGGTGGGTCATCTTTGCTTGTGTTCAAACAGGATGTTCTCTATGAAGGAGAATGGTTGATGTTTAAGTGCAAACCAGACAGAATTGGACTTGACAGGGATTCTCCTGAAGAATTCTGGATCCCACTGGTGTTTCTACCGGAAGCTATGGTTTGTTCTGTTTACAAGATGTGTTAAGGTAGGGCTTGATACATTCAAGCTGTTAGTCCTGCTACTCCTGCTGGGAGGTGATATAAATTGCAATTCAGTAAACAAAAAGGGGGCTGTGAGTGAGACTGGGGGTCCCTGGGAGGCAAAGCTACTCTACAGCTGCCACTGAGCTGCTGCTCAGCCTGAGCTGCTCTTTGCTTCAGTTTCCCCTCTGCCAAAACTGGAGGAGGAATGCTGTGGGAAGAATCACTAAAGACAGCTCAGGTAGGATTGCAGAGCACAGGTATGAGCAGTATCACCTCATATTGTTTCCCTCTTGCAAAACCCTTTTCCAGGTTGGGGATTTCCTTGCAGACATTCCTGTCCTTTGTGAGAGAGGCAGGATTTGTGAACCTGATGCCTGCTATTAATCTGAGAGTATTTCTGTTATGTGTAATCAGCTATATCTTTGTCTTAGCTTTGAATTTTATATCACCCACCTCCTCAGAGAAGGAGAGCACTACATTCAGTTTTACCAGCTCCTGGAGGTAGATTATATCTCACTTGATTGTTTACAACAGTTGTGAAGATTCAACACCATTTTAATGAGGTATAGCAGTAGTATATTAAGAGATGTATCTATTAAATGCAGCCCTTAGTAATTGATTGGTATTCAATTGACATGTATTAATAGTCCTATTAGATCTCAGTTAAATCCACAGTTGCAGCACTAATTTTGAATAGAGAAATGGTTTGAGGTAAAAATATGTACTAAAAGTATAGCAGGTTTTAATATAAGTGCTTTATTACTAAATATAGTGTTAAGTGTATTAATAAAGTCTTATACTGACTTTAGCAAGTGTTTACACTTAGTAGATTTTTTTTAAACAGATTAACATTACATAAAAGACACATTCTGTCAATTATTGCTGGAAGATTCATAAGGACTTATCTATGGAGGTAATTTCTGTCTCCTCTTGGGAAAGATTCAGACTTCATCATTTTACAGGAAAGTTTTTTTTTTTAAGTGTGTTATTAAACATGAAGGTAGGCATCCCCAGGAACTTGGTCCTGGGGATCAGTAGTTTGGCAACTGAGCTTCTCCAAGCTATGGTGTTATTGCCATCCACAAAGGTTTCAGACTGCAGCACCTCAATCCACTGTTATTACAGCCACAGGAGGTAACTCGCAGGTCTCTTGAGTAAAGGGTGAATGAAATCCATGTTTCACAAGGACAAGGTGAAGGACAAAGAGTTTCCTGGGTTGAGAAGATCCCAGGGGAAGACACGGTGTTTGATACCTTGCATTATCCCACAGGTTCAGTTTTCAGGGGACATCTTGCACCTAAGCTGAGAGGGATCCTCAGGACAGCAGTCATGCATGAATTCTCTTTGAATGAGCTCCATTGCTGTAAGTCTGTGCCCTGCCCTGAGCAAGATTTGCAGGACAGGATTGGATGTATTCTAACCATTCACAGAAGCTACCTGCAAATGGGGTAAACTAAGGCACAGAGTCTTTCAGTGCCTTACCCTCCAAGAGGCAGCACGTGAGGGCTGCAGCGCCATGGGAAGGCCTCTATGTGCCAGCCTTAATGTGTCACTTGTTGCAGGCTGTCACCCTGTTCTCAGGTGAGCCCTGGGCACTTTCACTGCTCAGCAACTGGAATCATTCTGAGGCAACACCTGTGTGTCCTCCTTGCTCTGTCTTTGCCTGGATCTCAGCATTCCATAGCTGAGCAGTTGGGACCCTTTGCTGCTGGCAGGCTGCCTGCCTGTTCCCATTGCTACTTGTTGGTAGGTGGTTCCTGTCTAATGAAGATCCTCTCCAAGGAAGACTGTTGACATGCTCCAGCATCACCAGATGGTCCCTTTACTTCTTCTCTCACACTCCCTCAGAAAGATTAATGATCCCTAAACCTTTCTGATGGAGGGGCTTCTTTTTGTGATAACCTCATTATGTGGTTATCAGAAACTGCCACTATCCAGGTTGTCAGGACAACCAGCTTGATTCAGAGCCGCTGGGAAAGGTCTGAACCTCAGGCAAATAAGCATCCCCAGCTCCCAGCAGATGTTCACCCACAGCCAGTTGCCAGGGCACTGGGAAGCCATGACATCATGGGCCAAGCAGGCCTCCAAATTTAATTGTTAGCTTTCAGCATCCTTCTGTGTCCCTCCCCCCAGTACTCTCCAGAACAGCCTCTGGCACAGATAATCAAGTGCTGCTGTTGTGCCATTCCAGATGCCCCTGGAGCTGCCTGGTCTCAGCAGGGCTGGCAGAGTGGGTCCCACAGTCCCCCATGTAATGCAGCCTTGGGGGAGAGTGGGACCATGGGGCCAAGTGGTGGTGCCACAGCAGCATGGCATGGGGGAAAACTGCAGGGCACCGTAATACCCACAGCTCTTAAGGGACAGAATAAGTTGCTTCTTATTGGGGTTTTGTTGATGGGGATGGATTGATGGTCAGAGTAATTTTTATTTGTAAGATGAGCTCTGTGGCAGCTACCAAGTGTGGGAGGTTATTGGGATCCTTAACAGGATACCCTTTTCCCATGAAAATCTACTGACACCCAATCAGTAGTCACACTGTATTGCTCAGGTTGTGTCGTGTTTGCCAGCAAGGTGTGATAAATGTGGCAGAACCAATTCTGGTGTAGATGAAGGCTGTGTCCACCTTCCTGCCCTGCTGAAGTAGAGCGGTTTACTCTGTGCCCTTGTGCCTTTACTAGGGCATGTCTGAGCCACCTCTGGAATTATATGTCCCATTAAGGTTACATCCTACATAGCACTGAACAAGGCTTCCTTGCAGATGTGTATCTGCAGAGTTTTCCTGAATTCCTGCCCTGCTTGTGCACATTCCCTGTGAAAGCAGGATCAGGCAGCTCTTTGAAAGGATTCCTCTTTTTGCTCAAGAAAGACTTTTTTAACTCACTGGCCATCCCATCTAAGTGTACCTTTGATTTCTGAAAATCTGGTGCTTGGTGTCCTTTGCTAAGACATTTTGCCTTACGCACCCCTCTGGCACAAGGAAGGCTGCTGGTCAGGCAGTGCAAATTTACAGCTCTGCAGTCAGTTTGGGAGGTTCTATCTGATTAAATTTAAGAGGTGAGGTTGCCTGGCACTGGGCTTTTGAAGTCCTCAGGCATATTTTGGAGGCTACAAGAAGGCTATTTGTTGCTCAGAGCTAAAAATGCTTTCTCTTGCTTTGCTAGGTGTTGGCTACCTGGCCCTGAATTTCTGTGGGGTTGCATCTTCAGGAAGGAGTATTCCCTGGGCCACTCCTGGCTGGGAACACCCCAAGGAGGGGCTGGGAAGCTTTTGCACAGCCTATCACAGAGACACTCCAGCACAGATAGTTGTGAGTGATACAGCCAGTCCTGCCTATTTTAGTACACAAGAAAGGAGTTGTTTGGGTTGGTGATGCACATGGTCCAACCAGGTCCTTCCTCCTGCTTCTCAGACACCTAAAGCATTGGGCATTGGGGCTCAAATTAGGGCAGCTTCTGAAGTTATTTTTGCAGGATGAGATTCTTGCTCGGAGACAAGATGGCTCCTGACAAAACAGGGTTTGGGTAGGCCCTGCGGGTCTTGGAGGCTGGACCTTGTGGGTGGGCATGTGGACTCTCGAAGCATTTCCAACTCACTGGGACATGCATGTGTCAGTCACATAGAATTGATGTCTAGCAGGGACTGCCTGCTTTTTTATGCCCTGTGAGGACAAAGCCATCACCATGTCCATGTCTGGGCAGGTCTGGCTGGGCAGGTCCATCCCAGGTGGACTCGTGGAGCAAATGCAGCTTGCATTGCCAAGCCCAGCACCCTGGGACTGTGTAGGTACCTTGACCATGCAGTCAATCATTTTTTCTTTTTTCCCTCTCCCAGCAATGTACTGGAGCAATGTGCCCACTGTCAGCACATGCAGCTGCTTATAATGTGCAACAGAGCCCTCCAGCTCCAACCGGGTCAGCCTCATTACAGCTGGGATGAGGAACAAGGGAGCTCTGTGGTTTGGGCAATTTCCCCTTTGTGGCCTTTGCTTTTGCTTCCTCTCTTTGTCTCCTTTGCCAGGAAGGCATAAGACAGGCATGCAAAATCAGCTTTCTATCAGGTACAGGACAGCTGGCTTCCATTTAGCAGCTTAAAGATAGCTGGAGACCACCAGAAGGCTGAAATGCACAGGTTCAAGGGCTTTGTGGTATCCAAAGGCCAACCTGAAAGGCATAGACATTTAAAAACCCTCTGTAATTTTCAGGCAAAACTCCACTGTGCCCAGTCAATGCTTGCAAAGTTTCTTTGGCTCCCAGGAGAGTTATAGCTTTGAACACGGCTGAGCGTAAGGGATCTGATTTGCTTTTTCACTGCATGCACTCAGAGTCAAGTTTCTGTTCTTTCACAGGGGGAAGGAAACTGAAACTCTTCCTTCATCTGCTGTTGCCCAGATGTTGCCCAGTTCTGCTAAAAGTTTATTCTAAACCTAGATTTTAGTTGGACTTTTTAAAAGGAATGGAAGTGATTCACTCACAGATTCAGTCCTAACATCTGCAATTGCCTGATTTCATGCTGTATCTGCAGCTTTTCCTTGAGCTGCCAACCTGTTTTGGAAGCCTATGAGTGGGACTTGCACTTCCCACAGCTTGTGGTACTCCAAGGCGTGGGGCTGGTAAATGACCCACCAATCTTTCTGAAACCATCGGGAATTATTTTTACTCTGAAGGTGGCTAGGTACTGCTGGTCCCCCATCTGCTCAATTGTTTCCAGCTCTGGGCTGTTTTAAATAGCAGTTTGCAGCAGCCAGTGTGGTTTGCAGGGCTGGGTGAGTCTGCAGGGACCCTGACAGCTCCTTCAGCTGCATTCCCTTCCTTGCTGCAGTCAAAGGACATTCCTCCAAAAGCTTTGCATGGACTTTGACAGGAGAAGAGCTGGAGGCCAAAACCTGCACTGTCTGCTAACTAATTTGCTTTGGCTCAACAAGGAAGAGTGTGTCCCCTGCAGGGATGACCCCATTACTTGTCCCAGCCCTCTTGGATACACACAGTGCTGTCACTGGGGTGGACACTACATGCAGCAGAAAATGGAAGGCTTCTTCTTCCATTATTGAGGGACAGCAGATTTGCACAATTCTTGCTGACCTTAGAGGATCCTGAAAGTCATCTATCCACAGGAGTAATTCTCTGTGGGAGTGGAAAGACCACTGACAATTTGCTCTACGGCTTGACTGTAATCACTGCAGAACCAGCCAGCTAAGTAACAGATTTGACTCATACTGAGGAAGAAAACTTTGGTGAGACTTCGGCTTACAGCAGGAAGGGGTGGTAGTGATTCACTCAGGGCTGCTTGTAACGTCAATGTGGACTGGGTGACTCAGTGAGTTCTTGCTTCTGGAGAACCTGTCCTTTGAACGAGCTGTAAGGCAGCAGTCTGATCACTCATGGTCAGAGAAAATCATGTCATGTGGTGGGGCTGGGACAGTTTGTTATCTCCTCTTCAAAACATGGGGCTTGCCTTAACTTTGACAATAGCAGCCAGCAGAAGGTAAGTCTTCATTGCTTCCCCTTGGCTGCTCCATAATGTGTTACTACACATACTCCGTGCATCAGGAAAAAATCTCTAACAAATCAAACAAAAAAATGATCAAAGGTATTCTCACTTTGGTATGTAACAGCACGGCCCTTTCCCTTGGTGTCACTTGGAGCTGGTAGAGTTTCCTGGTAGCTCTGGGACCAGGTACAGCCCCAAGCTCAGAGCACGGCTGGTGCTCCCAGCCGCAGCACTGCTCCATGCCCATGGCCCTGCAGGCTCTGCCGCAGAGATTGTAAAATTGGTCATGTTTAGCTGCACTTTTTTTTTGTTCCTGGAAATATTGTAAATGTGAGATCATCCTCATCAAAGCTGGGTCTGCTTCTACTTTTGATACCTTTCATGGAGGAGCTGAACTCGTGGATTCAGAAGGAGCAGGAGAAGGACCACACTTTGCCTAGGGAAGCATAATTCTAAAAGAATGAAGGAGAAGGGAAAACACAGACCGTGAATAAGATTTTTCTGTTGGGGAGGTTTGCAAGGAAGTGCCCTCTTTGTCGCAGGAGTGGCTGGAGCTGGTTACTCCAGGCTCACTCCTGCTGAGCTTCTCCCACGTTTGGATGTGGACAGAAGAAGCCCACAGGCTGTCACACGCAGACGTCATCCGGAGGAGCCCCGAATTTCACGGTGCATTTCCTGTTCCCAGCGGACGAAGACCAGGGAGCGTGATGATGCCTTTCAGGACGCCTTTCAGCCCCGGCCGGCGCTGGTCCCGCCTACCAGGTGCCCGCACACCTCCGAGAGGGCTCCCGGGGAAGCGGCTTGGAGGGCAGGCACCCCCCCGCACCGCACTTTCCCTGCGAGCTGCCTTGAAACACGAGATTTGCCCTCCGCCTCAGCCCAGCCTGTGTGTCGTCACCAGCCGCCCGCCGCGCCCATTGGCTGCGCCAGGGCCGCTGCGGCGGCCCCGCGACGCGCGGGGCGGGCGGGCGCGCGCG
>VWZS01007037.1:291692-376681 GCA_013397075.1 Rhabdornis inornatus
TTTTTTTTTTGTGGTGGTGGTTTGTTTTTTTGTTTTTGTTGTGTGTGTGTGCGTGGTTTTTTTTAATACCTGTTATTTGCAACGCGCATCCGAATGACCTTGGCACCTGCCAAGTTTTTCTCGAAATCCGTTGAGGGAAGGGTGGTCTCTCCCTGTGTGTGCATGGTGGTGCCTGATGCCATACTGGAGCTGGACCCTGTGCTGGGTTGTCCTTTTGTCCCAGACTTGTACACCAGCCAGCCGAGGAAATGCTCCAGCGTGATGTCTGGCCGCTCCAGGCTTCCCTCCTCCGGCCGGGAGTTGCACTCGGCACGAGTGGCCCTTTTTGCCGATCACTGAGGCAGTTTTCAGATCCAGTTTTCACCGATGCCAGAAAACGAGCCTTGTTTTAAATACAGCGAGGTATTTAACCGTGGAGGCTGAGGGAATTCAGGCAGGAGAAGCCATGGCTTCAAAGCAAGCAACATCTAAAAGAGATGGTCGGCCCGGGCTGGGAAGAGCGGTTTGAGGCCTTGCAACCCCTAAGGGTGTTGAGGGGCTGGATTTTGCCTCTCCCCTCGCCCTTCTGTTTGCGGGGTGGGCACAGCGTGTGCCAGGAGTGAACAGCCTGGGTATCTGTGTGGAGAGTTTGGCAAACCCCCTTAAAGGCTCCGTGCCCCTGATGCCCCACCTGCCCGAATCCGATCCGGCGCCAGGGCTGCCCGAGAGGGGACGCTGTTTTGCCCAGTTTTTCTGGGCACGTCAGGGATGCCTGCACAGGGAGCCTGGAGGCCGGAGATCAGCATGGACTTTGCTGTGAGACTCTCGGGCTGACATAGACCGTCTCAGAGCGAGGAGGAGGGGGAGGGGACAGGCTATCGGGCGGGCCGGAACCAGGCTGCTGCTCTCCCGAGGGGGAGAGGGAAGAGGACGCTGCGGCCGGAGGGCTGATGAGACCGACTTCCCTGGCTCCTCTCTTGTGAATCCACACTCTCTGTGTCTGCCAGGCGGGGAGGAGGGGGCTCGGGCACAGCTCCGGAGCCACCCGGGAGGAGGACTCTGTGCCGGGGGAAGTGGAAGTGTAGCACATGGCTGCAGAGGAGCCTCGAGCTTCCAGTCACAGGTTACCTAACAATGTGAGCAGAATGCAGAGGTCTCAGGGTCAGGGGTCATGGGTTGTAGGTCTGGGACATGGACTGATGGATTGTTTGAAGCCAAGGAGTAAAGGTTGCCGTGGCAGGTTATGTGCATGGAAGGGAAGGATAACCCTGAACCAGGTTTTCTGCAGTGATCATAGGCTGATGAGGGAGGGCAGTGCTTATGGCTGTATGTGGCTGCATGGATTGGAGCAGCATTCCTTGAATGTGGGACTGGGCAGAGGAGCTGGGGCTGGGGCTGCCTGGCTTTATATGTGGGGGCCTGCAAGCAGCTTCCTCTGGCCTGCAAACGAGGTTGTACTCTGAACCAAGATGTGCATGGATGGCGTTTCTTCATTGAGTGCCTCTGGATAACTAAAAGTAAGTCTGCTTACTAGAAGTAGGTAGCTCCTGTGAGCCCTGAGCTCCTGTTACAGGATTAAGTTTCAGGCCTCATGGGCTGCTGCTTGCAGCAGCAACAGTTTGGGAGGCAGCTGTGGCAGCAGTGCTGAGGGAGGCAATACCCAGGATGAGCTGCTTTGGTTGTCACAGGCCGTGGGCTTGGGCCTCATTCACCTCAGAGCTCTAACACGAGCATGCTGGCTTTTCATAGGGACTGATGTCATGGGCTTTGTGCCCTCTAAACTAACAGGCCCAGCAAGACTGTGTAAGAGGGTTTCCCAGAAGTTGGTGAGCATTTTACTGCTTACTGCAGGGAAGAGAACTTTACCTTTCCAGATAGGCTATTGACAGGGCAATTTCGCTGTAAGGATCTGACCAAAACTCAGAAAACTTGTGGAAGTTGGAGTCCAGAGTGTCCTCTGTGTCTTGAGCTGACTCACAAAGTCTGGAAAAACAAAATTGGGCACAAGAGGTTGTCTTTCTCCAATCCCTTGTATTTCTTTGCAGGATTTGTACATACAATTACATACAATAGGTGAGAGACATTCAGCTCTGCAACATATTGTTGGCCATAGCAAACCCAGATCTTGTGTTAGCCGTCTCCTGGCCTGGCAGCATTTGTTCCTAGAGGAGAGCTGATTTGTGGGGATAGTCCCGTTTTCAGTTCCTGTTCCCTTTGACTGAAGCTTTCTTCTCTTTTTCTTTTAATACTGTATTCTGACTGTGGATGCAAGCATCCCTGGAGCTGCCAGTGTTCTGGGATCAAAACCAGCTGGGAATCTGAAGGTCTTTCAGATCTTCCTACAACTCCTCCTTTTTAGCCATGTCTGCAAGGAACCGGTCGCAGGGGGATGTTGCCAGTTTTGGCTTCTGCTGCTGCTCTGGTTGGACTCCTTGTGACTTCGGGACATTAGCAGTGGTGTCACTTTGTGCCTCTCTGGTTTGAGTACTGATTTCTGTTCTTGCTGTGCTACACAGCAAGAGCAAGGCAGGAGCCCACTGTGATCTTCCTCTTTCATTACCATCCTTAGCTCGTGCCAAATGTGCTTGAAGCTTTTCTCCAGGAACTTAGTGTGGAGGGCAGCAGTAGAAAGGGGAGAGAGGAACATGAATTAACTTTCACCTGCAGAAATAAACTTTTTCTTTCACCAATGCTATTTTGTGTTTAGCTAGCATTTTCTCCCTGTAGCTCTATTTTTCCCTTTACCTTTCAGACACAAATAGTTGAACTTGTGTATCTTCCTTTGTGTTGGCTTTGATTTTCCTGTTACTTGAAGAATGGCACTTAGGCCGAGTGGTAATTAGTAGGTTTCACTGGGCCAGGGTCAGCACAGGTAGAGACACTGATGTGAATGCCTTATCAGACCTGCTGTTGCTGGTTGTCTCCTGCTCATAGCAGTAATTTTATAATGGAAAAATATGACAAAAGTGTCTGTGCTTTGCTAGTGGATAGACTCAGTGCTTGGAGTTCTGGAGGTTGTTTCCAGGTGAACATTAGCAGCTGTGGCTTGTATGCAGTGAACAGCAAGTGTGTCACTGTGCTTTTTTAGAGATAGCCAAAGGACTTCTCATTTTGCATGTTCAGTTGCACTGCTCCAACTTAGCTCTGACAGTGCACTGTTTGTGAGTTGGCTTCCTAGGTTTTCTGAGACAGGGTGTTGGGCTGCAAGGTGGCAGTCACTGCCTCAGGTGGTGTGGGATGTGGCAGGTTGGGTGCACCTTGCTCTGGGCAAGCACCATGGCATCTGCCCTGGCAGTCCTGCTGATAGGCATCCAGGAAGCCTGTGATATTTTTGATGCAGTCTCATGTCCACTCTTCTGAAGCCCTTGATCCCAGGAAGCCCTGGGCAGGGAACAGACAGGCTTACAAGTGCACCAGGTTGTTGGCTTCTGGGTTGGGAGGATCTTTGTGTCAGCATATGGCGCCAGCCCTACCTGCAAGTCTGGCTCTTGGAGCACTGGGCTAGGTGCACCTCCAGGTACTCTGATGTCCTTTATTGTATCATTCCTTCCACAGACAGACTTGGATGTCTCTCTTAAACATGGGCATGTCCTGCTTAGTTAGGAAACCTCTGCTACAAATGTTGCTTTGTTTTGCTCTAAAGAGTTATCCTTATGGCTGTTTGCATTAAGTATTCAAGGATAAAATAGTGTTGTTACATATTCAGTGTGCCCATTTCCCGACATTAGTTTTATTGTCAGTTGCTTATCTAGTAGAGTACCGACAGATGTGACTGAGTCTAGAGTGTTGCAGAGCACATCTCTACCCTGGAGTCTGCTGCCGCTTCCACAGCTGGAATAGTATTCAGTACCTTCATGTACTGGGTTTGGGGCTTGGTGTGGTTCTCTGATACAGCACTGTAAGGCTCATAAAGTTGGGGAATGGGAAAGTTAAGGTAGGATACACATCCTTTGCTGTGCTCTGGTCATGTGTACTGTCTTATTGCCATCACAAGCAAATTAAGGCAATTTGGATCCAAAACATGCTCAAAGAATCTTTGGGTAATTTCATGTTTCTTGTCCCAGTGGCAAAAGTGTGGTTTCTGAGGGAATGGAAACAAAGATTTGGATGTGACCCTTTGACTTCTGAAAGTGACACCTGGCACATGGACCACTGAGCTCTGTGCTGTGGTCCATCTTGCTGCTCGTGCATATGCTTTGCTTTGCCACAACTCAAGGTACTGCAATGTCATTTTTGTCTAGCCGTAGATCCCCATAAGCCTGAAACAAACTGCCATTTCGACATTGCAGTATGGCACAGACTCCAGAGCCAAGCCATTCTCATTTCCTTTCTAATCCTCAGGTGTTGAAAATGCTCTATAACCTTAGCAGGCTCAGTGTTGCTCTGCAGGGTGTATGCACAGTTGGATGCATGTGACAAGGGTAGTACTAAAACGTTTTCTTGCCATGTCACCTGAGTGGACTCATTTCTCCAGACAGTGTTGTTGAAGGGACAGCAGCTGTGCACACCCCCCCCAGGCCTCTGTCCATTTGCTGGCATCAAAAAATCAGTTTCCTTTATTTAGAAAGGGCACTGTAAAGTAATTCTCTGTGTCTCTGGAGGGGAGTGAAAGGCCTAATGTTTTCTATTTTATGTCTGCTACTTCTCTATTCCCTATTGTGAAGGAGAAAATCCTCCAGATCAGAAATTTTCTAGGTACTTCCCTGCAGAGAGTCTTGATTCAACCTGCAGTGCCCAGATGCCAAGTTGTATTTATCAGGTGCATCCAGCCACTCCCCAGATGAACCACAGGCTGCTGGTACGTGGTAAACCTGAGAGGGAAAAACTGAAGGCACACAATTAAAACCCTGAGCATTTGCTAAAGCTGTTTTTAATGTCTCCTGCCCTCACAGGCCGAAGATTGTGGACTTGGATTTGGGATGCTCTTGATGTGTCACCAGAAAAGCTGTCATATGTGCACTTGCAGAAATGGAGGCTTGGAAAATGCTTTTAATTGTGATTCCACTCTGCACAACACAGATTGTCATGCTTTGAGCTCAGGTTTGTTTTTTATCAGGGACAGACATTGATACCACAGCTCCTATTGGTGCATGAATATTTTAACAACTGAAACGATGGGATGCCTGCTACAGGAAAGAGCTGCTTACACCCATATTTGATCTCTTTAGCAAGCCCAACCAGCTCAGGTTGGCATTTCCTACAGATGTGGTCTATATCCAGCTGTGCTGCGCTATGACTCTCCTCTCTTCATTCCAGATAATTCAAGCTGGGAAGAAGTGAGATTTCTAGCAAGAAAAAAGACTAAGACAGAATTTGCTCCCTGATTTGTTTCTTTTTGAGGAAGGTGCCTTGCATTTTGTAGTATGCATGGACCAGAAAGAGGTGGGGTAATATTTGGAAATATCTAGAGTGGCAGTCTGTGGAGACAGTCTTCTCCTTTCATTTCTGCCCCACATCCTGTACCACACCTCTCCATGCTCTTGTTCTCTCTCCACTTCTTCTGGCACTAGGGGAATGCAGGATCCCTCTATTTAGGGGCACTAATAAATAATGATTATCGTTTCAGAAGGAATAAGCTGAGAGTGGAGTCTTATTCTTTTCTGCAGTGAATTGACAGTTCACAAAGAGGTTGTGTCCTGGACCGTTCTTGAAATCCATTGTGATACTGAAATGCTGGAACTTCTGCTACCTTTGTGTATTTCTGAAGTAAATTGTCCACAAAGCATCTCTAATTAGAGGGCACTTCTATGCCATAACTTGTAATGCAAACAAGCTTTTGAGCAACCTGCTCTTCAGTGCATGCCCTGTCTTCTCCCATGGTCCGTGGAGCACTCTGGACTCTCAAGGTGAATGTGTCTTCCTGTAGTAAGGAGAAGCAATAAGAATCTGGTTACAAGGAGTTTTCCGGTTCTAAGTCCTTGGTTTGGTAAGCTCTCTTTCCTCTTGCTTAGTGAACACAGCAGCACATGGATGAAGTTCCTAGGCCCACACATGACACAAGAGGTCTGTTTTCTTGAGTACTTTTTGAGATGCATTTCACATTGTTTGCATTGCTGATCTCAGCAGAATGTCAGAGCCTGCCCTCATGGATATTCCTGAACACATGTGACTCTCTGAGGATTGCATCTATCCTGAGTGTAATTGCTTGTGTACTGGAACAGGAATTACACATAGCTGTGTATGTACCCACAAGCAGTCTGGTGAACATAATCCCCAAATCAACCCGTGATAGGACTGGCTTTCGGGGAGGGAGAGGAAAAAGTTGTGCTCTTGCGTAATCCAACAGCCTCTAAAACACAAGTTCTCATCAGACTGATGGCTTTTGTTGGTGGGGTCTTTAGGCAGAAGACACCTTGCACTAGTCTGCCCTGCAGTGCTGGTGAGGCGTTGCATTGTGATCCATGGTGTGGGCCATGTCTGACTCCTGATCTGCCTTGCCGTGTAAAGGGCAGCTCAGGCTCCCTTCTGTGCTCGCTGGAATTTTGAATGTTGGTGCCAGAAGGCAGTGAACAGTAGGTACACGTGTCTAGCTGAGGATCTCGAAGCATATTTTCTGTGAAAACTGTTTAAAAGATTTACAATAAATGCCTAGGAGTCAAGCCTGGGAAAAAAGCAGAGATGTGTTAAGGCAGGGTCTGACTGCTCCAGGGGGGCTGGGTGTCAGGTTGACTCATGTCAAACACACTGGGAACAAAAAGATGAACTCAGATGCCCAAGGTCATCAGTAGGGTGCTGTCAGAGCAATGAAAGATAGCAGTTAGAAGTAAACGTGATTGAAGTTTTGTGTCCTGAACTCACTGTGGAGAATAGTGGTGTTGCTGTGGCCAGGGACCTTTAAAACATAGGCTAGTAGGTGCCTAAATGGGTCCATGGCAACTAATAAGAACAATATCCATCCAGCAATGCCAGGGAGAGAAGAGCCCTGGCACCACTGAGGTCATGCGGCTCATTTGAAACACACAAAGTGGAGGAGGGACGTGTTAAATGGCGAACTGCTAGTTGTGATATTATAAATGCATCTTACACAGAAAACTTGTGAAAAGGTCTGGATTCAGGATGTGCTTGTGCTTAGCAGAAATGTTTTGTTCTGTGACTGCTGTGAGCAGAAAAGACAAGGCCCCCCAGCCAGCCCTTGCTCAGCTGTTGTAGGCTGGTGCCAAGCCGAATGTTGTCAGGTAGCCATTGCACTCTACACAGGTGGCCACAGAACGTGAGATTTGGAGTGAAAGATGTAGGGATCCCTGGATACTGGGGATTTAAATGTGCTCTAGACCCTTTGCATTGCCTTTTGCTTGTGTCTGAGAGAGGTGTCCTTGTATGCATGTATATCATATGCAAATGGATTTTGAGTTGTGTGTTTTGTCTGAATTCAGAAAAGGAGTGATTTGAAGAAAGAAGTCCTCCAGGAAATGCTGCTTTTGCCAGCACAAGCCTCTTGACTATGATTTGTGGGGGAGGAAGGAGTGGGAATGAGGGGGAGGTTCACTGAGGTTTTCTTCTTTTCTTGTTGCGTTTTGGGAAAACTCCAGCCAAGGCCCACATGCAGTCGGATGAATCAGCCTCCCTTTTGCCATAAGTAATTGGTAGCTCTAGCTGCAGTGCAGTTTTGCTGTATGTCTAATACACTTTTCCATAGTTAATTGAGAAGAAACACTGCAGTAGATGTATGATGAGTTGGCCTTTGTATGGAGTCATTGAGCTAGTAGGGAGATACTGTAGGCTGCTCCTTGAGAGGTTGGAATTTGCTGCAAATGATATTCCATACTCTAGTCTGAAGGCTGTCGCTGCCATTCATCTACTGTAGAAAACACATTTCCTCTCTCATAAACGTGTAGAGAGCACTGTAAGTTGGCACATGGCACTGTTACTCAGTGCAGGGTTTCCTTGGAAGAGTCTGATTTTATAACAACTTCAACAGAATATTCATGCTCTTAGATGAGTGGCTGTTCCTTTGCTGACAAATAAAGCATTTTGGCCCTCTCATATTCCTGTAAAGAAATGAAAATCACTTGTTTTCTAAAGCATCTGGTGCCAGTTCAGACTCATAGCTTTCTGCTACAGGATTTCCACTGGGCTTGGAAAACTTACCAGACAAGCTCAGCATTCACCACTGGAAGAATCTGGAGTAACTGGAGGGCTTTCTTGTCCTGGAAACAGGACATGGAGCAGTTGCCCTTGGCAGGCTAAGACTTGCCAAATGCCTTGTATTTCCTGTTGGAAGCCTATTTTTTGCATGGAAGGACTATATTACATTCACGACTGTAGTATCTGTTGGTAAATACTGGATTAAATAACATGCACTTCACTTTAGCAGAATATCAACAGTGCAGTGAAATTGGTATGCTGTACTGGGACAGTAGCATCAATGTTCTTTTACCATTTTCAGTGGTAAATACTGTACCTGTTATTTTCATAGCATTTAAAAATTCATTAGAAAATGAGTGAGTCCCTTTGAGGAACCCATAGTCACAAATATGATTATCTCAGCCTTCGGAGTTTTAGCCAAGGCCAAAGCTTCACTAAATGTTGTCTAAAAAGAGAGAATAAGCCTGGTCTTGAGCTATTCTTTCATGGTATTGCTTCATTGCAGGCAGTATATGGCCTTCCTTCCTCCAGATGTTTTGAGGTGGAAGAAAACAGGTGCAAATGTGAAGTCTCCACAAGGAGCATATGAAACAGTTGTCTCTGTAGCATTTTGCACCTGAAGTGAAACACAGAAATGGTTCTTTTTGCCATGTGCATTTGTAGGATACAGAAAGGACTCTTTGATGTTTGAAGATATGAACACATAGAAAGCAGCATACTCCTTTCCATGCATACTTAGCAGAGGATCACTCCTACTTGTTTGATTCAATGTTTTACATGTGTCTGGAGGGGGATTGTGTCCAGGCCAGCTGGGCTGTGATCTTTATCTCTCCAGTTCACTGGACGAGTGTTTTATATTTTCTTCAGCATAACTTTAAATGGACATTATTTTACTCCATTTTGAAAAGGAGGTGGTATTTTTACAACTCAGGCTGATATATAACTAACCTTTTTCTTTCCTGAACGAAGTCATTACGTCTTGATGAAGTAATCCTGTCTGTGGGATAAACCACACTCTCACTGTGTCTCTGTCTGCTGCTTTTATCTGTGTGTGTGTGCACGGTGGGCAGGAGACATGAGGGGAGAGAAAAAGTTTTGATTCTATCCAGTTAAACTATGTTTAGAGAGAATAATACATGGGTTGTGAGATGCAAAGGGGTGTTGTCTCAGAGCTATTGCTTTGATACTTTATCCACAAAGAGAAGCTCCACAGTCTCAAGTCAGAAGAGCCTGGGGATGAAATTACACCTTTGCCAGACTATGACAGATTAAACTTTATGGAGATGCAGGTAGCAAATTACCCACAGACTGAATTGCAAAGGCGGGCTTTAAAATGGGCTTTAAAAACCTGCTGGGGAGATTAAGTGGATTAAAATATTTAGTTCTTGTGTCCCTCTTTTTGTTGTAGTGCTCAAAGCAATCTGTGAAGGAAGGATGGACAATGTTGTTATCTTGGTCTCAGCCCAGAGGAACCTGAGGGATGGAGCAATGGCACTATGGGTGGAACAGGGAAGAACAGGAGCCAGCAGCAAGATCCAGCTATCTTGCTGCCGGTCTCATTCCCTGGCCATTAGACTAAGCTGCCTCCCTGCTTGTTACAGTTTCTAATTTGTCTTGGATATGTCTGTGTACTTTTTCCCAAGTCAGTTTACACCACAATACGTCATTCATGTCTAGCCTGGGGAATCCCCCCTGACTTGAGGGGAACCAGCCTTCTGGAATGCCACCACCACCAGCACAATTCACGCCCTACCTTCTCTCTTCAGAGTGTAAGACTCAGACATTAACACAGAAATGCAGCTTCACAGGCTGTGGGATTCCAGGTACCAGAAATTCTGCTCAGGCGAAGCACAGGGAAGGGAGAGCCCAGAGGAAGAGTCTCTAAGATGTGGTTCCAGCATCCACAGCTGGCCTGAATTTTACTCCATGCCAGGAAGCAGCTGCTTTCTCACAGATGGCTGCTGTTACAGGGTACTGACACCCACCATGGAGCAACTGGGCATGCAACATCAATGAGAAAATTAAGAACTCGCATCAAAGTACTGAGAGTTGTTTTTATAATATTTGGCTTTAAAGCTAAGTGCAAAAGGAAAGGTATTACGCTCAGCTAAGCACGTTTAGAGGACTTTGCTTTTAAGATGTGATTCTGCAGCTTTTAAACACACACATATGCAGAATGACCCCTTAAGGATGGGGGAAAGCTGCTGTCACCTGTAACTCAACAAATCACAAGTTACATGAAGAAACAAAAATCAGTGCTGCTCTGAAGTTTAGCCTGGCAGGAAAAAAAAGTCAAAGCTACTGTAACAAATGGCTGCTGAAAAGTCAGTCAGTGGGAAGTCAGTGGGCTGCTTTGGCCATAGATTTTCTCAAACATGGTCATTCCCTTGGAATTTGAGTCCAAACATTCTCGTCCCTTGGAATTTGAGTCCAAACAAACTACACTGAGACCCTGCACTGAATACAACAGATGCAAGCCAATAACGCAAATAAATTAGTATGCACTCATTTGCTAGAATTTTTTTTAGTAACAGAAAATTATAAAAGAGCATAATCAATTAATCATATTTAGAAGTCTCCCCTTCTCCATTAAAACTCTGACATTGGACAAAACTACACAGACCCTACCTGTATCAACAGTCAGTACAGATGAAACATGCATGTAAATACTGTCAGCCATGTAGTCTCCATAAGAAGACTCTTGGATCTGGGGATTTAATAAATTAAGGACAAGTACAAAGCATAGAAACATTATCTTGAGGATATAACAGTTATTACTGGTGTCTCTTTTGACTGTAGCAGGGGCTGCTCAGCCGTAGCTAAGTCTCCATAGACAGGCCCTGATCTGTGCTACCTGACTGCAGTCTAAGCAAGTTGATGCATGTATCTGCTCTGAGAGTTGCAAAAGCATGTGAATGCAGTACTGTCCCCATGCCAGCACAATCCGCAAGATGTCCATCATAGTCCTGTCCTGCTGACAGCTATAGGTGTCTCTCCCTTCCAGCCTGGAAGACATGTGCTCTGTCACTGCCATAAACCTGGCATGATGCTAACAGTAAAATCTTCATGTGATTTTAGATATGTTTCTCTGATAGTTCTGCCACTTTAGCATCCACCCACAGAGAGGACCTGACATCTTTTTAAGCAGTTTGTTGAGACACTACAACCTGATGACTCAACTTAGCCTGTACTTATTTTACTGAAACAGCTCTGAGTCTGTTGCAGATTAAGACAACTGTTTCCCCTCAGAGCAGGTGAAAGATGGAGTCAGCAACTAATACACCTGCTCTACTTTGCTCAGTTACCTGGTTTCATTTTGTATCAAACCCTGTCTATCTTCTGCTTCAGCCTGTCTCACACATGTGCAGCCTCCCTGCCTTCACTGGTGTTCAGGCCAGAAGGTCTGAAATTACATCCCTGGCATCTTGCTGCAGCTTAGATGGCATCACCTCAGGTTACACAGGACTGAGAGAGACCCACTGGGTCACCAAGTACAGCCTCTGCTGTCCAGGCAACCACGTCACTTAATCCCTTTGTAAGTGAATCAAAAATAGTTATGAACCATACCCTTGAGCCCCTCAACTCAAGGGCTCACCCATTCACTCTTGTTCAGTTTGAGCAGTACTTGAGATGTCTCCCCTTGCACCCATTCAGCACAAGTGGTGTTTTTTGGGTCTAGTAAAACAAGTGAAAATGAAATTGCAATTCTGCCCTGATACTTTAGAGGAAACCCGTTTTTCTGTGGGTTTTTTTTTTTCTGTCATGTTGGGAAAAACATTATCTCTCTGCCCTTTAGCTTTAATTTCTAGGCATATAACCAGGTTAGAATTGAGAGAGCAGGGGAAAATAAGCTCTGAGCTGCATCCCAGCTAAGTCTTAGATATAGAGGATGTGTGTCTTGCGCTATGTTGAATTGTTTTGCAGTTAAACTTCTGGGATCTGGATGGATTTCCAAGCCTGTATTAGAGCTCTCACAGAGACGACCTGACAGAGATTACTGTCAGCAAAAAAATAGTCTGTCAGTACCATTCTTAGTCAGAATTAACTACCTTGGGGTGTCATGACACACCTTCTAGCCTGGAGGACAGTCCTTATGAAAAATAATGATCGCTGGCCAAATTCTGCCTGCAATTATGTGGTCTGACCTCAACTTTTAATTTAATTTACAGAACTGAGGTTTATAAAATAGCTGTGTTTAATAATGCATCGATTTTTATGTGGGTGTGACATCATAGATGGCATTTGTAATCAGAACATGGTCTCGGTATTTCTGCTGTTTTCCTGCACACATTCTTCCTCTCTGTAGCTGTCTTTAAAGTCCTTTCCCTCTCACAAGATTTCCTTTCTCAGGAGTTCTTGCAACAGGCATTTTTCAGATCTGTGCAGGCATAGGCCAGTTACTCACAAAAGGGCTTCAACCCTGGAGGTGCTTCCTTATAGACAGAGGGAAGAATACATGGTTCTTTCCATGCATTATTCTAAAGGCTGTATTATGCAGCCTTTAGAAGAATGGAAACTTGTTTTTTTGATGGCAAACAAACCTTCTGCAAAGACTTGGGAAGTGATTCGTCTCCATTTACACAGTCTTCAGTATCAGGTTGTCAGACTGGGATCATATGTTGCACTTTATGGTATAATGCCCCTGAATGTAAATTAGATCAAGACACTCTTAACAGTTTGCAGCAGCCAAAGTTATATTAGTGCTGATGATAATTGCTGAAACAGTATAATGATTACCCAGATAATCGTGGCTGAGTTCCATCAGAAATGCTGAACACTCACCTTCTGATAAAGGCCCCAGCTTTCCACTGTTGTGAGATTTTGCTGAACTGGGAATGGTGAAAGCCCAGAAAACTGGCACAGATTCTGTCTTGGTGGCTTGTCAGATACTGGCCACATGGAAATGTTTTGTGGGATCAGAAGATAGATTAGAACAGGGTTTATGCATTTTTTCCCTCAGACTTCTATGCCATAGAAGTCAGTGGAACTAGTCAGAGCCAAAGAGGCAGAGCAGCTTTTCTCTTCAGCTCACAAGTCATCAGAGATTTGTATTATCTGATGTGAATCCTGTTTCCGACTTAAAGGAATGCAGTCCCAAATCCTTCAGCAGCTCCTAATTTTTTCATTGCAGATAGCAGAACCACTGTTTAACCGCTGCTGTGGTGACCTTGGAGGCCAGGACCTGAATGGTCTGTGGAAGCACCAGGACCTGTCTCAGTCATGTAGTGTCACAGAATCAGAGAATGGCTTGGGTTGGAAGGGAGCTTAAAGATCATCTGATTCCAACCCCTTGCCATGGGCAAGGACATCTTTCAGGAGAGGAGCTTGCTCAGATTCCCAACCACCTTGGCCTTGAACACTTCCTGGTTTGGGACATCCACTTTTCTAGGCAAGCTGTTAAAAATATGGAATGCTTCATGAATTTAGGTGGGTTCTTGGAAGGGAAGGTGTTAATCTTGGCTAGGCCCTGAAGGTAATGTGCCAGGTATATGTCCTCAGTAAGTCTAAGTAACTTCTGCTTGGGAGATGAGTAGAAGTATTTGCTTCCCACATGGATGATGAGACACATACAACTGGAATGTTGTCCCAGGGAGGTGCAGATATGGATTCAGGTGGATGCCTTGCACAGGGAGCAAATGAGCTGTGCAGTGAGGTCTGGAAGTGTATTCTGATCAGGCTGGTATGTCTTTCTGAAGGAAGAGTGGGAAGAGCTTTGTTTTGACAAAGAGGACATGCAGGCTCTCTGTTTTGTTGGCAGATGCTATTTGTTGACTCCTTCATAAAATCCTTGATGGAAGAAAGAACTTTTTATGGTGGAAAGTGCTCATGCCAAGTAAAACAACAATTATTTCTAGAAGCATGAAAAGTGTTCTATTTTCAATGCGTGCCTTAATGCCACACCTTAGTTTCCTCGATAGCATTTCTAATCAGCAGGCACTTACGCATTCTCTACCACTATTAGTTGCAGCTTAATGACACATAATTGTATTGGTTCTTTATCACTCAACTTGCCAAGTATTTTATGTCTTGGAATGCAGGATGGAGAGGAGAATTTATTGCCTCACTGTCTCTTGATGTTCTGCAATGCAAACACATATTTTGCCAAAGCCTTTTAGAAGATGCATTATCAGAAATTGTAGGCAACTGCACACCTAGAAGTAAAGGCGTTGCATACTGCCTGCACTGACCATCTTGCCAAGTCCTTTTATTGTCACATTACCCTACATCAGCAGCGTTTGGGAGAAAGGAGATGAGTGAGAAAGCTGAATGATAGACACTGATTTTTGATGTGTGCACATACATACACATAAATTGAATTTTTGACAGCTGTTGCCAGCAAACCATCAAAGCAAATTTTTTACTGGGGGGCGGCACATAGAGAGTAGAGGTGTGTGATTCCTGGGGCACCAGAACAGCTGTAGTGCTCTTTGCTGGAGCAAATGGTGGTGCTGCAGCTAGATGGGAGTGCATCTCTCCTCCAGCTTCTCCATGGAAGTCAGCATGGGCCAGCCGCTCAACAGGGAACTTGTTGCTGCAGGTGGTGTCTGTGTCTTGTTCTGATGTGCCAGCTGGAAAAGCAAACTTGGGAGACCCTTCCAGAGCTGCAAGCACAGCTTTGGTAGAAGAGTCGATGTTTCTTTGGTCTTTTTCTTACAAAAAATTGAAGGTGATCTGTGCTGTCAGTGTGGGAGGAGGAGTCATAAAATCATAGGATGGTTTGGGTTAGAAGGGACCTTAAAGACCATCAGTTTCAACCCCCCTGCTATGGGACACCTTCTACTAGACCAGGCTGCTCAGGGCCCTGTCCAGTCTGACCTTGAACAGTCCCAGGGATAAGGCAGCCACAGCTTCTCTGGATAGCCTGTGCCAGGGCCTCACCACCCTCACAATAAAAAATACCTTCCTAACATCTAATCTAAACTTGCTTTCTATCAGTTTGAAACCATTCTTTCTCCTCCTATGACTGTATGTCCTTGTAAAACATCTCTCTCCAGCTCTCTTGTAGCCCATTTAGGTACCGGAAGGAAGTTCTGGGCTTGTCAGAAAAATGGGAGCAGCCTAACCGTTTCGCTTATAAATCCCCTGCTTTGAGTGGTGTAGACAGCCAGTGTAAATATGCTTGTGCAAATTCCATCCTTTGCCTTGTTCCGTTTTGTGCGATTGGATTGTCAAACTAAGTAGTACTGGCTGCTTGAAAGAGTTAGGATAGAGTATAGATGTGTTGACATTGCAGTTTAGATTATAAGTAATTTCATAGGGAGAGTCTGGCCAGTGTGTTCCATGTCGTCAGCTGGGTGAAAGAGCTGAAGGAAAGGCTGATGACTTCCAGTAGATCAAAGTTCTGGTGTTCCTCTCCTCCCCTCTGGTGGGAGTTAGCATGCTTAGAGCCAAGTTGCAAGAATGTCTGCCTCAGCATGGTTGCTGTGGAGTAGGAAAGTTATCCCAAATCCCTTTGGTGGCACTTTAACTCAGCAGATGCTACACCAGAAATGGTTTAGTCCGGAGACATATTCCTATCTGCCAGTATCTCTGGGTGAACAGGAGCTTTTGGCAGGAGTACTGCTTCAATGAGTCTCAAAGGACACAGTGATGTCACATGGCTTCCTTTGCATGTGAAGAGTGTGTGCCCCTGTACCCATCTCCAGAGCTCTTTTAAAAGGTTCTTGGCCAAGATCATCTTTCAGTTGTTATAACTTACATGTTGTGCTTGGAAAAACTGATTTGTGTTGAGTCCAGCATCACAGGTTCCTACAAAGGATCCAAGTTGCCTTGTGGCATGTCTGTCAGATAGCCATGAGAATCATGGGAAATAACAGCAGTCCCTCACTTTCTACCTTTTCTAAGCACTCACCAGTCATTAATGAATTAATAATCTGAACAGAATTGCTGGGAGGTGGCCAGCAGGTTGTTTTTTTGTTGGAGGGAGGTTGAGTGGAGATCTGACATCCTTGGTCTCTTGACAGCTCATCTTTTGATACATGTCTGTGTATACACAGCACCACTCACACGTAAGTGGAACCTGAGCTCTCCCCGTTGTGGGGCCAGGTAGAAAATGGTCCTGTCTTTGCCATCTACCTGGAGCCAGGATCTTTTAAAGCTTTTGAGAAAAGAAGAAAATGCTATTAAGATTTCACGGAGGAGTGGAGAAATTGTTCTGGGGAATATGGATCTCCTGCCTTGTACCTACAGTGCTAGTGCCTGCACTGAGCCTGGATTTCCCAGCCCAAATTCTGTGCTTTCTTCAGCTGCTCTTTAAAAGAACAGAAATGCTCTTCTGTTCTCTCCAGAGACAAGTCCTTCTGGTGAAGCCTTCCCGAACAGTGGCATATTCCCATGAAAAGATTCTCTTTCAAGCCACTGACATGTAACTTGCTGAAAATTCATGACCAATTCCTGTCAGAGAGCTTGCCATTCCATGAGCATGGCCTGTGCCTGTCGGGTGCCTTCAGGGAGGCAGAATCCGAAGCACAGGATCAGTCCCAGGTGACCAGGGATTTGTTACAGCATAATTGTAGCCACTGAGAAAGGAGGAATGAAGGCGCATTGTAATTGGCCAGAGTCTCCATGGTAAGTCAGTAACAGAGCAAAAGAGAACATCTGATTCTTGACATTTCCTCTTGTGCTTCTGTACAGGGAGGCAGGATGGGAAAAGGCCTTCTGGTTTTTGGATTTGATTTGGGTACTGAAGGCTGTTTGAAAGGCCGTAGCTTCTATTAAGAAATTATGAGGATGTCAATAATAGAATTAATTTTTTGAAATAAATCAGCCACTAAGAGATGTAGCTGAAAACTGGGGGACTGGGGGTCAGGGGCTGTAAACATGCAGAGGGGATGTAATCAACGTACGTAGCAGGAGAGTATTCTAAAGGAATGTGACCAGGTGTACTTGCTCCTAGACCTCTAGGCAAATATTTAAGTGTCAGAATATGAAGGTGGATATGTTCAGCAGTACACCAGGACAAAAGATGATGTTACTGTCATTGTTTTCAACTGACAGTGATTGCTATTCCCTGGAGTACAGGAGATACTTTGTACAATTTAATTCAGAATATAGATTTGATGTCTTAGGTGCTGTGTGTACAGGTGGCAGAACCAGGGCACTCCAGTTGCATTTCTTGGCTGGGGACCTTACAACTGCTGGTGGTGATTGCTGAGCTGCAAGAGGAGGAGTTTGGGCTCTCGAGGTGTATATCAGGGACAGGTGGTGGCTTGTTTGTTAATTTATATAATTTTTGCATCCATAGATTTATTAGGGCAATTTGGAATGGTAATTTGATCTCTGTGCATTGATTTCCTAATTTGTAAGCTCTTTGGAGACTGGTGCCTGTGCTCTAACTGACTCAGGTCAGCTGCATTCAGCTTCTGATTCCAGGGTGAGCTCTGTGTGGCACAGACTGTGTGTACAGTCTGAAGGGTCTGCCCTTAGTACCTTCTTCATTTAGGCTAAAAGGCTGAGACTTTCAGCCATGGAAAGACCAGCATTGTGGCCCTTGCTCTATAGACACGTGTGTGATTTGTCTAATAAGAATTCACTTGATTACTCCAGAAGTCCTTCGAGATTATTGGAATTAGGGATGGCTGTTACTGGCATTTACCTGTATGGTGTCCAGGGATTTACTTAACTGTAGCTGGTGGAGGGCTTCATAAACCTGAAATAAATCACTCTTCAGATGCCCAAAATGTTAGCATTCTGTAAAAATATTTTCTAGACAATGGAAGAAAAATATTTTAGAACACGGGAAGCAATACAGGAGAAAGATCTGTAAAATTATGAATTTATTTAGGAGCTGTTGCAGGCTGAACAGAATCTGAAGATAGTGAAATAGTAGTAAACCATGATGTGATGGCCCACATTTTCCAGCAGAGGCTAATTCCGTGTGCACCATCCTGCATCAGCCCAAATTAGACTTGCAGGTCCCAGGATGAGATGGAGAAGTGTGCCCAGTTGTACAGCAGGACTTCCATGTGCCTGGCATGCCCAGAAAATGGTACAGGGCTGCCCATTCTCAGCCATGGGCTTTGCCTTCACACTTTCTGTCCTCCCAGAGTTTGTGCATTTATTAGCTGGCAGCTTGGCTTTGGTGCCTGTGGCAGGCAGCCTGGTTTTCAGCATGTGGAGCCTGAGAGTTGCTGTTGACTTCGGTGGGAGCAGAGGGAATGCAGCCCTTCTCACGGCTGGGCCAAGTGTGTCTTGAGTCACAGAAAGGGCAAGCAGCCAGGGCTTTTCCTCACAAAGGCGAGGAAACTGAATTCATTTAGTTCTTAAAGAAGTGTTTACCTCGCAGATTGGAAGGGCCCATAGAAATCTGATACAACATTACTGGAGTCTATTCAGATATTTTGGAGGAAATGGAATAAGACTTGAAATGTGCTAAAGTCTTTGCACTTTTAGCTGTAATGACGATTCTGATAAGCAGAATTGAATTGAAGATAATAAAGGAGAGAGCTGTCTTCCCTGCACTGTTACTTGGTTTCTCTTGAATCTCTAGAAATGTCTGATCCAGATTATTTCAGGTTTTGTTTTGTTTCCCTGTGGTATCATACTTTCTTTAATAAATAATTTGTGGTTCTTTGTGACAGTTTTTCTTTACTCCTGAAGGAAGGAGATCTAGTTTCGTATCCCTTTAGCTTTGAGGTGTGTAGTTGCAAACAACTTCTACCATGTCTTTTCTTAACATTTCCTCCTGTTTACAGTTGTGCCTGCACCCTGCGAAAAGTTTACTCAATGCAAGGTAAATATTTTCTCTCTTCTAGTACATTAAGGTTTTATTGTTTTATTTTGTTTCTGATGACAAATGAAAGCTGTTAGAGCTGCAAGAAATTATTGATTTTGCAAATAAAACTGTTCATCTCTTAAAATTAAGTGGATACTTTCATTCAGGTGTTACGACTAAACAAACAGGATGGGTAGTCACTGCCTTTTCCTAGAGCCTGCTCTTAAGTTTTCCTCTGAAATTTATCACAACGGGGAAACAAAACTGAATATTTACAGTAGTAGATCCTTTGCTGGTTTTCCACTGTAGCTTTCTCCCGTCCTAGGTCTGTATCTCAGTGGTGGGGTGCATCTCTAATCTGCCAAGCAGTCCTACCAAAGACTGGGGAGTAAGAGTAACTTTTTCTTGCTGTAACTTGTTTCACTGGGAACAGGGGCACTCTTCTAACGTTCTAATGCGTGTTGTTGACAAAAGTTCTGAGGATGGTGCTGGCTGGTATATCGTGACATGTAGTCTTGAAAAGAGAAGGCAGTGATCTGGCCCTTCAAGGAGACAGTATTGCATTAGTCTGTGACACTCTGAAATCACTTGGAGTCTCCCATTATAATTAGGTGATAATTTGGTGTGTTAATCTACTGTCTTCCGCTGGGACATCCGTGCATCATTCTGTAAAGTTGCCCTTTCTGCATGTCTTTGCTGCCATTAGTGACCACCAGGAAGTGCTGAAGGCTGATGCTCTCTGAAGAATGGGCAATTATCCCTTGGAAGTACGCCATGGGGTTGTTTTCATGGTCCTTTCTCATGGCTTGTGACCCAGACGGTGCTGGTGACTAGTAAGGTGTGCATGGACACATCACATTCCAGCAAGTGTATCTCCTGGCTCCTTTTCTGAGCAAATGCGCTTTGTGAGCTCTAAGGCGTTAGCTGGTAAATGGAATGAGACTGGCTTTCCATACTTGCTGTTCTTAGGTTTGCTGCTGAGGCATCTTGGTGTTGCTGTGAGCTGCTGTGTAGGACTTTGGTACCTCAGGGCTGGGCACGGAAAAGCAGGCGTCTGCCTAAGGCTGTAAATTAGGGAGGAGCTGACAAAATCAAGCAAGTAGCAGAGCAGCTTCTTGTATACCAGCCTCTTTGAGTGGCTGAGGGCACAACGGCTGATGTAGGTCTCCAGCTCAGCAAGGGGCCGTGGGGCTGTGCTGTGTCCCCAGCTTCTGGCTGTGGCTGCCTCCAGCCTTGCCCTACTTAGGAGAAACAGAAGGATGATGAGTAGCCCTTCCCTGGGGCGGGACCCATGTCTGGCCGTGTCCCTCCAGTGACACTGACCCCACCCACTGCTGCAGAGAAAGCCCCCGGGATGAAGGTGCTTGGCTCTGAGCACTGCTATGTGTGTTGATGGCCTCAGACTTCAGAGTCTGCAGAGCTGCTGCAGCTCAAGATGCTCGTCACATCTTTGGCTCTAAGAATTTCTTTAAAGGCCTCAGAGGTAAATGCAGGGCCAGGAGTTAACCTCACTGAGAATAAGTTCACTCAGTGATGATTCTTAGATGGTGGTAAGTCTTTGTGGCCTGTAATTTAGCGTGGCTTTTAATTGGTTTAATGTATTCTGTGGTCTTCCTTTTCTGTTACAGTTTTTTTTAAATCAAAACCTCTTTTTTAAGGCCTTGTAGGGACATAAGTTTCTACAATAACGATAATATTTCTTTATCAAACGTGTTTATCATTTCATATTTGCACAGTCCTGCAGCCAAGCAGTGGATGGTTCTGTCTGTCAACTTCTGTCAAGCTAAAGTGGTAATACCTCTGATTTTGTGGTTTTTTTTTTTAATTAACACCTTGAATTTGCCCACTGATCTCAGAACTTTTTTTTGTTCTACATCTTCAGCATTCGGTGGTATTTCTCCCATCTAAAATTGCCTCTTACCACTGCAGCTGCCTCTACAATCCAGCTGGAATCAGATTCATCTTTGATTTAATGGCAGAGCAGCAAACGTAGCTGTAGAATGGCTGTAGCTTCTCGTGCAGAGCCTGACTATAGAGAGTCTGCTGAGGTTTTATTGCAGAGATCTTTCTTTCTACGGGATCATCCTCAGGTGCTGCATTCACTATTGTTATTTGCATTCTGGAGAAACTGCATTGTGCTTCATTGTGTGTTTTTACCCCATTGCTCTGAGCTGAGCCTTGCTCTTTTTGCGTATCTCTTTGTACTGTGCTCTGGACCATGGAGCCTGGATTTTCAGGCAGCCTCTTCATGTGCCCTAGGTTCCTTTAATCTTCTTGCTCCCAGGGTCTATCACTCTGCCACGCTCGCTGCATGGTCCAGGCTGTGCTGTCTGGGGGCGTTTCCCTAGAACCAGATCAGGCTCTCATCTCACCTGGAACAGTGACTGTCTGGGGCTGTCACCCATTTCACTGGTGGACCTCTGGTATCCCTTCAGTGACACACAGACGTGGTGATACACAGCTTTGTAACCAGAGCATTTAATCTTTGCTTCATGATTTTGCCTAAACAATAGTGCCTTTAGACAAGTTCATTTTGTCTGAGGTCAAACAATATGTCATCTGTTCTGGGTTGGAGTTTTTATAGATACTGACTCTGGCAACAGCATCTTGCTCATTTCTCATCATTTTCTGCCACTTATTAAAACTATTTTACCTCCTGTTTTCTTGGCTTTTCCTTCTCAAGGATGGATCAGCGTAAAGGCTCTGTTCTCACTTCTGTTGACATTTTAATCCTAGCAATCCAGCATTTCCAGAGGTTTGGTATCACCCCCCAGTACTTCCTATTTTCTCAGTTCATTGGAGATATTTTGTTGTTCTTTTTCTCTTCTTCACTTGCTATCCAGTTTTTTGATGCTGTATTGCACGTACTGTGTGCTGACTAATAGCATGATTGCTGCCAGGTTTCTGAAACTAACCTGGCTCTTTATTGGGTTCTTAAAAGTCTGATAGATGTGGCAAAATAAAAGTAACCTCTTATCTACATTAACAGCAAGGGAAAGAGCCAAGTTCCTCACAGAACCGGAAAGAACACACAAAGACAGTGAGTAACTTGTCTGAGGTTATTTGTGAAGTCTGTGGCAGGTGTCCCATGCTTGTACCCTCAGCACGTGGCTCTGCCTATCAGTATATTCTGCAAGGAAAAAAACAAGCCAGATCCCTGCTCCTCTTCCCTGGTGAAGACCAGCTCCAAGCACTGGTCTGTCACAAGGCAGAGGGTGCTGTGAGCCTGGAGGCTGGCAGTGTATCCCATCTTCCCGTTGCTTCTACTGGAATGGGGTCTGGAAAGGAATATGCCTGTGCTGTTCACTGTGGATGTGGGCATCTTGTAGCCAGGTAACCATTTGAGGTGGCAGTTTTTGCTGAGGAGCAGCAGATTTGCTGCTGTCTCTGTGCTCATGGAAATGCTTTTTACAGTTCCAAAAATCACCAGGAGTTTGTCCGTACTGGGAGTGGGACACGTTGGGGCGCAGGCCTGTTGAAGGTTCCAGCTGTGGTCCTACATGAAGCGAGCATGGAGACCTCTCATCCTATGTGTGCTCGCCAAGCTGGAGGGTCGCGAGTCATCTGTGCCTTGGTGTTGTGTCAGACACAGATCAGACACAGTGCTGTGTCACTGCAGCTGTATTGGTCCTCACTGACTGTGTCAGTGCCCTCACACAGTCTCAGCAGGCTGTGTGTCCCTCCTGGCATCTGTGCCTGGGACATCTGTGCGCCTTCAGACCCTTTGCCCTTGTTTGTATTGATTGAGGAATAAAGACGGGCAGAGGAGCTGTTAAGGTTTTCTTGGGCAGCTTTTCTCCTTGGGTGCTGCTTCTCTGATGTCCTTCCCATTTCTCAGCCTGCTTTTCTTCTTCTAGAACATGTAACAATGGAGCTATCATTTTGTGCCTCATAAAAGCCTCAATATACTTCAGTTTTCTTTAAAGCCTGAAGTTGTAAATAATAAGTAGGGGTGTCAGACAGTAGTAGACTTCAGCCAGCTGCAGAGTAAATGTTGATGGACTGTTTTAAGAGCAAGTTTCTTTGCAAAGCTTTTATGCTATAAATCTGATGTGTGTATGGCACAAGAAATCTATTTTGGGTCCTGCTGTTGTCCTCTTTCCTCTTCTCCTACTCTTTTATTTATTTACTTGTTTCTGTGCATTTTGTTGGTTTCGGTTTCTTACTTTTGGTGCGCCTTTGACTTGATACAAGAGTGCATGTGCCAGCTGCTGCTCTGAGAATTGGTACTTTTGTACTAATTCCTACTAATTTATAGTAGGATCCTAAGGCTGCTTTAGAAGCACTTACTGAGCAGTGGAGGCAGTTCCCTTTTACAGGAGCCGTTGCAGATGGCTCCGCAAATTTTGGACTGAGATCTTGAGATGGGAGTACCCTGATGTGTTGGTAGTGGAAATGTCTTGGCTCTTGTCTGCTTATTTAAGAAACTTTGTGTCCTTTTGCACCGGTGACTTGGAAAAGTGCTCCAACATTCTGTAGACAAGGCATCTGTGGCTGTACAGAGAAGTTCAGTGGTTTGTCCTAGCAAAAATTTGCAGGAAACAGGAATGAATCCTAGGAGTGTGAATACCTGCCAGTTATTGTAACTAAGATTTTGTAGCATGTGCAATTTCCAAAACCGGAATAGTCCCTGCTGGCTCAAGCATTCTCCCATACAGGGACTGAGGCTGAGGTGTCCTGGATGCCACCACCACTGGGGGCTTTTTGTCCCATTCCAAGTCTAGTGTTCTTACCTTGGCGGTTGCAGACTCTCTGTAGGAGGCTATGGACAAGTGCAGAGGAATTGTGACTAGATATCCAAACACCTTTATTTTTTCATTTAGGTCATAAGAGGACAGTGCACTGTTTTCCTGTTGTAATGTGAAGTCAGGCAGGAAGGAATCTCCACTGCTCCGCTACTCTGGAGCAGAAGATTGTTTTTTGAGCAATAAAGTGTTAAATGCTGAGACCCTGTTTAAGCAGTTTAAAAATATCATACCATTGTGGTAGTTGAGAAAACAACAGATTCTGTGTGTGGATCTTATTTTGATTTCTGCACATAGGTGTCATTTCTTCCCTGACCTATTTAAGAATAGCATTTGTACATTTGTTCTCCTAATCTTCCCATCCTGCTGCTCTGAAGCCAAGGTCTTGCTGGCAATTAGAAATGAATAAGTGCATGCTGTGACTGCTCCATTTCCCCCCTCTGCCTGCTCCAGATCCATAATACCCCCAAGGTAGATATGCCATTATGCACAATAAGATCACTAACGTAGCAGGTGAATATTAGATATATGAAGTTGGTCAGCTGTAAATAAAAAGGCCTGGCAAAGAATAAAAGGCAAAATGTTTTCCCTGAGGAAGTAAATGGAGATATGATGCCATCCTGCCCTAGTGTCCTAAATAGTTGATGCGAGATCTGGACCATATTCACATCCTGCATGAAAAGCATGTGGCAGCCTGGGCTTTGCCTTTTCCTTCCTTGGAGGTAGGAGATGTGTCATTCCAAATATACCATAATGACTTGAGAAGGTTGGTACAGCAAATATTCTCGCATTGTGTCGGTCTCTGCTTCTGGGATTTGGAGGTTTCAAGCCCATCCCATGCTCTCCTTTTAGTGGTCATTATCCAGCCCTAGTAGCTATATCCAGAGGATTCCCTGCCCTTTATTTTTGCTTCTTGCAGTGTGGTTTGTCTCCCAACTCTGCCTGGCAATCCTGGGGTGGCCTTGAGTTCAGTCTTTTACTACATGTCAGATTCATCCTCTGGTACAGGGGTTTAGTGTTGTTTACTACAGCAAGTTTCTCAGCTAAGGATTGCAAAGGCAAAATGAGCTAAAAGGTGACTAGAAGGTGCTAGAAATGGCAACTGTGTAAGTTTCAATTATTGCAGTATATTGCTGCTTCCTTGTCTCTTCCAGAGTTCTGTGGTGATTGTTGTCTTGGCCTGCAGGTGTCCTGCTGAGCCATGGGCCAGTGGTTTGTCAGCGTGTATTTGTAATCAGGACAGACTACCTTCTCTCTTGTTGCCCTCCTGGAGAGCTGCACACATCTCAGCAAAACCAGCTCTTGCCCTGCCTGTGGGGGACCGTTGCAGGGAAAAGGGCCGTGCTCTTTATCTGGCGAGCACTATTAGTGGGCTGGAGTGGTGCTAGGCTGGGTGTTCAACAGGTCAAGTTTATCATAGCACACCTTCTGGAAATGTGTCAAGCAGAGAATAAACTGTGGAAAAGCAGAGGGAGCAGCAACATCTGCAGAGAAACTAGGGAAACTGGTCCTTTATTCTTTTTTACCCTTCCTTCTTCTTCCAAACTTTTAATTTCTTTTTAATGTAAATAAAATGAAAAACATAATAGGCGAGATGCCAAGTGTTTTATTAAAAGCAGCTTTAGTGCATCAGCTGGAGTTCAGAGAGAGTTTAGAGTCCCCAAAAATATGAACTAAGGGACTCTTTTATATATCTAATTTTTATTATGGAAGTCCAAGCAAGAGGCTCCCTTTAATACTGTTTACAAGGTAAGAGAGGGAATAGTGATGGGACCAAGCTTACATCTGCCACGCCCTCTGATTGCCTTGCCCTGGTTGCTTGTTTTTAGCCTGGGTGTAGCTGTGGATCAAAACTCTGCTTTGAGAGTGGCCAAATTCAAGCTCCTGTGATGGTGGTTTGTAGTGCTGTCAGCCTTTCCTGTGCTGCAACACGACAGACTGTGTGAGTAAAACATGAGGTATCTGTCTTGGGGTGCTCTGGGTCCATTTTAAGATGATTCTGTGAGGTTGGTGGGTGAATGTTGCTCTGCTGAGAGTGTAGACAGAGCCCTTATGTGGTTCCAGATACATCAGTGTAAACGGAGCTTTTTATCTTCTGCAGAAAGGGACATGCAGGATGTGTAAAAGAAAATCTTTGCGCTGATGCAATACCACAGCATGATTTTTCCTGGGCATTTCTCACATATTGATGGGGCATGTGGGGTAGCCTGTTACCTCTACTAGGCTAATGTAGATTCACCTTCAACATGCCTTTACCAGAAAAGATGAGAGAAGGGATGAATTTTTTGTCCTGAGTTGCAGCTGTTGGGATCTTTGAATGTAATGAGAGTCTGCTTCCCACCGTATGAATATGAATATTGTTCTAACCCTGGCAGATCAAGGTGCAATTGTGGTCTTTACTGTTTCCAGGAGCAGGCCCAGATTTGGGTTTCCTGGACCACTTTGGGGCTTTGACTGATCAACTAAGTGAGCCACAAGTGTTCAGCTTGAACCTGCCAAAGATCCAGCAACTTGTTACAGAGCCTTCCTGTGGCAAGAGATTGCTGCCCTTCAGGTGGGTTGGAATCAGACTCGTCCATTTTAATTGTCTGTAGCTTGCCATAAGGGCTGGTGTCTCATGCCTGATCTTGGACAGTGCTTCAGGATTAGCTCCAAGTTGCTGATTCAAATTAGAACTCAAATAATTTGTCCTGGTTGTTTTTAATCTGAAGTAAGGTAATGAAATTTTTATTGAGGCAGTTGCGATGTTGGTGTGTCCATTAAGTAGCTTTTCTTTGTTTACATTTGAGTCCTCCTAGAGAACAAAAGTGAACCTGAGGCCTAAGCTCTGAACGAGGAATAATAAGGTCCATATGGAGAATTATTTCAGTCTATCTGCAATGGTTTGAATCTGCATGTCATTTCACACAGTTTCTTTCATGTGTAGGCAAGGGCAAAGGATGCAATCCTGTGGAATGTGGGATATTTGAGGGGCATAGTTGATGCTGAGACATCTTTTCCAGCTTTGTGGAGCCCTTCAGCTGTGTAAATAAAAAGCAAAACAGGGAGGGAGTGGGTTTTTTTTGTTTTCCACTTGCATATAAATGTCTTTTCTAGGTACTTTTTCATAGTTTCTTATCTATCCCATAGAAGTGTTTCCCACTACATTAATTAAAAAAATGGTCTGTGGTATCCTTCGCTTTTTTCTCCTTTAGCTGCTTCTGGAGTGCCCATTGCTCTGTCAGTCTTGGCATGTCTCCAGGTTCAGTAGCTTAGAGCACAACCTTTTTATTTCAAACCATGATTGAAAAACACATGACAGAAATACCCATGTAGCTGTCTGGGTTTGGGTATGAGTGGGTGGAGGTGCTGGTGGCTCTTCCCAAGGCACTCAGGAGAGAGGAAGCTCTCCCCTTGCTCTCTCTGGGTGGCAGAAGCATCCTTGTGATCCAGCTGGCTTTTCTGCATCATCAGGGTATGTCCATAACCTTTGTCATAAGAAGGAAAGTCACTTTTTCTATCAAAATAGTCACCACTTTACAATGCTGAGTGGTGCTTACATCATGTAACATGTAGGAATGTGCTTCCTTTCCTTGCTGTGCTGTGATGATGTGTTACTGAATACCTGGACAAGCTTTAATGGGGAAAACTCTTTCCCTGCTGCTCACCCTCTGTAAATACACTTCTTCCCCTCCCAGGTCATGTAACCATCCTCAAGCTCAAGTGGTTTAGTAAGTGGCCAGGATTCCAGCAGGAGCACAATTTGAATGGATTGCTTTTGTTTTGATGTGATCAAAAAACACCCACAAAGAAAATATATTGGACTAGGGGTGTTCCCCAGCAGAGTGGAGAGGAACACTCTCCAGTTTTTCTTTCACGGTGTCCTGCAGCTATGCTGAAGCCTTAGCAACCTTGTTCATGTTATCTCACATTAGGCACTGGTTAAGCACAGACTTTAAATACACACCTAACTTTAAACATTGCTGGCTTTACTATCCAAAAGTACTTCTGTTTTGCTTTTTTGGGGCCACAGCATGAACAGCCACAGCTTTCTGCGGAAGGGGAACGTGAGAAAACCTGGGCAAGTCCCAGTACTAGCTGCCCTTGGAAGAGTGATCCTGTGTGAGGAGCCGTGAAGCCTTTGTAGTGGGAGCAGGTGTGGGGGTGCTGGGGGTCTGCAGAGCAGCAGTTTCACGATGTGGGAAGAGGTGCGTAAAGTGGGTGCACTGAGGGGTATTCAGAGATGAAAGCCAGATGTATTTTGTAAAGTGTTGCCTGTGGCAATGTGCAGAGAAAAAGTTGAAGAGTTGTGGAATGAAGTGTTGTTAGGTGGGTTATGTGTTTGAAAAGGGGAAATGGATTCTTGAGGGCCATGAACTGAGAAATGCTGAGAATGCTAATTAAGCAAGGGGGAAAGTGTATTTTTAGGTTATTTCCATCAGTTGTGACAAGCTCCACTGTTTCATTTCCAGCCCTTAGCAATTAAACTGGGTGATTCAAGGTCCAGACAAATGGCATAATCTTTCAAATTTGAAGAAATGTTTAGTCAAAACCATTAAATTCATGGCTACTGCTTTAATATACCTTCTGTATTCTTTGACATCCTGTATTCATTATTGCTGCAAGTGCACCGTCAAGAGGGAATTTTAAACCAATATTAGTAAGTCACTATGTAAAACTTGTAATGCTGCAATTCCTAACAGAAGTTTATTTATCCCATCTCAGAATGGATGTTTGCATTTCCAGTACTTGAGACCCAGCTAGTTTTACTGGGATGCAACCTGAATTCAAGTTATCCCTTCCACACAGAGAGCTTCTTATGAACCGCTAGTTCAGAGGCCAAAAGTTGCTAGTTGCAAATACAAAGGATAATTTCTGAATAAATGAATATATTGGAGAAAATCATAAGCTGCTTACAGGGTGTTTGCAAACAGGAATAGAGAGTACATTCATCAAAGAAATTACTCAGCTTGGGTAATTTGTTCAGCTCAGAGCATGTTTACCTGGCTGTGAAGGGAATGAGGAAGTTTAATTGGCAAATGTTTGTATTGTGCTTTGATACAGCTGTATGAAAGGCAATATGAAAGGGAAGCATTCTTGTTGTTTCTAGGGTTATAATTCCTTCTGTAGTTTGTGTGAATGCAGCCTTTTTTTCAGGGTTGTATAAAAAAGGGGTGCAGTGGTTGTTTTGCAACACATGCGTGTGGGGGAGGTCCTAGAAAAGATGCCTTCACTCCAAGTGGCACCCTTGCTGTGTCTGCCCTGCCTGCAGAGCCAGTCCCACACACTTGCCCACAGTCTGCAGGCACCTGACGTGCAGTCTGAGGGTGAAAGCAGCACAGCACAGACTACCCTGGGGGTGTTACAGACCCTGAGTACCCAGACAGAGTTGTCTCTGCTTCAGCTGATGCTGAATATGGCCATTTTTTATCAAAAAGGCCTCAGTATTGTATTTTAACTTATCCAAGTTTTAGAGAGAAGGCAGTAAACATTTTCCACAAAAGTAGTGAAATTGTCACTGTATCTGTTCTGTCCAACTCACTGTCTGCCCTTTAAAGGAGCTGTAAGAAAACTGCAAGTAAACGTGCAAATGTAGAAGAGCAGATACAGTTCTGAACTGGGCAAGGAAGTACTTTGTAAATACCTGGACAGAGTGTCTCAGTACTCAATATTTAGAGAGAATCCTTCTCAGTTACATCACCACTGATTTTTGGAAATGGGTAAGTGTTACAGGGAGCAATATTTGGCCCATAGAACTAAGTAATAGTATCTTTTTACAGGAAGTATATTTATAAACAAAGAGTGAGCCTTGGATCTTCAAGTTACATTTGCAAAGCTGCTGGCTGAAAATTGGCATGGTTCCTTCCAGTCAAGTGGTCTTGGCGACAGTTTTGCTGCGTCACAAGCTGCAATAGTATCTCTGAGGCTTTGAAAATGAACACCAGTGTCTCTGCTAACAGGATACTATTTGTGAGTTTTCATTGGAACCAGTCATGTTTGAACGATGCAGACTTTGAAATAGCAGGGCTAACCTAAGAAAGTTATTCAAGATCTATCCACAGTGTTCTCTAGATACACAGGGGTGAAGAGCTTACTGAGATCAAGGCCCAGCGTGAGATTCTGCTCTGAACTTGAACTGAGTTGAACAAATCTTTCGTGTGTATATTATGTTTTGAAGACATTTGAGTGCTTCAAATATCTTCCTTCCTCTCCTCCCTAGTTTGTCAGGGACTAGATGCAGAATTATTACAAGGCAGGCTTTTGCAAAGGGGGAATTGAGTCACAGAGAAGCTCAATGCCAAATATTTAAAGTCAGTGTTTGTCTTCTCACTTAACAAAACTGGTGATTGGAAGAGGTAAGAAGGAAGGAAATAGATGTTGGATCATCTTCTGTAACCCTGTAATAGTTATGTAGAAGCAGCTGACCTGGGTGAGAGTTAAATTTTAGCTTCTGCCATTTGGCTGGGAAACTAGCTAACACACTCAAATACACTGTTGTATTTTGGTGCAGCAGTCTGTCTCTTTAAATTCTTCCTTAAAGCTGGTGGGCAATGACAAGATTTTTCTGACAAGTGTGATTATCTTACGAATTTCTTTTAAAAGGGTTACCAGCACTGCCTTGGTTGCACTAATGGGGTCCTTGGGGACTGAGATGAAGAAAATCCTGTTCATTGTGCACTCCATTCTCTAGGTGAGCACCAGCTTGCCTTTCCAGAAGCTGTCCCTACTGACAGCCTGGGTGGCTCTCATGGCCCTGGTGGGGTGTGGTCAAGCTCTGGTAGCTGTATTGTTTCAGCCTACAAACCAACCAAACCAAACCAGCACAAACCTACCAAAGAAACTCCACATCCCAAAACTCCCAAACGTTGGAAAAAAAGTCGAAAGAAAAAAGAGAAATAACACCAGAATTTGATGAACTGAATATATGGATATGCCATAATAATTTCCAATAGACAGAAAGTGGGTTTTGATGGAGTTAGTCAGAACTAGACAAGCAGGACCAAGGACTTGTTATAATGACAGGAAAACCTGGCCCCAGAATAGAGTATAACTTGAGCTATCTGCTGTTGACATGGCTCTGCAATGTAAACCTGAGAGTTTTCCCAGCTGAATACATCTCGTTGCTCCTCCATTCATTACAGGTTTTCTCTTAAGTTTGCATTGGAGTAAGTCAGTACAAAACACTTAAAATACGGTGTCTTATGTGATAGTGTATGTTCTTTCATCATGATGCGGTGGTACATGAAAAGTCTCTAAATTAGAATGAATGGAAGAGCAGATAGATTTCTCTGATCAGAAAAACCATAAATTTTAAGTCTCTTGGTGTGTATTGCTTTGTGGTTTGCCTTAGTCTTGATTTAGACCAGCTTTATCAACCGTTAAATCTTCTAGGCTATCTTCCCCCCTCGATTTTTTTTCATGGTTTAGAAGTGAATAAAAGAGCTTTGTACAGTTCTTGAAACTGAGCCTGAAATAGTTCTGAACAAAATATAGTGTTCCTTTCAAAATCTAGGAAATAATTACATCATAGGCAAATTGGGCCAGAAACCATTAATAGTATTCTTTGTGGGATGAAATCCCACGGGAGGACCTATTTCAGCAGACTGGTATTGTTTACAAATAGATTCAGTGACAGGTACAGTTATCCCATTCTGAGGGACAACTGAAACTGTGGCCTATAATACACTTCTCACAATAGCTGCCTTGCTTTTGATAACAAGCTGAAAACATGCCTTGGTGCTCCTGTGGTCAGCTGATCATCATCACACTGATCATCCTGGGAGTGAAGGCTGTATTTGGCACTGGAAAACTGTCTGTAGGTGGCTTAAAGAGAAAATAAAAGCCTTGCTTGCGTAAGCTCCTGGTCTTTGAGGATTGCTGGAGGAACAGGGAGCTGTGTCCAGATGTCTCTGCTGGCCTTTGTAAGCTAGGAATTCTGCACAGAAACCTGGGCATCACAGGCTTTCCCTTCACCAGGATAACAAGCACAGTATGTGTGGATCTCCTTGTTACCATACTGTAGTTTTCATTACTGGCTCCCCACTCGCCTTCCTTACTAGAAAGCCTGCATTTCAGGATGGAAATCACAGAGATTAGTAATATTAACTGTTTGACCTCAATCTATGAAAGCATTTAGTTCTCTAGGTAAGTAGGCCAGTCTGTACATGAAAACTAGACCGGCACAAGCTCTGGTCTGGGCACAATTACAACTGTTGTTGGGTGATATAAAGCACATTACTGCCTGTGTATGTGCTTCAACAGGAGGGTGAGCTGTGTTCCTCCATCACCAGAGCACATCTTTACATGGACAGTGGGACTGTGTGAGCAGAGCCTTCTCTTGGGAACCAGACACATGCTGGGGGCCATGGTTTTTCTGAAGGATAACTTGTGCTTTCCCAGATGGTGTGGTCCAAATGACAAACACATCTTCCTCTCTGACAGTTGCCTCCAGTGTATTACTCCATTAGTTACAAGTGTGTGATCTTTTCCATGCTTTTAGGCCTGAAGGCAAAACTCTAGAGAACAACATCTGGTCAATGCCTCCCTGTGGTTCAGTGTTACCTGCAGTTAGAGGTGGAGGTGAGCAACTCCATGGTGTGGGGGAAGTCTGGCAGTTGACACAGTGTGAACCTGTGCGTAGACATCCTCTTTGGATGGTGAACACCACATTGATCTATCAGCAGAGCAATTGTTTGAAGTCTCCCTAATTTGCTGCAGGGAAAAGATGCTGGAAAAGGTCAGGTCACTAATTAAACACAAACCAGTTGAAGGCAGCTGGGAATGTGCTCATTCAAACTGCTCGCATGATGGAGGTGAGCAACTGGGGTCAGTAGCAGCTTCAAGTGTGTGTTTGTGAATCAGGATTTCCAGGATCGCTGCTCCATGCTGTCTGTACTAGGGAGAGGACTGGAAACTGGCTGTTGCTAGAGTTTTCAGCTGTGTGACCTTGGGATGGGTCCATGGGATCCCACGGAGATCTAGATATTCAAGGATGGCTGCAAACTAGAGGTGTGATGGTATATTTCATTTGTTATTCTTTTCACTGGACTGGTGCTTTGAATCTCAAAACTGACGTTTTGGGATGTAATTTAGATGCAATGGAAAATATAAGTCAAGTAATTTTAAAAAGTGATCATTTTATGTGTGGTAATTTTAAAATGGTAACAAAGGCTAAAATGCCCATGTCATGAAAAACAGTCTAAAGTGAATATCTCTAAATGTTTCAGTTGGTCATTTAGCTTTTACTTGTAAGGTAATGTCAGTTAAGGCAATATGGATTTCATTATTTCCTATTAATGTACCAGCCATAAATATGGCAAAATACAGTTATATCAAAATAAATGTGGTTGTTGAAAATGTTAATCTCCATTCAAATGAAAAAAAAACAACAAGGCAACCCAAGACCAACCATGCAATCCCAAAAACTCTCAACCATGGCAGCTTTACCTGACCAAAGGAAGAGCAGTGCTGCTGTTTCCGCTGGAGCTTCAGAACCTCTCTCTGACAGTCACCATGTTTGATTGATACTTCTGAAAAAAACTGTATGGCTTCCATAGCTGAAAAACAAGTTGCTTCCCTTTAAGAGAGTAGCTGATGAGGGCAATAGCTTGTGTTACCTGTGAAGCATGAGGAGAGATCCAGAACATATTCACAGTGATGTGCATGTGCCTTCTGTAAAAGAAGCCACATTGATTTTAAGGGATGGAAGACAAGGTGCCTGTAGAATCATAACCTTTAAAAAGATGCAGTATAGCCCACATTAATTCTGATCTGTCTGAAATTATACTCTATTTTGGGGTCTTAAACCAGTTAATTTTATAAAATGTTGCTTACTACCCATATTCCCTCAACGAGGACCTTGTTTCTTACATAATAAAAATTATTGACTGCAATGCCAGGTAATTTCAGTAAGTTGTTTAACTTTTACTTTGGAAGTCTGTTTTACAGGAAAATTTGTAAACAACTACAGGGAAATAGTTACAAATAAAAACTGCAAAAAACGTAACAGGGATAAAGAAAAAGCTGTATTTTAAGGGTAATACCTTGCTTTTTAGGAATTATCCACTGAATTTATTTACCACAACGAGCAGCAACCTTATTCAGAGCAAACTTCTAACAGAGATTTTCTTAGGCCACTAGAAAGCTTTTCCTCCCCTCTTTCCTGCCCAGGCCACCAGCCTTGGCATCCTCCCTTGACAGGCATGTTTTGTGTTGTGCTTTGCAGGAGGCTGTGAGGGCTGCTGAAGATGTCCGATAGTCTGGATATTGAAGAGAAACCTCCAGCTCCACCGTTGAGAATGAACAGCAACAATCGCGACTCTTCAGCACTAAACCACAGCTCAAAACCACTTCCCATGGCCCCTGAGGAGAAGAACAAGAAAGCCAGGCTGCGCTCCATCTTTCCAGGAGGAGGGGATAAAAGTAAAGTATCAGCAGTGCAGATGGTGGCTCCTTCTCTGATTTTTCTGGTGGTCATTGGTTTTCGTGTTTGCTTTCTGCCACTGTTTTCTTTCTGTTTCAGTTGCAGGCCATGGTACCAAAGCCTTTTGTTCCAATTACTCTAGAAACACATTTCAAAAGAGGAGGAAGTGTCCAGTCAGTTACTTTCTTGTCTATGAAAAGACACTAAAACGTGCACACATTGTGCAACTTGCCTCTTAAAAATAACTTTAGAGTTAAGCTTGGGAATCCTTTCCTTTGGATTTTGCTTTGCATTAGCAGTAAATACAGAGATGAGCATGTGTCCTTGTGAGAGTACATTCACAGAAGTGACAGGGCGATATGCCTGACACTTTGAGGTTTTTTAATGCAGTTACATTCAAAGAACAGGAACAAGGACACTTCTTGCTTGTTCCTTTTGCAGTGAAAGTGGACACAGAGTGTCATGGTCAATAACCTGCTAGGTGTGGATGCAGCAAGAGAGTCTTTTAAACGTGCAGCAAACAGCATTTCAGTTGCATTCTTTGAAATGCATTGGTGGAAAGGAGTGTGTTTTGAGTTAGCATATTTACAGGTTTAAAGGAAGGGATCTTCTTTATTTCTAGTGCCGTGGGAACTGATGGGCTGCACCTGCAAGGCTGATATCACTGCAAGGCCACTCTTGATTATCTTTGGAAGGCTGGGGTCACTGGGAGATGCTCCTGATGATGGAAACAAAGCAAATGTCAATATGTCTTTAAAAAGGAGGATCTGGGGAAGTGCAGGCCATCCAGTCTCACCTTGGTCCTTGGGAAAGTGGTAGAGAAAATCCTCCTGGAAACCATTTTCATGCAAAAGAAAGATAAGAATGTGGTTAGGAATAGTGAGCATGGATTTGTGGAGGGGAATTCATGCTGAACTATACTGAAAGCCTTTTACCTTTAAGTGACAGGCTTCGTGGTAAAGGGAGAGCAGTGGTTGTTACTTCTGTTTAGTAAGGTGTTGAGCAGAGCTTTCCACAGTATCATCACAGACAGACTGGTGAAGTACAGTATAGATAAGTGTACAGTGAGGTAGACTGAAAACTGACTGAAATGCTGGGCTCAGAGGTTCTGGTCAGCAGCATGAAGACCAGCTGGATTTCAGAGTGATTCTATCTTCAATGTCCGTCAGTGTCTCTCCAAGGAGAGCTCAGAACTATGGAACTGTGGTCATTCCCTTCGAGCTCCAGCTTACCTGTGCTGCTTGGCTGCCCCGTTCATGAGGCTTCATGAGGTTGTGTGGAGCAGCTGGAGACAGTCTGGCATTCAAAACTCCTCACAGGCAGTAGAAGGCACAGTGACAGTCCCACTCCTCCCCTCAGCCACAGCCACAGGCAATCCTGATAACTTTTCTGATGAAAGACTGAGGACTGTAACTGGATCTTCCCTCTGCAGATTGTTCCCCCAAATGTCTCCTTCTGGGAACAAAATTTTCAATTGATTCTTTTTAAAGGCCAAAGTGATAGTTTCTCCCAGTTTGCTTAATTCCTGGAAAGACTTGGATCACTTCTTCCCCTAAATGCTAGCAGGATGGTATTATCCCTTTCCAAGGAAGCATTTCTTAAGTAGGAGATGCTGTATAAAATTCATGCAGGAAAGGGAAGACCCAGAAGCAACCTGTCCTGGAAATGATCAGTGACATTAAAAATATAATTAACTACCAGTCAGAGCAATCTTAAGGAACATGCAAGTGTCATGATTTTAAATGTGACTGTGAAGGAAAAGTCAGGTAAGATTTATATCTTAATTTTGTTGGGTGAAATAATAAATGGAGGAGGTTTAGCTTGACTGGCCAAATCCCTTGAGGTAGTTTCACTGCAGGGTTGGTTTGTGGGTCAGAGTATCAGCTGGCCTGTGAGTGCTTCACAGACTCTGTGACACATTTTTGAGCCTCCTGCTTATAAAACAGAAGGTGATTGATATGTCTGCTCTCATCTAGTACAGTGCTTTGCAGCATCACAATGTTAAATCCATAGTTCATCACTCTTACAAGTCAATAGAATGTGAAGAAAACACCATGGCAGGGTATTTCTGCCTGAACCTGCAGGAACTTTATTGTCTTTCATTTGCTCACCATATAGGAGGAATGTGAGGATGGATATGGTACAGTGTGTTCTCTCCAAGGCTGTGGTGTGTGTCAGGACTGCTGTGCCTGGGCACCAGAAATCTTTTGCAGTCCCTCCTCTACTGGAGTGCAGTGTTTTCAGTTAGAGTTTGAGCACTTGTGTTTAAAACCTTATTTTGGCAAGCCACTGATGGCTCTGTGGAACTCTTCTGTGCATCTACAGTTGAAATAAACCTTTTAGGCAGTAGCGTCCTGCCTCTTCCCAGAGCACCTGACCTCCTTACGTTCCTTGTGTAGCTCCTCTCGCTCCCATTTCAAAAGGTTGTAAAGAGGGAGGGAGATGAGAAGCAAATGCAGGTTGACTGACTCCCAAGTCTGCCTGCTTAAGTAGGGAAAAAATGGTTATCTAGACAAGCCTTTCCTCTGATTTGTTTGATTTTGAAATGGATTCAGACCGTGTCGGAGAACAGACACACATACACATGGCGTGTCTTGTGTGATTTGCTTCTTCAGGAACCCACAAAGTCAAATAGGAGTTGGTTTCTAGATATGAAAACTCAATGGAAAAAAAACCTGAAAAAAGAAATCATCCTGGTTAGAGATAGCCTAAGAAGGCTACTTTATGAACAGCTTGCTTTGGCAGCAGTCACATTGGCTGAAAGAAAAACAAAATAAAATAGCACCCTGTAGACCTTCCCTAACGGGCTAACAGACTGGCATTGTGTTAACCTGGGTCTGTTTCTTAAGTTGGATGGATGTTAATTGATTTGCTTTTGACTTTTAAAACACTATTTTGAGCATACCTGATTGTTAAAAGTTTTAAATTAAAAGCTGTTCAGAAAATAAGTGCTTGTTAACATTTTGTCTCTAGCCAATAAAAAGAAAGAGAAGGAACGTCCTGAGATCTCTCTTCCTTCAGACTTTGAACACACCATTCATGTGGGATTTGATGCTGTCACTGGAGAATTCACAGTAAGTAATTGCTGTATTTAGTGTTTACCAGATCTTCTAGTTTCTTGATGGTAAAATAACCTCCTATTGCCAGAAACATCAGATCACAGCAGGCAGGCTGTGAAGAAAGAGACTTATTTGTTGAGCTTAGGATTTGGTGTGTTTAACTTGTGATTCAGGCTGCTTTTTTTTTTTCCCTCCAAGGACTGTCAGCAGAGTGTCAGTGGAAAATGAAAACTAGGAAGAATGTAGGTGTATGCTTTCACCAGTCCCCCAAGCTGCTAAAAGGGTTGGTTATTCAGTGTCTTTGGGAAAGCATGAAAAGGCCCTCCTCACATGCATAGTAGACAACCAGCCTCAAGTGCAAAGTCTAGCTGCTCTGCAGATGACCCTTGGAGACACTCAGAAAACTGCAGCACTGTAGAACTCCATTCATTTTAATTTAGTATCCTTCAAAATACGTTCATACATTAGGTGATCAGTGTTTCTAGCCTTTATGTATTAATAAAGTAGCTGTCAGCTTTTGCTTCTTGAATTTCAGCAGTGTTGGGAAAAATTAATTTGATGGAAGCTCTTTGAAGAGTGCAGGGGGCTTCAGAGCAATTTTTTCTCAGATTACTAGCAGGCTGGTTAAACCATTCCTTAAAGCTGAGATGGCAGTGAGCTTATGGTTTTGTTAAGCTGTGGAGGTGAGAGGGAGCATTAGCAACTCTGCTGCTGCCAGTAGTGCCCCATGAGCTGAGTGGTGAGACTGTGTAATTACCGTTGTGGACTGTGCTAGTGCTGACTGGCAGCATACACCAAACAGAATGGGACAAATCATTTGCCTGGGCAAAGGATGTCTGATTTTCAGAATTTGAGTCCTAAATGTGATTTCTTCATAACTTTGTACTTTGATTGCTACTTTTGTTTCACAAAGACGTTTCAGAAAGCTGGAAACTTCCTGTGTCCTACAGTAGCAGCTGCAACAATAGAAATAACAGTAGAAGAAAAAAGACACATTTAATTACAGCATGTGTTCAAAGGAGTAGTGAAATTGAATTTTCCTTAGTAATTAGGAAATACAGCCACATTTAAAATAAGTGGACTAGTTAATTAGGAATTTTAAAATAGATGTCATAAAATCTTACTTCAAAATTTATTCTGTGCCAAACCCTAGGGCCTGACCAAATGTCTGTTTAAAAAGTCCAGATGTGGTCATTTTTGATCAGAAACTTTGCATAAAGCTATGCATAAAGGTTTTAAAATTGTATTTTCCCTGCTGTCTATCCTGATTTTTCCTTTTTTTCCCTCTCTTTCTTTCCCTGTAGCCACTTTATTGTTTGGGTTAATCTTCAGTGCCATTCTCCTTATCTTTATATGATATTATGTTACTTTATACTTTTGTTTTTCTTCTTTTTGTGTTTGCATCACTTCTTGTCTGTCTTCATCTCCCACCCTACTTTCTCTTTCCACTGGATGTCCAGCTGTTCTTATTCTATATCTGTTCTTCCTTTCAGCCTTCTACCTTTATTTCTATCCTGTGTTTTAGACTTTTTCCTTCTGACTTCAAGCAAACACAATGGGTCACACTCATGTTCTCTCATAATCTGACTGGTGGTCGGGGGTCCTCGTTAGTTCATGTCCCTGCCAGCTGAAACAGAAAGGAGGGACGTCAGGCTTAATACACTTCAGTTCTAAGCACAAGCACTCACTATCTGTATTTCAGGGATCAAGGTTTGGATCAACATTTTGAATGTTGTTACTATCTATCAGTGTTTCAAAACCATCTCTAGCCTTGGACATCTTTTGGGTTTTTTTTGCTGTCAGATGCAGCAAACACAGAGCAAATCAATTCTACATGACTAAATAGGCCCAGCTTTGTTGCTGTAGCACAGTTTCTTTTTAAGTATCTTTTTTCCTTTCCAAACAGTGGAAGTGAGATGTCTGCTGTTTTGCAATTACACTTGTTCCTGAAGTGTGGAGGTGCAGTGCTACAGTCTGAGAAGGCTGTAACCAATTCAAAACTAACCAAAAGGACAGGTGACTTCCCATGTGCAGCTTGCCAGCACAGGGCTTAATGCTGTAGTCCTCAGTGAAGTCAAACACCAATCAAAGGAAGGAAATTTTTTCACCATTAAGAACAAGATATTGATCCCAACTAATCCCAGATGCAGGCATTTCATTACGCACTACATTAGGCATGTTTAGTTTGTCCCGACCTGGATAGAACCTGTGTATCAGCTGGGTAGTCATGTGGTAAGTACATCCTGCAAAGGGACCGCTACTAGCCCATACCATGTTCTGATATTTCCACTGTCTAGTGATCACACTGTCTGCCTCTTTCAAAAGTTTGGAAGTGCCATGGGATTGTCCAATCAATGTGCAAACATACAGGGGTTTTTTGTTTTGAATTATTGCAGCTGTCATGCCAGTAATGCTTGCTCTCCTGGTTATATGCAATGCACTGGGCCATTTTCTGACACCAAACCATTGCCCCCAGCTGCATTCCCTGACTGCTGTTAGATGCATCCTCATGCATAGTTGCATGGCCTCCTGAGTTCTGGCTTTCAGGCTTGAGCACCAACCTGTGTTGTCCATCATGAAGAAATATTACATCTCAATTTCACTCTGCTTGGAGCAACCACATTTGCTAAGAAATGGGGCTTTTAAAGCAGAGAATAAAATTGGTTGGAAACTGTTAGTTGGCAGCATGTTGCTAGAGCTTTATGTTCCTTTATTTGAAAAAGGAGTTGCATTTTCTGAATGAAGGACAGCGTGGTTAGCAGGCCTTTGGGGAGTATTTTTTGTGAGGCATGCATGTTTGAAACCATTTCCTCATCCCCAACCTAGAAGAAAATGTGGTTACCCACCAAACTTTTAAAGTTTCTAGATTATAACATTAGTAAGTGGGAAAAGTTGTGGCTGTAGATCCAAAGAAATTGCACCTTCCTAATCTAATCAAGCATTTTTTTACAATTGTCCTGAATTTCAGTCTGACACACACAGATTGTTTGTGTTGTGGCAGTGCACAGCCTTCCAGGTTTCACAATCTGACTTCGACCATCTGCTCTCTCCACTGGTCCAATGGTGATCTCAGGACTGGAGAATGCCCAAGCTCAAAAGTGGTAATCTGACTTCAAAACTAGTCAAACAACAAAATCCCAGATTTTTTTTTTTTTTAATTGACAAGGGAAATCACATGTAATTTTTCTAGTCAATTGCCATTAATTCTCAGGAATGTATTTTTTTGAGGAGAGAAAAACTGTTTAAAAGCGAGAGGAGAGGGAATGATGCTTCCAAACTTTGGAACGATTGTGATTTTTCTGTTCTCCTAAACCTGCCTTCCTGTAGCCTGTCTACCACCTGATCTATTTGGTATCTACCTCATAACTCCCATTTTAGATGGGACTTGCCCATTCTGGCCCATTGGTTTCCTCCTCCTGCCACCTTCTTAAGTTTTCCCACATTCTGTTTTAACTTTCTTTTCTTTATTTACGTCCATTACAGCCAGATCTCTATGGCTTACAGATGTGCCCAGGGAAGCTCCCAGAGGTGCGTCACAGGCCCCAAATGCTTCTTTGAGATGTCATAGCACTGCAACAACAGGTTGATGTGTGTGCAGTAGATTTGTTGCTTGGCTTTTCCTACATTTTTTCATCAATCCTAAACTTTGGAGGCCCATGTCACACATTGTTTTGTGGACAACTTCTGAGAAGAAGCTATATAAAAGTAGATTGGGATGGCACGCTTTTCCTTCAGAGAGTCCTACAATTTGCTGGTCAATGTCAGCTGTGCAGTAAAGGGGGGGAAATGACATGCTGTTAAATGTAGGGAATTATCCTGAGTAACAGAAACAAGTTCTCATCAATAGAATTTCAGTGTAGAGCTGGGTCTTTTAGTGACTGGATCAGTTTTCAAATTCTACCTCACCCATAAGATGTCCAAGAAGTCATCCAAGGCTTTGGTACTCTCAGCCTGTTTTCTGAATCCTTGGTTTCTGTATGTTTGAGAGAATTTGGAGGCATCCTTTGCAGCTGTGGTATACCTCAGTGTCATGATTTTGAGAGCTGAAAGGCAGATTCTTTACCCCACAGTGTTCCCTGGTATGCTAAAAATAAATTGTATCAGGGTGGGGTTTACCTTTGAATCAGACAGTAAGTGATAATTTCAGCAAAATGTGTTTGCATTCCTAAGCATGAAAAGTCCAGTGTAAAGCTTCTAAAAAGCACTGTGTTGTCTTCCAATAGAGAATAGTCTTGTTATGTCTGTCCTGAATCACCAGGCAAACAAGCTTAAGACTTAAATTTTATGGTAGAGCAGAGTTGATTTCCAGAGAAGTTTCATGCCCTTTTTTTCCCCTCTCACAGTCATTAATTTTCTTTTTGAAGTTGGGTCCTTGTTTTAGCTAGATTTTTGATAGAGAATAAATTATTGCATCTAATTTTAATTCTAAGGTGTCAATCAAAATTTCTGCATGTAATCTTACAGCAAGCGTGGGATCTAGGTAAAGATCTGTGAGGCTGCAGATTTTAAGTACTCTAAACCCACTTTGTTTCCACTCGACATCTACAGGGCATTCCAGAGCAGTGGGCCAGGCTACTACAGACGTCCAACATAACAAAACTGGAACAAAAGAAGAACCCACAGGCTGTTCTTGATGTTCTCAAGTTTTATGATTCAAAAGAAACAGTTAACAACCAGAAATACATGAGCTTTACGTCAGGAGGTAAGTTGACGTCTCCCAACAGGGGAGGTCAGGCTCCAAAACGAGTCAGAGCAAAGTTCAACATTCAAGTGGTCAAAAATGCCGTTAAGATAGCATTAGTTTGGTAGAGTGCCTGTCGACAGCTTCAGCTAAAAAAGGGGGTGTCTCTCGCCAGCAGAGTGTGGACAGCATTTGAAGTATAACCTGCTGGGGTTCCATTTCCTCCACAGTATTGTCTGTGGCAGTGGAGACTGTCATTTCCTCAGTTTGAAGGTTCAACTGAGACAACATCCAAAATGCAGAAGCTTCTCAGAAGTCTTTCTAAAAGCTGTGCACTTACCTCCAGGATTGAAAGAAAGCATCTTTTTTTTCCCCAAAATTCTGTAATTAAAGGATTTGACTAATTTGACACTTACTGTGTGCTAAAATAGCAATTCCCTTTGTGATGAAGTGCAGAATTCAAAACAGTTAATGTGTGCTCCTGAATCCGGGAGCTGTTCTCATACTTCATCAGCATAGAGCTGCCATGGCTGAGGGGGGTTTCAAGGAAGCTTTTCTGTGGAAATGTTGTCTGCAATTAATGAGAATTAATGCATGCAATTTATTGAAAAAAAAATAAAACACAGGAAGAAAAGAAGAAAAAGGAGCTGCTTTAGCTCCTGGTCCTGGGTGGAACAGAAACTGACAGTTAAAGAACAATTTGCATTTTTTGGACCAAATTTCTATTTTCTCTGTTTACTGGCAAACAGGGCAAAAAATAAGACACAGTATGGAATTTTGTCCTGTTCTCTTCCTTGCCGTTGCTCCTGAAGGCATGGTGTGAAAGAAAAACAATCTCTGTTTGGGTTGATTTGTTCTGTCGGATTCCCCAAAACAGGCAAGGTTTTTTCCTAACAGCGTCTGGTTCATTCTTCTTTGCTCATTGCAGATAAAAGTGCCCGTGGATACATAGAAGCCCATCCCTCGGTAAGTGGGAAAGTAACCTCTGATGTTCCTAATGTTTAAGAATTGTGGAGCAAGCCATGAGCTTTCCCTGGCTGATTCATGATTTTCCACTTGAGATCTTTTTAAAAAGGTGAAAGTCTGGTTTAGCAGACAGAAGATTGCTGGCTGGTTTTAGCCATGGTGTGTATCATTCACAACAATATGCAGCCTGCTTAATGAACCCATTTTAATTTAGTTTTAAAAATTTAGGATCCCATTTCTACCAAGTTTCATGATTTCTCCTTAGTATAGCTGGATATATATAACTGAATATAAATAAGGTTATAATTAATATGTAACTCACTGGAACCATTGAAGGACAGTTTTAAATAGCTATCAAATTAATGCTGGATTGCAATAGCAATCCCAGAGATGTAGGAGTGACATACACATTAATACTGACCAAATTTATTAGGATTATTGTTAGTGAATTAAATAGCAAGTGACTGAATGGGGATTTGGCTTTTATTTTAAAGTGTTACGCAGCTTCATATGACATTTGTGATTACACAGCCAACTGTGTATAATGAAAAGAAAATAATCTTTGAATAGTCACACTTCAGATTTTCAATCAATGCCACTTCCCTTATCTTTAATAACACACTCCTCAGAGGAAGTGTGGTGTTCACCAGAGCACAGTAAGCCTTCCCAGTAGCTTTTTCAGTGGGTATGGACACCTTGGCAGATGCTGTAGTTTTTTCATCTAGCAGACAGAGGCAGTAATGAGACAATCAGCATGACAGCTTTTCAAAATTACCGACTCAGGTCTCCCTGTTTGCTGTGGGCTTCCCTTACTGGTACTTGTACTGGACCAAAGGGATGGCATGTGAATATGTTGAATGTCTTTAATTTGCTTCAGTTCTCTAAGTGGCCTGTTGTAGCCAGCTTTAAAGCAGTTGGTAAACACTTCACTTTCATTTTTTTGTTTCACCAGCAAATTTGGGATGACGTGATATAAGCCCCTGCCACTGAGCAGCAGCTGTGACTGGTGGAGTTCAATGAACCTAAACCTTTAAGTGTTGTGCTAAGTTTAACTCAGAACTTAGGCCCATAGGAGCATGTCCATATCTCTATTGGTCTCTGATGTCTAGGAAGACTAAGGGTGTAGACAGCTATCAAAGCTTCAAAGTGGCAGGGTAGTGACTGTCAGTCACAGTACTGTCTGTCCACAGAGCACAAAAACAGCATCAGAACCTCCTCTGGCTCCCTCTGTATCTGAAGAAGAGGATGAAGATGATGAAGAGGAGGAAGATGACAATGAACCTCCACCTGTTATCGCCCCACGGCCTGAACACACAAAATCAGTAAGTGCCAGCTTTGGTTAGGTCTGTGTTTGGTGCAGTGCAGAGCTGCAAGTTTCTGGTAAGACAGCACTTGCTGTTGGGGGCTGAAGGCGCTTGGGTGAAAGTCCTGTCATGACACACAGCTTCACTCCAGCCACTGACACTGGGAAAATAAGGTTTGCACTTTCACATTCATGTGTCAGTTTCCTGGGATTCTGGTGGTGGCCATGACTTTTTTGGTATCAGGTCCATTGTGTCCTTTAATGCTACAAGTGTGAAAGTGAGCCACTTTGTCCAGCTGTGCAGGTTCCTGTCAGCAGGGATAGCAGTCCAAAGATGCAGTTCATATCCTGGCAAGATACATAGGACACACTGTCCTCTGGAGGTACCTGCCCCTCTGCATGGACTGTGTCAGAAAATCCGTCAAAATTGAAATTGGCCATGAACTTATAACCTTTCATTTTTGCTTGTTCAATTTGAGAAGTGGACAGCAAAACCAGTTTTAGAGCCCTGGATGTGGCTGACACGATCTTCCTAAGGGTTTGTACATGAAATATGATCTCCGGGATCTCTGCCAGCCACCTTTCTGACAGAAAATAATTTATTGTCACAGATCTACACACGCTCTGTTATTGAACCTGCTGCTGCACCAGCACCCGCTAAAGAAGCCACCACTCCCCAACCTGAAAACTCAAACACAAACACTCTGTACAGAAACACAGACCGGCAGCGAAAAAAATCCAAGATGACAGATGAAGAGATCCTAGAGAAACTGAGTATGTATTGGGTATTTCGAGTCTGCTAGAGCAGTGTATTTCCTGCATGTGTCAGCATTAGCTGTACCAAATGTTTCTCTCAGTTTAGTGTCACAGAGTAATTTACAGCTCCCTACAGAAACTGTTGTGCTTCGAGGCAGTGAGAGAACACTCAGGGTGTTCCTGCTGCCTCTGAGGGCAGTTGGGACTGGGTTGGGTTTGCCTGAGCTTCCTTCTGTGCTAAAGGCAAAAGCAGAGATTGTTTCTGTTTGAGCAAAAGGCTGTGACCTAGTGAATGACATAGGGAACTCCTGTGTACTAATGGCCAAATGGAACGGAATGTTTGGGTTCCTAAATTCTCTTTAGACTCCGAACTTCTCATGAGTCATTGGGGTCAGAATATTTCACAAAAATCTGTTGGGTTTTTGTTTGTGGGAGGCTTTTTATTGGTATGGGTTTTTTTACCAGTAGACAATTGCAAAACTAAGCTGGTTCCTTCAGTCCTAATGAGCTTTCCTTGAGAGAGTTACACATCTTCCAGGTATTATCTTGCTGTCCTTTTCATAACTGTTGTTGTTCTTCCTTCTTCTACAGTTTGTTTTTATAAGAATTTTACAATTTTGTCGGTGTGCTCTCCTGTGAAAGGAGCATCCACTATATATTCCTCAGATGACATGGCACTTTTTCATGGCTAATTCCCAGCCAGTTAATACTATTAGAATCCTAACTGTTGGCCCCAACCCCTGTGCAGATCTTACTCTACTGAAGCACATCAAGTCCTTCGTGATTCTGCAGTGCAACTAATTTAATTTGCTTCTTGCCTGTGATAGCTGCCAGTGCAGTGTTCTCAGATTAAATGGTTGGGTTCAGAACAGAGCTCAGGTTACTCTGTGTCTACCATTAACTGTTAGTAAAAAAAGCAGATTGATCTACATCTCCTTCTGTCAGATCACAAAGCCAGTAATGTGTCTTTAATGGAGGCAACTGCTTGTAATAGGGTCCTGTCTGGCTATGGCTTTTTCTCAGTGGTTGCCGTTACTTAACCTTCTTGTCATACCTGCCCTGCCACTGATGGCTGCTGTGACTGCACAGGCTGAAGTCTTCCTTAGCTGTGAGATTTCAGCTGCTTGCGTAGAGTTTCCTGCATCCTTAGCTGCTTGACATGAATCTCAGTGACATTAGGGAGTATCCAAGGGGTAAATTCAATAGCTTTAGCTGAGGGCAAAATGAAATAAATCCTAGAGCAGGTGGTTTGCCTGCAGGTATGTCAGCTTATAGAGAAAGGAATTCTGCCTCTTCAACTGATGCTAAATGTTTGAGGCAGCCTTCCCTCATGAGATCAACAGGTGCCCTGCATCCACAAGCTCATGTTTAGCATTTATTCAAGCTGTTGCATATGCCAGGTTGGGACTGGGCCCTGGAGTTTTTCAGGGTTATATCCTTGAAATGTTACGTGCTTTCATGCTTTTTCTTTCTTAACAATTTGCTACCAAGTGAGCAAGATCTGAATGACTGCTTTGGGCAAATTGTGATGGGGGCAATGAAAATATTTTTGTGCTTTCATGAAGCTGTCTGAAAACGGTCATGATGCTTTTATATTAGGGTCTTGAACTAATTATATTTAAGCAGTGTGGTGCTTGTTGTATTTTGACTCGCATGACTGCTCTGCCTTGCCTACTTGCCCCACAACTGTTTCTACGCTACCTCTAGGAAGGTGTCCCCTGCCCTCTTTTATCTAAGATTGCTTTCATAATTCTTTTCTGCTGGAAATAACTTGAGTTCTTTTAGAGCTTTTAGAGTTTTAGTAGTGAGTAAAGGCTGTAATATTGAGATAAGATAAAATAAAATTCTGTCTGCAATGAAATCAGGACTATGTTCCACTGATGACTATAAAACAGGACTGGCCCAATTCAGCTTCTTATCCACTTAATTTAGGACTTGATAAAGGAAAGTGTTTTAAAACATCAGAATAGCTGATAGGTTTGTCTTTTGTCCAGAGCAAGGAGTGCTTGTCTGAGTGGGAACTGCATACCTGTCACTTCATTGATTTTAATGCTGTAATGTTTGGTGTACGTTGGCATATGCACAGGGAACCAGCCACTAACAACTGCCTTGGCAAAGCAGCTACTCAAGTCTTGAGGAAAAACTCTGGAAATCTGAACTTCAAAATTAGTGGCAGATTTGGAAAATAATTTTAAAAAATATTTCTTCTTCAGTCCTTCTCTGTATTCTTTTCTGAAGTGAATGAACTTCTGATATCTTGTTTTAATAGATACACTGTTCCATTAACTTGCTGAAAATAGCACCTAGCCAGGCACTGGCAGCACAGTGTTGTTCCTGTTGTCCAGCCCAGGACAGAATTAGAACAGTGTTTGATTTACTGCTGCAGAGCTCGTGGGGTTGTGAGACAGTCCCATGTGGGACAGTCTGGCCCCATCACCTGTTGTGGAGTTCATGCCACTGAAAGCTAAAGTTAAACCTTGCCCTGCTTGACACCTTCTTGCCCATTTGGCGATGCCAGGAATCTGATGGGAAGGAAGAAAAGCAGTAATTGGGATATTTTGTTTGTGTCTAATGGAAGAGCCAAAATCTGATAGACTCAGACAAATCCAATGGCTTAATTAAATAAATAGTACTGTTTTTTCTGGTCTGGTAGTTTCCTTGATAGAATGCAAACAATGAAGCCTAAGGTGGTGGCTCAGTGCAAATGTCTTCTCAAGACTTACCTTGGAACGTACATCACAGAAACAGTTTAAGAAGATGACTTCACAAAGAAAGACTTCAGTGATCTGCGGCATATTTCCTTTGACTGATCTGGCTGTATCCCTGTCTACAAATACAAATGTGTTTGTTTACATGTGCATCCAAAACAGAACTAGATGATGCACCATTCCCTCTTAGTAGTCACAAACACTTCTTCCCCCTGTCCAGGCCATTTTTATGGAGCAGAGAGGTCTTCAGCACCCAAATGGGCATCTGGCTGGATGCCTAGCCAGGAATCCTGCCTGCCAGCACAGCAGGAAGACACGGCATCAGCACCATGTGGTACACTCCCTGCTAAAGCAATTTTGCAGCCCTTGGCAAGAGTGTTAATAGGAGCTGCAGAAGAGATTTCCTTTGCTCCACGTGCTCACTCCCCTTGCCCAGTGCTCTGGGAACACCAGCCAGGGCTGATGGCAGAGTGAGTCTGCCTACTGCCTGGGATGCCCATGCTGTCTCAAGTGCCCTGTAGTGGTCCTGCCCTGCTGTGTCAGCCTGCAAGAGTCAGATGGACTGGAGTGTTGGGAGCCCAAGCTGAGGATGTAACACCTTCAGACCCTGGTTAACTTTTCGTATTTTCATCTCACTGAAATGCCTGGCATGAAACAAAGCTCATACTGCTTCTTTAGAGCAGGTCTTCACTACGAAATAAGTTTTCAATAGAGAAGAACATGACTAGAGGACTCTAGGACTCCTTTCTAGCTGACTAGAAGGAGGGATAGGAGATGAGAAGGTATAAATGTCCTGCTCACATTGTGGAGCTTGACCATCCCACTGCTGCAGCATGGAGCTTCCAGGAGGCAGCAGCCCCTTGTTTGGTCTGTCTTCTGCATCATATCAGCTGGGCTCAGGATCAGCATCCCTTTGGGCAGCTGTCTGTGTTGCACCAGTGCCCCAGGAGCACTGCTGTCCTTGAAACCCATTCTGCTGGTTTGAGAAGAATAGTGTGTATGTGGTGATGAGAGGGCAAGTCCAGTTTGCGTGACGGGTCCATGTCACATTGAAAAACAGTAGTGTGGTTCTTGAAATGGTGCAGGACAGGGATGTCTTCAGAACTTAGTCTGGAAACCAGTGATGGGGGCCCTGATTCTGAAACCCCATCATTCTTGATTGTAATATGAGATGCTGTTCACTGCAAACATTAAAGCATTCTTTTGGCAAACTGCTGAAAGGTTGAGATGATCTCCTTCTTTCCTGGAAACACTTGCAATACTCTTCCTGTTCCAAAAATGGCACCTGTTCATAAAAAAGTGAACACACAAGGTACATTTAATCTTCAGAAGTATTAAATGTTTTGTTGAATCATAGTATGTTTATTCTAAAGAAAATAAAGGCACTGTTGTTCCGTCTCAATTTAATGTTTGTAGAGAACAAATACTTGCATCGGTGCCTCTTGTTTTCTGATCTCTGTCTGTTCTGAATGTTTCTCCTTGTGTTTAGTTTCCTGCCAGGTTAACCGTAAAGGAGTGTAGAAAAAGTGTTTGTGGAGGCCATCTGTGCCATGGAGCTGCCTCTGTTGTTGCTGTTTTTGTTACCCAACTGGCCACAAATGGCTGAAAGCCCCAGACAGTGGGGCTGCATTTCAGATCTGCTGGAAGGTGGAATCTCTGTTTTGAAGTGTGACTCTTCGATTTTGTTTCTTCCAGGGAGCATTGTGAGCGTGGGAGATCCTAAGAAGAAATACACTCGATTTGAAAAAATTGGCCAAGGGTAAGTCATATCCCAGTTACTTGTGCAAAACCATGGGCCAGGTATTTTGCTGGTGTGATATCAAGCATGAAGATAGGCAAGCCCCAAACATGTTCAGATATGATCAGGTTTAGATCCTCCTGTGTCTCAGTACTGATCTGATATGCGGAAAAGACTGTATTGCTTGTGAGAAATGAGAGTTATAAAATAGATATGCATTTATTTAGTATTGAGGTGCATGGGGGATAGCTTTTCTCAAAGCATGCACCTCGAAGCTTTAAACTATTGTTTTATTTATTTCTTAAAAGCTTAGGATTACACAATGCCCTTAATACATACTTACATCTTAGCTTTGCTTAGTTTTGCTTACTTTTTTGTATTAAAATGAACTAAAAGTTTTTTTGTTCTTGTGTTTCTTTAATTTAGGGGTTGTCAGGGGTCTTTGACAATGGCTTTCAAACTGTTTATTGCACTTGAACTTTTTAATTTCGTCTTTGGAGCATGCATTTAGCTTTTTGGACACATTTTTGACTTTGAGATGAGTTTTTGTTGGTTTAAGGTTTTGGATTTATTATTTATTGTTGGTAGCTTTGCACTTTTCACTTTGTTTGCAAGTTTTGGCTTTTTTTATCACAAACTAGTTTGCTTCTTCTTTTGATTTTTGCAAGCATAGTAAATGTTAGGTATTTTTTATTGTTTTGGTTTTTGATGAACTGTTCTTTACTTGTTAATTTTTTGTCTCATTTCCTCCCTTTTCTGGAAAATTTAAAGTAAATTTTTTTACTTACTACAAGAATTTTTTTACTTAGCTAATTGCTATGATAGGTATTTTTGAATATTTTTTTATGCACTTTTGATAATGAGGTTAAAATTGTTATGTGTTTTAATATTTTTCAATTTTAAGCCTATAATAGATACTATAAAGTTTATATTAACTAGTATTAATGTGACAATTATAGGGTGTAGCAGTGTGTTTAAAATTTTAGTTGTGGTTGGTGACTATTTAAAAAGTATATTTTACTAGTGATGACTTGTGTTTTGTTTTAGGTTTTGTATAACTTTGTGTATTCTTTTTGTATTATGATAGTAATTATAGAGTGTTTTGGGGTTTTTTTGGATCTCTTTTAAGATTTTAGTTAGGTTTTGATGTTTGGTTAATTGTTTTACTAATAGAAGGTTTATTTTAATAGGTATAGGTAATAATTTGTGATGTGTTGTGTAATTAGATCTTATTAGTTGGTGGGATACAATGGGTGCAAAATATGAGAAGTCACATTCAACGATTTTAGTAAAATGACAAATACTAAAATTAGGGTGATTTTTATTAGACAAGGTTACGTAATTGCTATTATTTATTTTTATANCAAGAATTTTTTTACTTAGCTAATTGCTATGATAGGTATTTTTGAATATTTTTTTATGCACTTTTGATAATGAGGTTAAAATTGTTATGTGTTTTAATATTTTTCAATTTTAAGCCTATAATAGATACTATAAAGTTTATATTAACTAGTATTAATGTGACAATTATAGGGTGTAGCAGTGTGTTTAAAATTTTAGTTGTGGTTGGTGACTATTTAAAAAGTATATTTTACTAGTGATGACTTGTGTTTTGTTTTAGGTTTTGTATAACTTTGTGTATTCTTTTTGTATTATGATAGTAATTATAGAGTTTTTTGGGGTTTTTTTGGATCTCTTTTAAGATTTTAGTTAGGTTTTGATGTTTGGTTAATTGTTTTACTAATAGAAGGTTTATTTTAATAGGTATAGGTAATAATTTGTGATGTGTTGTGTAATTAGATCTTATTAGTTGGTGGGATACAATGGGTGCAAAATATGAGAAGTCACATTCAACGATTTTAGTAAAATGACAAATACTAAAATTAGGGTGATTTTTATTAGACAAGGTTACGTAATTGCTATTATTTATTTTTATAAAAGTAGAAGCAGTTTTTAGGCACATAGCTTTGGTTGATATATACAAGTATAATTTTTTGGCTAGTATTTGGATGAATTTTAAAGTTACAGTTTTTTTGTTTAGGTATATATTTTGGGCATTGATTTTATTACTTTCGCAAATTAATTTTTGTTGTTTTCAGATAACACAAGATTTTAGGTTTATAGTTTGCCATTCTTCATTTATTTTTTGGGCTCACATTTTATGTTTCAAGGGGTGGAGCACTGTCTCTTCATGGTTCAATTTTAGTGCAATAATGGGGTGANTATATTTTACTAGTGATGACTTGTGTTTTGTTTTAGGTTTTGTATAACTTTGTGTATTCTTTTTGTATTATGATAGTAATTATAGAGTTTTTTGGGGTTTTTTTGGATCTCTTTTAAGATTTTAGTTAGGTTTTGATGTTTGGTTAATTGTTTTACTAATAGAAGGTTTATTTTAATAGGTATAGGTAATAATTTGTGATGTGTTGTGTAATTAGATCTTATTAGTTGGTGGGATACAATGGGTGCAAAATATGAGAAGTCACATTCAACGATTTTAGTAAAATGACAAATACTAAAATTAGGGTGATTTTTATTAGACAAGGTTACGTAATTGCTATTATTTATTTTTATAAAAGTAGAAGCAGTTTTTAGGCACATAGCTTTGGTTGATATATACAAGTATAATTTTTTGGCTAGTATTTGGATGAATTTTAAAGTTACAGTTTTTTTGTTTAGGTATATATTTTGGGCATTGATTTTATTACTTTCGCAAATTAATTTTTGTTGTTTTCAGATAACACAAGATTTTAGGTTTATAGTTTGCCATTCTTCATTTATTTTTTGGGCTCACATTTTATGTTTCAAGGGGTGGAGCACTGTCTCTTCATGGTTCAATTTTAGTGCAATAATGGGGTGAATGATACGAATTGTGGCGTTATGGATACTAAGCACAAAGGTAGTGGCCACATTATTAATGGGATTATAGGTGAAATTTACTAGGGTCCATCACAATTGGAACTTTTTTAAAAAATTTGTGGCATTATTTTAAATTGCTTGTCGAATTTTAATTGGGAAATTTAATTGGAATTTTATTGTGGTTTTAAGGTTTTTTTTGTAAGAGACTTAACATATACGTAATCTTTAGGTTGTATGTTATGCACTGGTTCATTAAGTTTTGTACTTTGAGTTTTAGCTACATGGTTTTTTATGTGCGCGAAAACACAGCACATCTGGACCTTGGCAAAATAGCAGTAATGAAACAGAGATTCACTCGACCCACCCTGAGGGTCGTTGGCAGTCACGTTATTGGTCAGCGAATCTCCCCTGCTGGCCCCCCTAGCCGGTATCCCTTGGCCAGCCCCCTAGCCGAGCCGGTGGCCACTTGCAAGCTCAGACCTTACTTAAACAGGGTCTATGCCCACGTGCAGAGTCATCTCAATGCGACTTACTGGCTGTTTTCTTAACCAAGCGTATATGACTTACAGGTTCCTTAAATTCGATACATACCGTTTATCTGTGGGCTAGCAGGTTGTTGTTTGTCCCCGATAGAGTGAGCCAAGTCACAGAGTCCCTCCAGGGAAATCCCGGGGCGCACCTCAGAGAATCTGTTCCCTGCCCCGCTCTTGCGGCAGGACAGAGGTCTCCTGGCTGGTGCTTGCTAACTGATATGTGGAAAAGACTCTATAACCTGTGAGAAATGACAGTTTTAAAGTAGGTATGCATTTATTTAATGCTGAGGTGCATGGGGGATAGCTTCTCCCAAAGCATGCACCTTGAAACTTTAAACTATTGTTTTATTTATTCCTTAAATGCCTGGGGTTACACGATACGTCTAATACATATTCATGTCCTAGCCTCGCTTAGTTTCACTTACCTTTGCTTTGTATTAAAATGAACTAAAAGTTTTTTTGCGCTTGCGCTTCTCTAATAGTTTAGAGGTCGTCAGTGGTCTCTGACAATGGCTTTCAAACTCTTTATTGCACTTGAGCTTTTCAGCTTTGTCTTTGGAGCATGTGTCTTAGCCTTTTGGGCACATTCTAGACTTTGAGATGAGTTTTTGTTGGTTTAAGGTTTTGGATTTATTACTTATTGTTGGTAGCTTTGCACTTTTCACTTTGTAAGTTCTGGCTTTGTGTATCACAAACTAGTTTGCCTCTCCTTTCAATTTTTGCAAGCATAGTAAATGTCAGGCATTCTTTTTTGTGTGGGTTTTTGATGAACTATTCCTTACTCTTCAATTCCTTGTCTCAGATCAGAATTTATAACTATGGTCAAAAGTAATCATCAAAGACAACTTGATGCTGACAGTGTCTTATCTGCAGCAGGAAGCAGGGCCTGAAAGATCTCCTGTCCCTCAAGTGTGTGGCTCTTGTTTGCTTATTTTCTTAGGAGAAATCATTTTTGCCTCAAAATAATACAACCATGCTCAAGAAATGAGAAAAAACTTTATTACCCGAAAGAGTAATTTACCACCTGATAGCTGTCAGCTGACAGCTCTTTATAACATTTATTTCAAGTATTTGCTTAAAACAATATTCAACGGTCAGGCTTATAACCGCATAGTTTAGAAATTGAAACCAGAGATTAAATAATAAACTCTTTTTTCTAGCAGGGGTTGTAAAACCCAAAAATTCAGTACTAGACAGAGTGCCAATGCACTTCAGAGGAAAATACGTCGTCTGCCTCATGGTGGATCCCTTGTGGATCCTGCAGGTTCTAGGCATTTATTGAAAATAATCACCCAAGCCAAGTTCCCTTTTGAACCCCAGCTTTGCTTACTGTAAATTGGATCATTTTGAAATATTTCCTATGTGAGGAGGCAAGAACAAAAGAACTTACCTCAAAATTAGGTATCTGACTTGCATTTTAAATATGGACTGCCTGCACTATTAATGCTTCCTTGGCAGTGTTGTCGTTCCAGGAGGACTGGCATCATCTGTGTAACACCAAGACACTGCTGTGAGTGTAGGACAGAAGCTGTTTACTGGGATCAGGAGATATTTTTCTGCCTTAACTGTTTGTGAGGTCTGAACTCAGAGTAGTCTGTTGCTAACCTTGAATAGTTAAGGTACTGCAGAAAGGCTGACACACTCATGCTTTCTCTGGCAGGTTTTGTCTGAGATCTCTCTGGTTTGGTAGGGCCCTTGTGGGAAGGTGTTTATGCTCCATTCATTGTATTAAAACCCTTTCTCAAATTCCAGCTTGCTTCCTACCTAAAGCTTTGGTTCTTACTCTTATTTGTAAAATCTCAGTGGATACTTCAAGCTGTGCCTGTCCCTTAGAAAAGAAGTGCCAGCTGAACAGGTGAGAGCAGAATAAACATCATGTGAAGCAGATTATTGCTGTCACTGTGAGAATGTGACCAACACCCTCACAGTCTTTTATTTTGATAGTCTTAGGAGTGAGCTTGTACAAAGGTGCCTTGACAACTGGTGGAAAGACAGGTGGCTGGTATGTGGCCTAAAAGGGTATCTAAATGGATTTCCTCCAGCTTTTAGTACAGCCTGAAGATTGATTGCATAGCCTCCTTGGAGAGGAGTGTGCTGCCATAATTAAATCATGCCTCTAATACTGCAGGCCTAAAGAGAAAGGTCATCAGAAAGGTAATCAAACAAGATGATCAGGAGGACCCAAAGTGCTGTATGGCTGGGGTTTGGGTGTCTGCAACAGTGCTGGGCTGTGGCACTGCCTCGGCAGGTGCTGATGTGCTCAGTTAATGCAGGTGCCACTTCCTGAGCTGCCACTTCTGCAATCAGTTGGGTACAGCTATGCCACAGGCAAGTGTTACAGTGTTGAAAGTGAGCAGGTTTTTAGTAGCTACTAATGAGAGCACTGCAAGGCAGGGAGGGGCGTGGCTGCTCAGAGAACTGCAGGTAGGGAGCAGCTGCTTATATACGGAAAAGCAACTTGGCCAGCACATTGCATGCACTTCATGGCTTCATAAAGCTGGGAAGATAATAAATACTGTGATGGTTTTACAGACACTTTGCAGTGAACAATAGTCAGCAGGCCTGTGCTGCAGGACAGGGCAGTGCTGAGTCCCTGTTTTGTGGTCTGTCTCCAGCTGAGGACTGAAAATGTTGCTGACATCAGAGGAATCTTAGTTCTAACTAGCACTTGATAAAGAGGTTGTGTTTGCTCAAGCAGTGTTAGCTCTTGTAGCAAGACAAATTAGTATGGAACCATGAGCAGCCTGGTTAGTACTGTACTGCATCACAGTGACACAGATCTAATGGTGAGTCCTGGCACTTGCCTAACTGCAGTTAAGACAAGGTGCTGCAGAACTGATTAAAAGTTACTGATCAGAAATTAGTTACTTGGAAGTAAAAGTTTGTAATGAAGAATCACAAAGCCCTTGCAATTAATTCACAGCTTTACTTAAATTACCTTTATCTAAACTCCTCACAGGTGGCCTGGAGCGTTCCAAAAGCATTCGAATTTCAAGAGCTGTTTTGAAATAAAACCTGATATAACTTTGCTCAGGAGAATCATCACAGTGTTAGCAATTCTGAATAAATGTTGTTGACTTCTTATGAAAACAAATTGAATTAATCTTGTCTATTAGTTATAGGAAAATGCATTCCCGTTTATATTAAGAGAATGCATAGCATGCCCAATGAGAATATTGCTCTCAATGCAGACATAAGGTCCCTGTTGAATTAAACTGCTTCTGAAATATTTCAGCCTACAGGTAAACAAACAAGCCAGGGGATTACGCGGAAAGGAGAAAACTGATTTTGGCACTTTCAGTCACTTAGACACTTGCTGGATGCACATTCCTGCGTGTGAGAATTTCCTCCCTGGCTCTCCACTGCCTCACTGCCCCTGCAGACATGGGTTTCTTGAATGATGGCAGTGTAAAGCTGTGGTTTAGCTCAGAAGGAAGTGTTTTCAAGCCCCTAGTTGCTTTGAAACCCGAAGGAATTACCTCTGACTGGGGCCTTTTCAGCCCTTCACGTGGGCTGAAAAGGCCCCAATGGGGAAAGAACATATTTGAAGGAGAGGCAGATGGCAAATCGAACCCCCACCCTGTCTAGTCTGCAGGTGAGCACACCATTTATTTCTGGTGGCTCTACAACACAACCTATAGGTGCCACAGTAGCAACACATGGACACCTTAAAGAGTCCTTCACCTATTAGGAGTGCTCAACAGATGGAGCTGTCTATGGTTCTTGACACACAAACTCTCTAAGTATCCTCTGCTCTGAGTCCTTCTTAATTTGTTTGTGAAATAATAGATGCCTTAGTCTGCTCTAGCAGTGACCTTGCAGGATGGCTGGAAAATTGTTAGCTTGAATGCTGGAGAAAGCTGGATTTAGATCTTTTCCTCAAATGGCTGTCATGTGTTCAAGGTTCTCAGAGTGACTGTGTGACATTGCCTGAGTTTGGCAGGTGGATTCAATTTAAAGGTGTGAGAAGGCCCAACTGGATTGTGTGTTACATTTCATGGAAAAAATACACTCACAGACACACAAAGGAAAAGGGGGGAAAAAACGAAATTCAACGCAGCAAAATGGAAAAGAATTAAACATACTATTTTCCAGTTTTTGTTGACCCCCCCCCCTTTAGGTTTTGAATTAAAATAATGTGGCATGTATACTGGAGATTTGCACCGGCCCTTTTTCTTCATGTTGGACCTGAGTTTTCTCTTGGACACTCTGCATGGCAGAGGGCTGCCATATGTTGGCTGAGAAGTGGGTGAGCCCTTATAAACACTCCAAGCAGCAGAGCTCTCCTGTCTGGGCTGTCTTTCACTTCCAGGGAATAAAGCGTTTCTCAGTTTCTCCTGCTGTTTTGTTTCTAGGGCTTCAGGAACTGTTTATACAGCGATAGACATTGCCACAGGACAAGAGGTAAGTGTTGAAAATCCCAGTAGATTCTGCAGCTATTGAGTGCTTTCCCCTCTGGTGTGATCTGTGGCTGGAGCTTTGGGTGGCCAGTAGAGCTTTCCTGCAAAGGCTGTTTCTCTGAAGCATGGACAAATGTCAACTGGTAAAATCCATCATCTGCTGTCTTCAGCTTTTCGGTGCAAGGTCTTTAAGGGCATTGTGGTTCTGTGCCTCAGTAACTGAACACCTACTGTGGTCATATGCTTTCCAGCAACACTGGATCTGAGATTTTTGTAAATGCCTGAAAAGGTGCCTATGAATTCCTAGAATCAATAAGAGCCATGGTGCTCTCCATGCTTGACTGGATGCTTCACCCATAACTTTTAAGGCCAATTTTAAGAGATTAAATTTTTACTTACTTTGTCTTCAGAACAGGTTGGTGCTCTCCACACTATTGTTGATCCCACCCTGGTACCATGTTACATTATCCCTGAATGTTTTTTTTAATGGAGAGAAATCTATTAAGAAATCCCAACGAGCTTTTGTGCTGATAAAAAGCAGATAATGTTTATTGCCAGTATAAATTTATTGGTTTAGAAATTGTTATGTCTTTCTTCTCCATTGTGCATCAAGTTATGCTTTTCAGAGAATGTTGGTCTAGATACACAGTTTAACTCTGTACATTTATACCATAAAATCTGCCTGTGCATGCGGCCACGGACTGGCTAGCAATGCAGGTTGTAAAATCAAAAGATCTGTTGTGGTTAGAGGCCTTGGGAAAATGCTGGAGGTGGTCACAGTTTCTCCTGTTGCTGTGAGGAATAAATAGCTTTGTTACATTGTTTAATTTCTGAAAGACTTTGTCCTTAGAACAGCCAGCAAAAAAGAGAGGGCAGCGGTATTTGTCAGAGAAGGACATGGTCTCAGTCTTAATTGCTAAATCTGTTAAGGTGTCCACAATCTGAAGGCAACTGCCGTCATTCAGGCCCAATTTGTCGCAGTCATAGATTCGGACAGTTATACTATTTGCCATTTGTTCCATCACGTGTTTGGTATTAAAGTATACTGCAAGACGTAGTTAAGGAGAAACCATATGTTGGACTCAGTTTTGTGTTTCAGTCCTCATGCAGCTGGTAAGAAGTCAGTTGTGTTTTGGTCTGGTCTCAGTGGCAGCCCATTACAGTGATCATATTAGTAAGAAACAGATGAGGTCATATCTCTGAGAATCCGGCTGCTCTTTGGGGATCCAACTTCAGATTCCTGAGTTCTCGTTTCTGTATCTCAGAAGAGATCTGGATCTGAATCTTACTGGTAGTTCCTTATACACCTGTTGTGCTGCATTTGGTAACCACACTTAAATTGGGGTCTCCAAGGGGTCTAAAAGCCCTAAGCCTTCCATAACCCTGGGCATATCCATAAAATAATCCAGCATATGGATTATTTCTTTTTAGACCCTGACAATAACTGCAAATGTAAACTGTGTTAAAGAGTGTTCTTTAGAAGAGCAAATCAAAATTTCACAAGTTGGGAAGTGCTAGGATTGTTACTTTTGTTGTAGAACAACATCCATGATGTATGTCTCTGTTTGCTTTGCTATGCAATCAGGAATAGCAGATGATACAATCAAAAATCATGTAATTGTCCACTGCATGTTCATTCTGATCTTGTGCAACAGACTACTCAGGTTAATCGTTTTTAATGTCATTTTAGGTGGCCATAAAGCAAATGAATCTCCAACAGCAGCCCAAAAAGGAACTAATTATCAATGAAATCCTGGTCATGAGGGAAAATAAGAATCCCAATATTGTTAACTATTTAGACAGGTAAGTTGTTCTGATATTATCATGTGAATGTTTGTTTACACACTGCAGACCAAAAGTTAAAAAAACTCTTTGATCACTGCAGAACATGGAGCTCTTTATTATTTCTCTACTCATCTTCAGTGGATGGGAGGAGATTGCATTGACTCTGCATTAGTATTTTCAGCATACATAGTTTGCAGTCTGTTTTCAAAAACCTGGACCAGCTATATCTTACTAAAACAATAGTCTGTTAACTCCATGTGTCAAGTAATTCCATGTTGTTCTGTTGTTCTGGGTTTGTTTTTTTCCTTAAGTTGATCAGATTTTCTATGTCTTATGCAAAGTGCTGACAAACAATCCTAGAAATTCTTTCCTTTAGGCTGTTTCCACTATTTTCCATTGCTGGGGATGCCAGGAAGACTAAGTTCTTGTTTCCAGAAACACCTAATTTGACAGTTTTTTAGTGGCCTTTCCTGTTTCTGAATGTATGTTTTGCAAGATTTTCTAAACATTTGACCAACTTCTGTCCTCCGTGGTGCACACCCTCCTCCCATGGATAACTTTGAAAGTTATGCTGCCTTGTTCCTGGGGTTAATGGTGGAATTCATGGTTAAGATGATGAACCAGCTGGTGGCATGTGTCCTGGTTCCAGATTTATCTTTGCTTGCTTATCTTATTAAAGTGCATTCTTCATTTGCTTGTCACCTAAAATATTTCCTTTCTCATGGATGTGTCTTTCTCATGTAGACTGTGCAGATTCCAAGAGCTGTGTAGCCTAGAAGGAATGTCCTTTTCATTTTACTCTGCCTTCATTTGCAAGGGACCTGTAGACAAGAATCAGTTGTAGGTTATGATTATTCGTTAGTTTAGCTATGCACATTCATCTCCATGGCATTGTTTTCTCCTTTCAGCTACCTTGTTGGTGATGAACTGTGGGTGGTGATGGAATACTTGGCTGGAGGCTCTTTAACTGATGTTGTCACCGAGACATGTATGGATGAAGGACAGATAGCTGCTGTCTGTCGGGAGGTGAGGGATCCCACTTGTGCTTCTGTTTGTGTGGACAAGATTATGCTTCTGTTTCTGTGGTGTTGTCATTAAATGGAGAAGAAAGAGCTGATCCACTGCAGCCAATATCATTCTGTCTATGTTTGCAGGGGACAGTCTGTAGCAACAATTGATGTTTCCCTTTCAAAAGCTAGTATGTGCCTTCCCCTAGAAAGACATGACTCTAACAGTGTTGAGCAGCAAGCTCTTCTCTTGACTGCACTGTGTTCTGCCATTCCTCACCATTCTCCTAGAAAGGAAATCTCGTAGAGCTATTTCCTTTCTTGTATGATGAAATCATGTCATGAATTTTTACCCTTATATTTATTTTTTCCTCTTATCAGTGCCTGCAAGCCCTAGATTTCCTTCATTCTAACCAAGTGATCCACAGAGACATCAAAAGCGACAATATTCTTCTTGGGATGGATGGATCTGTCAAACTGAGTAGGTGTTCTTGGTCAAGTGCAGCATTCCTGGATGTGGGGTGTGGGATTGCTTTTGAGTGATGGCCAGTTCTCCAAAAGTGATGCTGGTGGGAGTGCCTAGACCCCTGCTGTGAGGGCACAGCTGCAGTGTGCAGAGAGGTCTAGAGAGAAACAGGGTGTCGAGAGTGGCTTTGTTTTGTGTGTGACCCTTCCAGAGTGGAGGGAGTTACAGTCTAAATCTTCTAGTGATTAAGTCAAAGCCAGTGGATGAAATTTGAGGATTTCTTTAAGTGGCCAATTCCATAATACCTTGGCTACTACAGCCCTGAGGAAACACAGCATGGCTGCTTTTCCAGTAGATTCCACAGTGCATTCTCAGATGGGGGTTCTTAGCGGGGGTTCTTTTGCTTGATTTCAGAATTCAAGCTGGCTTTAACAGTATTTGTTTTTCTCCTCAGCTGATTTTGGCTTCTGTGCTCAGATCACCCCTGAGCAGAGTAAACGGAGCACAATGGTGGGGACTCCTTACTGGATGGCACCAGAAGTTGTAACAAGAAAAGCATATGGCCCCAAAGTGGACATCTGGTCGCTTGGGATCATGGCAATAGAAATGGTGGAAGGAGAACCTCCTTACCTTAATGAAAATCCTCTCAGGGTAGGGTGAAATACCAGATACTGCTGTCTTTGTAATCTATGCCATATTTTGTCTTCCATGAGATAGAATCCCATTCACAGAACCACAGAATAACCAGGTTGAAAGAGACCTCCAAGATCATCTAGTCCAACCCATGCCCTAACACCTCAACTAGACCATGGCACCAAGTGCCACATCAAGTCTTTTTTTAAATACGTCCAGGGATGGTGACTCCACCACCTCCCCAGGCAAAGCATTCCAATACTTTATTATTCTTTCCATGAAAAACTGCTTCTTAATTATCCAACCTATATCTCCCCTGGTGCAGCTTGAGACTGTGTCCTCTGGTTCTGTCAGTTGCTGCCTGGTGAAAGAGACCAACCCCCACTAGACTACAACCTCCTTTCAGGAAGTTGTATAGAGTGTTAAGGTCACCTCTGAGTCTCCTTTTCTCCATGCTAAACTACCCCTGCTCCCTCAGTCGCTTCTCACAGGGCTTGTGTTCCAAGCCTCTCACCAGCTTTGTTGCCTCCTCTGAATGTGCTAAAGTGTCTCAACGTCCTTCCTAAGCTGGCCCAGAACTGGACACAGTACTCAAGGTGGGGCCTTAGTAGTGCCAAATGGAGGGGAAGAATGACCTCCGTGGTCCTGCTGGCCACACTATTCCTGATACAGGCCAGGATGCCTTTGGCCTTCTTGGCCACCAGGGCACACTGCTGGCTCATGTTCAGTTGGCTGTCAACCAGTACCCCCAGGTCCCTTTCTGCCTGGGCACTGTCCAGCCACACCATCCCCAGCCTATAAGATTGCAGGGGGTTATTGTGGCCAAAATGCAGCCAATTCACATTCACATCAGCTCGAACTAGTTCTACAAAGGCCCATTTCTAAAAATGTTCCTACAGCACATCTGCATCTGCTGTAGCTTTGATTGAATCACTGTGGGAACCTCAGAGGCAAAGTGACATGTACCTGTGCAGAAACTTGCCACTTTGGCCTTCAGCAGTGCTTGAAATTTTTCATGCCCTTTTTGAACTCTCTTTGAACTGTATCTCCGAATTACAAAAATTTTCAAGTGCCATGCTTCTCCAGTTGGGGAATTTTTATGATGAGCATTGGAGCTGTACCTGCAGGCACAAAATTCTCTTCAGTCTCAGACCAGAGCTGATTGATTACCTGAACCTTCCAGGAAAGATCACTGGTTCTATTAATGCCATAATTATTTGTTATCAAACACATTCCTCAGAGTATCTTTTAGCACAGATACTTGTAGTAAACTAGTGTATTTTGAAGTTTTCAGTTTTATCCTAATGTCTTAAAATGAAATGGCCAGTTCTTACACCAAATGAGTGTGTAGTAGTGGAGGAATGTATTTACCAGGATAAAACCTCATGACTGACAGCTAAAACAAAATGCTGCACAGTTAATTCCTGCAGGAATTTATGGGAAAATTAATTTTTACCTATATGTATACATAGATATTTTTTGTTAAGGCTAGAATTAAAATAGAGCATGATCTTTAGCTTTGTCCGTACTGTAAGGTTGTGTTTTCTCTGGTTTGTGGCACCCAGACTGTGTATTGCAGACTGACAGAAGAAACTACAGAAGGGTCAGGACATACCTCCCAGGTGCTTAAGAAAAGAATACATCAATTATACAAATTTCACTCTTTCAATTATACAAGTCTTCCACTCTTTTTGAAGAAGGTTCCAGAGTTTTCTTGGAAGACTTCCTTTGGTTTGATAGGTGCCCTGGGGTTTTTGCTTCCAGGGCACACATGTGGAGTATTGTGCACTATGTCACCTCATTAGGGTGGATAAGAAAGAAGCAGGTTTGGATTTGGAGTGGTGCTGAATAAGCAGAGTGCACTGTAGCTGGCAGAGTGGCACTAGGCCTCTGTCACTGCAGCCCTGTTGTCCCAACAGAGACCTTTATACATCACAGTTTTGCTTCTGTTTCCTGTGAACCCATATTTCACTAGCAAAAAATGCAGTTGCCTTATATAAGGCAGCAAAAACAGGTGAAAAGAATTAGCATTATTGGTCTGGATGCTGAAAATTCCCTGCTTCCTTAATCTCAGATGTTGATTAGGGCTCCTCAAGAAGCCTCAGGTCAGCTGTTAGAAAGTGTGCTGGTTTTGCACATTTGACATTTGGTGAGGAGGGAAGAAGCCACCCACGGAAATTATTTTTCTGAGAGCAGCTGCTAAGACCTTCCTCAGTGTCTGACAAAAAACAATCAGTGATTAGTTTTGAGAACTGGCAACCTGTTAAACCACTGAGAAAGCTGAACACGCCTCTGTGAACATGCATGTTAAAAACAAACAAGCCTGGGAAAAAACTCTCTTGCTTTCCCTGCCAATGCACCAATTTATGTGGTGGGTTTTGTGCTGACCAAATTGCCAGTGCACCCACTAGAATTATTTACTCATTTCCTGCTGTGAGATAGGATTAGGAGGAAGACAAAGCAGGCTCAAACTTTAAAGGGTATAAAGAAAAACTTTATTAACAGAACTAAAAGAATAATAAGAATCAGAATAAAACTTTCAGAACACTTCTCCTCCCCCCCACACCCTCTTTTCTTTCCCACTGACAATGTAAAGAAACAATTCAGTCAGTTTATCACCTCCAGAATAGTCTTTCTTCAGTTCACTTAGGGAGAGGAGTCTCTCTTGTCATGCTATGGAGACTTCTTCTCGAGAAAACAGTTCTCTCATGGCTTTTAATTTCCACGAATAGCAGCTGCCCGGAAATCTGCAGTGGTAAAGTCTCTCCCATCTTTTGCAGCCTTCCACAGCTGTGTTCATGGGCCGTATCAAACTTATGAGGTATTATTTTAAGGATGAGCTGTTCAAAAGCAAAGGTTCTCTTTATCTATCTCTGAGATCATCTTCATCTCTGGGAACAGAGATCTTCTTTCCCTGGGGGCAGAGGGTCTTCATCAGTCTTCTCTCTCTCTCTGTTCAAACTTCTCATGGGATCACAGCTACTTCGACATCTGTTTGGTTCAGCATGGATGCCTTTGCTCATGTCTACAATGCGAACACTCCAGCCCCCCATGCTTTTTTCCGCGATTTATGGGGATATTCAATATATCATAGTCCATCACCATGGCTTACAAGAGAATTTCAGCCTAAGCCTAAGGCACCTCCTCATTTTTCCTCCAATCTGGGACCTGACTTCTTCTTTACTGACCTTGGGTGTCTTCATGTTGTTTCTCTACGTATCTTTACTCTGTCCTTTTCTCTCACTCCAGAGAGAATTGAAGGTCTGCAAGTCTCATCTGTGCAGTGAAAGAGTTATTATCTCACCTGAGGCCTGCAGATAGTCATAGTGATCCCTGTTGGGTGGTGGTCGGAGCTGTTTACGGTGGAGAATTCTTAGACTAGTGGAGGGTTACCATAAGGATGGAATTACTCCTTTTTCTGATGAGACTGTTAAAAGTTTTACCACGTAAGTGAAGCTGATTTGGAATTTAGAGACTGTTGAAAGATAGTTGAAGGTGCATCCTGTCTGCCCCATTATGCCTTTCCATCATACTATATTTGTTCATGCAACTTGACGTGTCTGTTGAACATGAGACTCCAAATGTTTCTGGTTTTTTTTGCAAGGAATAAGCTGATGTATTTCTCTTTTTTTATCCAGTAACCATTTTTTATCAAGAACAGAGCAAAAAACTTGATGAATTGTCTCTTATGGAAGCCATACTTTAGGGACCAGTGAGCACTGCAGAGATGCGTTTTATGTAATAATCTTTTGAAATAATATTTAGACCACACAGACTCTTTAAAATTGCCTGTAAAGCTGTGTCAGTACTTGGAGAAGCAAAATGTTCTGATGTAGTTCCTTCTAAGCCAGCCAATGAAATCAGCTGTCAAGGCAAGATCATTTTGATGTTGGAATAGCTGTGACTGCATCAGGATTTTTTGGGGGATTTTTGTTGGTTTTTTTGTTGTTGTTGTTGATATGTGAAAGTCATTTCCAGCCCTCTGCCAGGGAAGAAACTGCAAGTGGAGATTGGAGCTTAAAAATAAGGTCTATGTGAATATTTCTGGGTATGAAGAAAACAGTCTTATGTTTCCTTTGTCTCTAGGCATTGTATCTGATAGCTACAAATGGGACACCGGAGCTGCAGAACCCAGAGCGACTCTCGGCTGTGTTCCGAGACTTTCTTAACTGCTGCCTGGAGATGGATGTGGACAGGCGAGGGTCTGCCAAGGAACTTCTGCAGGTAAGATATGACGCAACTGCAGGTGAAATAGATGTCCAAGGGATCAGTTTTCTCATCAAATAAAGGCATCGGGTGGCAGCCGCCCACCCCCCATCCCCATATTAGTCTTGGTGCTTTCAAACAAAAACTAAGTAGAATCCTATAGTGGTTTGGGTTGGAAGATACCTTTAAAGGTCTATCTAGTCTGACTGAGCTGGGCTCTCTTAAACTAGGTCATGTCGCTCAGAGCTCCGTCTGACCTGACCTTGGATGTTTCCAGGGATGGACTTCCACCTACAACATCCCTGGGCAACCTTTGGCAGTGTTCCACCATTCTCCTTGTAAACTATTTCTTAATTAGATCAAATCTAAATTGATTGTCTTTGAGTCAAAAACCAGTCCCTCTTGATCTGTTGCAACAGGCCCTGCTGAAAAATGTGTCCCCAACTTTCTTACAAGCACCCTTGAAGTATTGAAGAGTTGTAAGGTGAGGTTCCCAGAGGGCCTGCCCTTCTCCAGGCTGTACAAGCCCAGCTCTCTCAGCTTTTCCTCAGAGGAGATATGTTCCATCTCCTGGCCATTTCTGTGGCCCTGTTTTGTACTTTCAGGAGTAAATTCAGTTTTAATTCTTGACAAAAGAACTGAAGTAGAATGATACTAGGTATAGAGGCCTGAAATGATGTTGATGAGGGAGGAACCCACTAAAAGCAGTCCCAGCCAAGCTGTCATAGATTTGGCTGTGGGAAGGAGGAGGTTGTGGGGAGATTACCCTGAGCCTCAGAGGGGCCCCAGCTTGTCCCTCCTGCTCTCTTAGAGGTTTCTGCCACTAAGCCCCATTTTTAGAGGTTTCTGCTACCCAAACAGGGACAGCTGAACAGGATTTGTCCCAGCCCTGTTTGCTTCCTGGCACAGTCAAGCTGCTCAAGGTTTGCTGCCAGGTTTTGTGGCAGAGAGGGAGCTGCAGAACATACCACTTGACTGTCCCTGCTGGCAGGGAAGGTGCCAGCCAGCACAGGAGGGCCAGGAGATAGAAGGGTAGACACTACTCTCCCTGCAAGCCAGAGCTGAGTCCATCAGCACTCTGCCACTTGTCTCCCTGCTCCTGACTTGCTGCTGAAAATCTGTACCTCCATACAGGTCTTGAGAAAACACACGAACCTAAATTCTACCATGTTAAACATTTCTTAGAGGTATTGGAGTTTCCTAAGGAATGACCTACACGTATCTTTTTTGACAATTAGCACAGTTTGTGTCTTTAGAAAGGACAAACCTAAGTGAGTCTTTTGAGTTTCCTGAAAGGAACAAAGCTCAGGGCAGCAAGCAGCATTCCTAGAGCACTGACAGGGCAAAAATCCAAGCAAGCTGAAGACAACCTGCGAAAATGGATTGATAGGCATGTGGGCCGCTTTCACCTGTGATAGCAGTGTCCTGGACATAAAGGTGGAAGTGCAGATGGTCCCCTCAGTCCTGTTTCTGGTAACAACTGGAATCCTGGTTGAGCCTGTGAGGAACTGTGTTTGGAAAGTAATGGTACCTTTCTTGGTTTTTTTTCTTTGGGCAGCATCCATTTTTAAAATTAGCCAAGCCGCTCTCAAGCCTGACTCCTCTGATCATTGCAGCAAAGGAAGCAATTAAGAACAGCAGCCGCTAGCACTGCAGGTCGGCTTTCTGCCCTGCCAGCTCAGAGCAGGACTGAGAACACAAACTCTGTAAAACCTCAACTCTCATGCTGCGGGACAGATGGATGGATGAACAAACCAACAGTCACAGTCATGGTGGTAGGACCACCCCAGTTCCTCAAGGAGTAAAAAATTATCATTTGTCTTCTTCCTGCTTATTGGCTCCTTAATTTATTTTTAAGATGAATCGGGGCTAAGGACAGAGAGGTAATGACAGAAAATGCTTTGCTGCCTCAACCATTTCCAAGGTAAAGCAAATTCATTTGGAAGATTCCCTTCCTTCTCACCCTGTGAATAAGCTGTACATTCACTTTTAAATTGTCCATTCTTTCTTAACGATGTAAAGTCATGTTTATGGGGTTTTTGGTATGGTTTGGAATTGGAGAAAGGCAGTTCTTCATTCATCAACTCCAGACTGCCTTTTGAATATGGCCCGCTTGCCAGTTTTTGCTCAGTTGTGGTACTTCTACATGAAGAAGAAAGTGCAATTGCATTTCCAACTGGAAAGGAATGAAGAGTGGGACAGACAAAACATCCTGTGGAGATACAGGCATTCAGCTGGGACTGTGTAGTGGTTTGGTTCTTGCCAATTGGAGATTTGCACCCCTAACTGCAATCTCTTTGCCTGGGTGAGAGTCTTATGCAGCTGAAATAGCAGAAAGATTGGTTGGTGTGCTCACAACAGGTTTGTCTGATGCAAAGCTGTCAGAGCAATGTGACGGGAGAGTGGGCCCAGCCGTGCTCAGGGCTGAACACCAGTAGAGCCCTAGCAGAGCCCAGAGCAGCCTGAGCATCTGCAGAGCCAGGCTGGAAGGAGGCGCTGGAAGCAACAAGTGGCAGCAGCCTGGCTGTGGGTGTCTCTTCCTGGGAGAGGACTAATCCTCCTGTCTCAGAGCCAGATTGGGCGGGGGCTGTTCTCCAGGGAAATCATGGCCATGCTGAGAAATGTGCAGCCTGGTGGGATTGGCATCCTGAGTCTCTGCAGGAGTAGAGAAGAGCAAACAGAACAGAGCGGTGGTGTCGCTTCTGAGGGTGCCTGTTCTTCTCATAGCTGTCTTGTAGCTCCTGGGAAAGGTTTGTAGAATTCTCGGCAGAGGGGGACGGGACCAGGCTGCTCTGCAGGCTCCTGCACAGGGTGAGCGTCCTTTAGGCGCAGAAGTTCTGCCCTGGGAACCAAAGCTGACGCGGAGAGCAACCTGCACAGTTCAGATCTGCCCGAGCCAGTGCAGCAGCCAGCTCTGGAAGAAAGCACCTTAAAACCTGGAGTTGTGCCCTGAGCAAGAACAAAGGTGTGAAATGCAAAGTGGATTGCAGAATTACTTGGAAGCATCAGTCCAGCCTGGTTTTTGCTATCCTATGTATGGCAAGCACTGCACAATTAAGCTCTTGAGTTGCTGCAAGAGAGGTAATTGGGGATGTGCCTGAGGATTGTGCTTGACTAGTCAGTGGATTTGGAAGGGAGCAGAGTAACTTCTAGTATGCAATTTGTATTTTATTTATTTGTCACTCAGTAAAAGCATTTGCATGGTGTATTTGTTGCTGTATTTTAGGAGTACAACTCATGCAAGACCTTCAAAACAGCAACTGAAGCAACATGAGCAAAAAACCCTAGTGAGCAAAAAAACCCCCACAGTAAAACAGCTTTCTGCTATAGATCTTCATGTTGGCCTGGTCCTGCAAAGGGTTAAGTAGCCTTTAAGGCACTCACTGCCTTCATGTCTGGCTAGTTGGAATGAAGGATGCTTGGGCTGTTTTTGAATCAGCCCAGGAGCATGTCTAGCTTTGGCATTCTGTTTAGTTGCAGTCCTTGTATGGCAAGTATCCTTACTGCTGCAACCCTCGCTCGCACTGGCCATCGCAGTGTCCTTGGCAGAGGCAACACACAGAGACAACCCTCCTTGAGTTACCACAGCTAAGCAGAAATTAACTTTCCTTCATTTCCTGGGGAGCACAACAGGTCCAGTTTTTCAGATGGCCAAATGGCATGCTGAGGCGAGCTCAGCATGGTTATTAAACAGCTCTGGTTTCCTGAACTGGGGGAACATTGGGAGGATCTGAGGGAGCTACCAGGAGCCCACATCTGAAGTCACAGTGGTTGACAGGACCTGGAGCAATGGCTGCCAAGCTTTCCCCCCCTAAAAGAAGCCCCTGGGGAGTGGGAGTTGTCAGGACAGGCACAGCAGATAGTTCAGAAGGGTTTGCAGGAAGGTGCTTGAAGCCCTGCCAGGGGGCAATGGTGTCCACCCAACAGAAAGCCTTCTCTAAGCTCTGCACCCACCACAACTTGTGCAGCGGCCCAGACAGAGCTCTGGTGGGATCGTGCTGCCAGCCAGGTGTCAGCAGCAGGCTGTGCCCCACTCTTAGGCCAGTCCTGGTGGTTGCAGCATGAGTACACCTGCAGGACATGTGCCCAGGGAGAGGAACTCCTCTGTTTTGGGCCAGAGCTGCGGCAGGAGGTGAATAGGGACAGGAGTATCCAAGCTCACTGAGCCCCTTTCCATCATTTACCAGCAGTCCTGGCTAAGGGGGAGATCCCAGGTGATTGGACTGTGGCACATGTGACATTGGTCTACACAAAGACCTGGAAGGAGGATCTTGGGAACTACAGACCTGACCTCAGTGCTGGGAAAAGTCATGGAGCAGATCATCTGGAGTGCCATCACATGGCACATACAGAACAACCACGGGATCAGGCCCAGCTAGTGTAGGTTTGTGATAGGCATGTGCTGTGTGACCAGCCTGATCTTTTGCAACAGCATGACCTGCCTAGGGCATGAGGTGAAAGGCTATGGATGTGTCTACCTGGAATTTAGTAAAGCCTGTGTCAGTGTTTACCACAGCTTTCTCCTGGAGAAACTGGCTGCTCATTGCTTCGATGGGTACACTGTTCTCTGGGTAAAAAAAATTGGATGGATGGCTTGGGCCCAGAGAGTCATCCGCAATGGAGTTACATCCATCTGGGGCTGTCAGTAGTGGTGCACCAGGGCTGAGTACTGGAACCAGTTGTGTTCAGTATCTCTATTAGTGATCTGGACAAGGAGATCAAGAGCACCCTCAGGTAAAACCAAGCTGGGTTGGAATCTTGATCTGCTGGAGGACAGGACGGCTCTGCAGAGGGATCTGGACAAGCTGGATTGCTAGTCCAAGGCCAGTTGGATGAGGTTCAACAAGGCAAAGTGTCAGATCCTGCACTTGGGTCACAGCAACCCCCTGCAGCTCCAGGCTGGAGAAAGTGGCTGGAAAATGCCTGGTGGGAAAAGACCTGGGAGTGCTGGTTGAGGGCAGCTGAACATGAGCCAGCAGTGTACAACTACCTGAAAAGAGCTTGGAGCAATGGGAGAATCAGTCTCTTCTCCCAAATGGGATGAGAGGAAATGGCTGCAAGTTGCACCAGGGAAAGTTTAGATTGGATATAGGAAAGATCTCTTCATCAAAAGGATGGTCAAGCATTGGAACAGGTTGTGCAGGGCAGTGGTTGAGTCACCATCTCTGGAGGGATTTAAAAGATTTGTAGATGGGGCACTTGGGGACAGGTTTAGTGGTAGACTTGGTGGTGCTGGGTTGATGGTTCGACTCCATGAGCTCAGAAGTCTTTTCCAACCTGAATGATTCTGTTCTGTTTAGAAGACTTTGTTTCTCTTGTGAAGGTCCCATTTTTGTCTGTCAGCTCAAGATCTGTGTCTGTAGGAGAAGCTTCCTTGTGAAAGAGTAGTTTGGGCTGGAGATGGGTTGCCCTCAATGTGTAAAGCATTCATCAGGATGAAACATGTTTGTATTCCTGTAAGAAGTGAAGAAATGAGTGGCAGTTTCTTTTTCCAGTGTATCTTTTATTTTTTCCTATGCACAAAAGAACAGACAGCCGTCCTTTAAAAGGAAAGCACTTGTAATGGCATATGTCTAAATACTTTTGTTGACAAGCTACTCTATTTGTTTGGGGAAGGGGGGGATTTCCTATTTATTTCCTTTAAGTATTTCAGCATCTCTACTTTAAAAAAAACCCACCACCACAATTTCCCAGAAGACAGCAGGTATGGAAAATAAGAAAAACAAATGGTAGCTTTTTTTTTTCTAATCAGTGTATGCCTCAGCATACAGAATATTGTTGGCACTGACTTTTTTTAAGACTGCCCCTGTCCTAAGAGGCCTTGCTTTTAATTTTATTAAATATTGTATTTCCTTTTCTTTGCATCAGCAAATCTGGAGATTTTTCTTCTAAAACCAGTTTCTGGGAGGCAGACAAGATTCAGCAGAAATAATCTCTGCCAGTGGCTGTTTCCAGCACAGAGTGTACTTCCCCAGCTGAGACTGTATGATGTGCAGGGAATGTAGCTCCAGTATCCCTGTGGCTCCATGCATGGGATAGTCTCTGGTGCTGACTCACACTCACTAATACTGGAAGATGGCAGCTCTGTTTGTGTCCTCCCAGCCTGGATATTAAATGTGGAAAAGACACAAGTATTTTTTAAAAACTCAATGACACAAACCCACAAAAGTCCAGTCCTGAGGGGGTCAGGTCTTGTACATTATTTACAGGCTCACAGAGTGTATTAGGATTGACGGTAGAATTGGCCTTGCAGAAAGGAAAGAGACCAATACTGTAAAATCTCTGGAGTCACCTCAGTTTTTCTGACTGCTATCCTCAGATCAAGCAATTAGTTATATATATTTTGACGTATTTGAAATAGTCTGTTTCTGTTGCAAAATGAAAACTAAAAGTTTCAGACACTTTTATTACAAAGTTTTAAAAGATTGATTGATTGTCTTAATTTTTAAATTAAACAGTGAAATACTCTATACAAGAACTTGACTATGATTCCCATCCCTGCAATGAAGATGTGCGAAAATGAGCTGATAGCTCACTGTGGTTTAAATGTGTTTTGGGACAGAAGCATGGTAGCAGTAAAGTCAGGGAAGTTTGAGAAGCACAGAAAAGTTTATTTATTTAAGAAAAGAGAAAAAAAAGATAACCATACCTATGTAAAATTCCATACAGCTCCTGCATGGACTCCTAGGAACCTGCATGGGGGTGAATCTTACAGTGTTCTCAGGGTTGGATCCCAAACTTGGGCCGAGGTTACATTCTCACTTCTTGTGTCCAGTGCTTTTGTAAATATATGTATATTTATTCTTCGTCTTTGGCTACTTGTTGGCTGCTCCACTACACACAAAAGAGCTCAAGGGTTTGTGCAGAGTTTCTGTGAGGCCTGTGGCTGCACTTTTGCAGGTCTTTGAGTCAGTCCTTCCCTGTGTCCTGGCACCAAAAATTAAGCACATTCCAGTCACCACAAGAAGGGAAGTACCTGTCTCCTGTCCTCTAGTTGTAGGAAATGTCACAGTACTCTATTGTCCATACAGCAGTTATTTCCAGTATATAATCCTAGGTGTGGCTACTGACTATTCCTCACACTGAGTATGTAAATATTTGTATTTCTTAGTCCAGTCCTGAGCAAATCCAGTGAGCAAAGAGCCAGAGAGAGTACTGTGACATCTACCATTAAAGGCAGGAGCCAGTGTTTCTTTGCTTGACACCTAGGACATGCACTCTAGTGCCAGCTTTGCCTTCCTAAATGCTACCAAGTCAGTGGTCCATACACCTTGGTGTTCCTGTTTCCTCTTGGACTGTGCATTCATGCCCAGATGCACAGCAACTTAATGATGGGTTGATGAAGACCTATAAATACAAGTGTTCCTCATCTCAGTTTTTTTTCCTCTCCTCTGCCCATACCAGGTAAATATCTCCAATTTTATCCCAAGTTTTCAGGAAGCAGACAAAGGATAACCTTTGTCTTTCAAGAGAAACCATCCAAGCTTTTTTAGAGTGTGATTTGCGCTTCAGGGATTTTTAAAACTTCTCTTTGCTTGTGTCTGTCCTTGAGCTGACAGGGTAATTTTATTTTTCTTGCTGAAACTTACAGAATCTCACTTACCCGTCTCTCTTTGGAAGCAGTTTTGAGCTGATTGCCATAATCTAAGGTGTGCATCGTGCCTGCAAACGGTTACTGGCCTGAGCCTACCAACAGTTGCATGTACCTTTGGTTACAAGACCTATCTCAAAAGAAAAAGTGGTCTTACAGTAAAGAGGGATGCCCATATGCTCTGTGTGGGTGCCCTTTGGGCTGCCACATGGGCAAAGCCTTCAAACCTTGTTCTTGCTGCTTAGCAATTCCCCCACAGGCAAGCACTTGAGTTCTGTGAGAATCTGACCCTGACTGAGGAAACTGGGGGCAATATCATTAGTTAAAGTTGATAATATTGAAAACTGCTAATTGATTTAATAGCCTGTGATCACAGTGGCTTTGCCCTGCACAGTTTTCAAGTAGACCATACATCAACTTCAGCACCTGTGTGTAAGGTACTTTCTGCTCTGTTCGGTGGCACCATGTTCACAGCTGCTGGAGGGCTTGCAAGCAACACCTGCCTTGCCCAACTTAGGTGCAGAGCCAAAAGGAGCATGGTTGAGCACCATGGCCTGGGTTGGCAGCCATGAATGCAGATTGGAAGAGCTGTTAGACACATATGCACACACCTTTGAATCACAATTCCCTGGTGTTACAGGTTTGTGGATGCCAACCACTAGAACAGATTCCGACCCTGGTATCCAGAGGTCTTTTCCAACATAAAGTATTCTGCAGTTCTCTGATTCTATCTGCTGGATTCAGCTAGGTCCATGTTAGCAACTTTAGTTTGATCAAAGTTTCCTCGTGGTCAGCTCTTGTGGCCTAAGGCTTCAACTCCTTTAGCTCCTAGTGGTGAGCTGCTCATGCTAAACGAGACAACTCGGAGAGAATACATTTCATCCAATTTCTTCTAGAACACTGAGAGGGCAAGTGTGTGAAAACACGACTATTGTTTATGTGTAACCTCCTCTCTGCCCTTCATGTCTCAGGGGTTTGAAACAGGAAAGAGCTTTCCTAAAGAGTGAAATGAAACAGCGTGTTACTTCTCCCAGGTCTCTTTCCAGTCTGTGCACTTGACTAGTTTTGTCCCTCTTTCTGTGCCCTTTGCTCTCCCTGTGCTCAGTGGCTGCTGCCTAAGACTGTGTAACTGGCACAGATAAAGAGGTCGAGACCCTAATTTCTCTGTCCTTTGAGCTGCCTGGTCACAGCAGCCTTTTCCTTGATATGAGGAAGTATCCCCTTGATATGGGGAGGGAATCCCCACCTCCATTTCTTGCAAAACCTCCAGGAGCCCAGGGCCTGCCATCTGAAGTCAGTGCATTTGAGGGCTCCCCAGTGCCTCAGGCTGGTGTGGCACCACTGCAAATGGGAGGGAATAGTGGCAGGAGGTTGTTTTGAAAGGTCTGTTTGCTGCTGCATGCAGTGTGTGTCCAGCCCTGCCCCAGGCTTAGGGATCAAATTCAAGCACTGCTGCTCTCTCTGGAGTCGGTGAGAATTTGGTTGTTGCTTTCAATGACAGCTGAACTGGTTGCCAAAGCAGCAGGTGCTGACTGTGCCCCAAGCCCTGGGGCTGGATGGGTCCCTTGGCCGTGTGAGTGGGAGGGAGATGCCCCTTTTTCTTACTTTGCCTCACACACACTGACAGTCACAAGTGGGTCAGCCCAGCAAACAGGCAGCCTGTGAGTCTCTTCCATCCTCGTCTCTTGAGATTTTTGACCTTTGAGCTTAAGCTGTACAAAGGCAACTGCTTTTGGTCCCTCTGTGCATCCCCATGTTAATCAGTGCTGCTAAATCCATCTAAATCCGTCTGTAGCACAGCAAGGGGGAAAGGCCCCAGCCCTTCAGTGTGAGCAAGTCAGCCAGCGGGAAGGGAGCTGCTCGACAAGAACAAGGAACAAGGAGCAAAGGACTGTGGCACCTCCTTCTTGGGCAGAGCCCAAATTCTGTGGGGAAATGTTAACTGTTGCTCTCGTGCACTGGTGTGTCAGCACTGCAGGTACTGTGCCTGCTAACACATGAGTCAAGATCTGCAAAAGAATTCTGCAACTCTTTACTGGATCAGTATGTCACCAGTGCTAAACTCCAGTTTAGTCCAAAGCAACCAGTTTACATCTGTGCTGGTATGTGCTAGATTTTTTTCTTCAGGGTGTCCAAGCAAAAGTAAGCAGAGGAGGAGCCTACATTTTCATTGGTTATCAGAAACGTATCTCATTTTACTGTACATTCCTTTTTTAGGATGTGTTACCTGTTAAAAAAATAAAAAAAAAAAACAGAAAAAATATGAAAGAAAAAAACAAATGTGTAGTGAAGAATCTTCTGTAACTTTGGATTAAGAGGTAACTGATCTTTTTAAAAAGATAACTAAGTTATTTACTTTGTAAATGTGCTGATGGCATGGATCCATCTTACTGACCTCAGCATCCTTTTTTTAAAGATTTTGGGTTTTGTTTCCAATATTAAGTTATTTTAAATTGTGGTTGAAGCAATAGGAAATTGAAATATGGATTGTGCATGACTGTGTCTTGAGTGTAAAAATATTGCAGTTTGGAACTTGCCCCTAAAGTATTGCAAATAAAAGTTATAAATTCCAATAGATTGTGTGACAGCAGCTTTTCCTATAGGATGTGCAGCATCAGAAAGTCTTAATCGGTGTGGTTGTGCATACTTTTAGCTTTGTCCTGTGCCACTCTATGTTGTCATGATACAGGACTTGACCTGCTGCCAGCACAGGTCACCCTCTGCCACCCCAGCTCCTTGGACCTTGTGTCTGCACAAAGACACAAAGTGTTTCTGCTGCTCCCTGTTTTGCACAAATCCACAGAGAGCTATGATTTTTCCAAGTCTCGTGTCTCCATTGTGCCATATTCCTAAAGAACCAGCAGCCCATCCCGATGACTACAGCAAGTTAAACAGATGGTTGTCAGCTCCACTTCTGCCTAGAAATCCTGAAACTGCTTCTAAATGCTGCTCGCTTCAGCTCTCGGACACCTACTCACACAGAATTGGGAAAAAAATCCCCTGGCTGCCCGCTTGCAAGGTGAGTTATGCCAAAGTTAGAGCTCGGTGGGAAATATCTATCCATCCTTATGCTTTTAATATATTTATACGAAGGGGTGTGCATAGATGTGTCTTGTATACAAAGGAAGGTGTGTGCAAGCAACGTGACTGGCACTTTGACTCTCTGTGTTCATTCCATACCCATGGGTACAACAGCATTATGGAAACCCTTGTACAGGGTTCTATCCCTGTAGAACAGAGCATGGCGAGTGGGGGCAGTTGGTGGGCTGCAAGTCCTGGACAGCAGGCGAGATCCAGCTCCACACCTGCCAGGCCATTCTAAGGCTCAATGCTGATTCTTCTGCAATAGGAAAGCCCTTCAGCCTTGTCACTGCCCAGAGGGGCAGTGCTGGCCTGGCAGCACAGGTTGTTTTCTCCACAAGTTGTTGGAGATGAGAACACAACACTTGCAAGCACTGACTGCAAGCCACAGCTCTGGGTGCTCACCATTAGCCTCAGCTCTGGGACCACTGTCTGCCCCAAGCTTCAGGGGGTGCAATGGGAGTGTGGCTGGGCTCTGCCCTGGGGCCATCCTGCAGTGACAGCTGGAAACAGGCAGCACTGAGTTGCCAGAAACAGCCAAGTCATGGGTGGAGGGGAGCTGGTCCAGCTGCACTGTTGTATGCTGTGCTCTGGGCCTGGTGCTCCCCGCAGAGGGGAATGGACTGATGTGCCAGAGAAGACAAAGCTTCAGCTTAAGCCTGACTGAGGTGGGTGGGTGGGCTGGGAAGAGTGGGGAGGGTAAAGGGGAGTCACAGAGCTCATCCTGCTGGAAGGACAAGATAAAGAGAGTGGCAACTCAGTGAGGAGAGCTGAGGGCTGGAGAGCAGGTCTGAATTACACTAAAATCCCATGAGACCTCTGAGACATTGCTGCTCTTCAGCCAGTGACAGGATGAGTCCCTAAACCTGAGGCTCAGTCTTCCTTGTGGTGAGGGACCTGAGGGAAGGCTACAGTGTGATGGAGACTGACGGGCTGGGAACTCACTGGGGGAAGAGGGAGCACTTGTGAAGTAAAAGGCAGGTGGGGGAGAGAGCTGTTCAGAGAAGGGCGGAGCTGCATCTTGAGCAAGCTGAAAAATGTTATTTGGGGTCATCCCAGACTGATTTAATTTCAGAAGTTATTGAACAAGTTTATTTTGGGGGGATGTTGTGTTTTCCCTTGGAAGTGTGCATTCTGCATACTGGAGCTGTATTGCCAAAATGCTCAAGCAAAATGCTCCTCTGCTGCAGGTCACACCGTTTCTTCTTTGGCTTATTATTGCAGCCCAGTGAGCTGCAATAATAAGCCAAAGAAGAGCTGCAGCAGAGCCCTGGCGGAGCCCAGAGCAGCCTCAGCATCGACAGAGCCCAACTGCAAGGAGAGAAACCAGAAACTGCCCATCAGTTGAAGGCTCCTGTCCCCCTTGTCCCAGCTACCCGTGGTGCATAGACTATGCTGGCTGTGATCAGTGGTGCCCAGTCATTGCTGCCTTTGGCCAGAGAGCAGGAGGGCAGGACATGTGCACCACCTGTAGCCAGCCTGCTTCTCAGCAGCTGCCCAGAGCAGGATGCTTCTGTGCTCGCTGCCATCTCCCAAAAGCCCTTATCCCATCCGTGCCAAGAAGACGAGGACCCACCTCATGCCATCTGCCACCAGAAGAAAAGCTGGTCCCAAATGATGTCCTCAGCCTTTTCCAAGCCCATCCATGCCACTGCTAGTCCCAAGCACTTCCCAGTCCAGACTGGATACCACCTAGAACACTTCCTTTAGAAAAACAAATTATTGAAAATAGATTACACACAAAAAGGGGAAACAAGAAAAAAGGTCAAAAATCTTATCTGTCTCACGGGCTTGAGGAAGGCCTCAAGCCCTACATGCTAGGGAAAAATCCACCCGTGGATGAGGGAAGCCAATGCTTTCTCCCTTCCCCTCTGCACTGCCCCCCAAAAGTAATGGTGATCTGTAGCCATGGAAAGGGGTGTTAACCCTTTAGATGCGGTGGAAATAAGATGCACAGCTACATGGTCATCTCTCAGGATAGGAAGGAGAGAAAGACAAGTTTATTCAGAAACACACTGGTTTTTATAACATGACTCGCAACTCCAAGAGCAGAAAAAAGACGATTGGTTCAGAGAGAAGACACCCCATTCCCAGGGCCTAGTCATGCACCACAACAGGTGTTCTATCCTGTTATTAATTCCTCTCTATTTTGACCAAGTTATCATCCTGGGAGAGATTTTCCCTGGCCTTCAGCTGGACCAGCTTATCAGCTTGGGAACAGAGCTGAGAAGCTCTGGCCTGGAATATTTTTCAGGCTGGCTCTCTTAAATGAGTACCCACAGTGATCCCAAAGCAAACAAGAGGAGTGGAGCAGCCCAAGCCCTTCCTTGCCTGCAAAGCAAAGCAGCTGTGCACAGGTGCTGGAGTCCCACCTCTGCTCCTGCTATGGGGGTTTGTTTGTGTCGGGCTGGCTGCCCCAGCCCCATCCCGCGGCATAGTGGGTGGTAGAAACTGTTGGCAGGACCAGGAGCCAACTCCCATTGCATAACCACCCCAGCCCATCCTCCCAGCCCTGCCAAAAAGCAGCTTTGCAGCTGACTGAAGAATTAGTTGCATTTGCCCCAGCAAAGGTTACTGGCCAGGCTGTGCAGTGCCCAAATCTGGGAGCATCCCTGTGGCTCTGGACTCAACTGCAAATTCACTGTGGAGCCTGGCTTTGAAGAAGCTGGCAGTAACAAAGTCCATCATCTTCAACTTTCTGATGTCCAGGTCAAGGAAGAGGTTGTCATCCTTGATGTCATCCTCGCTGTCTCCAGCAGCAGCAGCCCCACCTGCTACAGCTTCTCTAGGGGCTCCTTCTTCCCTGGGGGTGAGACCAGGCTGTCAGTGTTCTGCCCAGGGCCCCAGCTATCAGTGAACCGAAACAAGAAAAACCAGGTTGTATGATGGCCACCAGTGCTGGGCAGACCAGCTCAGCTCCAGCACAAGAGCTGTGTGTTCCATCTGATGACCCTTGTGCAGTGACACAGGGATGACAAAAAAAGTCTGGGTTCCTTATTGCCAAGGCATGTGTGGAGCTGTAACTGACCAGGTCCCTGGATCAAAGTGTGCAGGTGGCTCTCTCCCTTCTATGGCAGATGAATATCCTGCATCAAAGGATCACAGAACAGGTCTTCTAACGAGGACCTGTCCAAGTCGCGCATGGATAAACACCACCTGATCAGATCTTGGCGCTCTGGGGAGAGAAACCAGAAACCAGAACAGCTGGGGAAGCCTGTCTGCTTTGCCCCACTATTCCCATGCCCAGGCCATGCTGCATGTGCTCAGTGCTGTGCCTAAACTTTCCCATCAATTCTTTGTTTTGGAGAAGAGCAGGAGAGCAGGACATGTGCCACCTCCTCAGCAGCTGTCAGAGTGGGATGCTCATGAGCCTGCTGCCATCTCCCAACACTGGTATTCCCCCCTGTGCTGCAGAGATGAGGATCCACCTTGAGAAAGCCATTGTGAGAGTGAGAGCTGATCGCTCCAGCTGATGTTCCGGCTCCTCCTGAGACGGTGCTCCTCACAGACTATCTGGTGAAGCAGGATGCCCAGGGACCAGATGGGAGCTGCCTTGCCATTAGTACCAGCCACAGAGGGTCCATTCCGGGGGGCTGTATGATGGTGTTCCTATGAAATAAAGATGGAGTTCATCGGGGTGGGCTGCGGCTCCCAGAGCCTGGCCCCAGCATCCATGGGCATGTGGGGGCTGTCCCAGTGGAACGCGGTGTGACCTGCTGCCCTCTCATTAGCACCTGGGACTTGTGTACAAACTTGGGGTTGGAAAAGAAGCCACTGGTGTCGGAAGGGGGCAGCCAAACCCCTGCCAAGGCCCAACCATTACATGCAAAAGAAAAACCCATTCAGGTGGGGGGGAAAAGCATGCCTTCATCCTCCCTGCCTGCATTGCCCCCCAAAAAGTTATGAAACCAAGGCAAACAAAGTGAGTAGAGCAGTCCATGCCCTTTCTCGCTTGCACACCAAATTGGCTGGTGCACTGGTTCTGGCCCCCCATCTCTGCTATCCCCACCCATGGGTGCTTTTGTCAGGGTGGCTGCCCAAGCCCCAGTCATGGGCAGAGTGGCTGGCAAAGGCTGCCAGCAGGGCTGGAAGCTGGCCCCCCACCCATCCCAGCTCAAAAGCAACTGGGCTGAAGACTCAGTCCAGTAGACTGGCAGCAAAAGGGAGAATCCCCATGCCACATCTCAGGTTGGGCCCTGAGATGTTGGGCCATGAGATGCTGGCACTGGGAGCATAGCCCTGCATAGTCTCACCTGCAAAGTGAGTGTAGTCTGTGTCTTGCAGGTAGATGCCACAGCCGAAGTCGATCAATTTTGCCTGGCCACTGGCCAGGACAAAGAGGATGTTCTCTGGTTTGATGTCCCTGAGTAGGTCCTCGCAGCTGATGCAGTGCCACACGGCCTCCAGGATGTGGAGGAACAGTTCTTGTGCCATGCTGGGAGAGGAGGAGGGGGAGAAGGATGGGTGTTGTGTGGCAGCAGCAGGAAGTTTGGGCTGCAGGACATTCCATCTGCACCACTGCCTCACAATCAGCGGGTGTGTCCTGCAGGCTCTGGACCTGGCACTGCATCTGCTGAGTTCCTGACACTGTGGGAGCTCTCTGGGCTGGGCTCAGGCTACCGCTGGGACAGGGCAGCAGACTGTGCTCTCACCTACCACTCTATTTGCTTCTTCCATTCCTTCTCTCATCTACCACTCCATTTGCTTTCCCCTCACTTTTCTGACCTTGCTTACCTCTCTCTTGACTTGCCTGCAATTGTCTACACTTGGTTTGCAGTGCCTTGCATGCACATGGAAGGCAAGGTAAGGAGTGGTAAGCAAGGCAAGGCCAAGTGACTCGGTGCACTGTGAGGACCTGCGGACCTCCGGGTGCCTCTTGGGCACCCACACTGTCAGGCTATGTTCTTCTTTTTAAAAAGCAAAGCAGCTAATAGTTGCTATAAAGTTATTTATTGTAAAAGCACATCAGTCTCAAACCAAAAGTCACAGACAGCAAAGTCCATGCTGTGTTCTAGCTTAGAGTCCCAAACAGAAGCAGAAGCTCCCTGTGGTTTCAGCAGGGCCGGAGGAGCCAGGCAGCTCCTATCTTCTTCTTCGGTGTTGATGGCAGCGGCGAAAGCAAAGCAAAAGCAGTAGCATAAAAGCAATGGCAAAAAGCAAGTGGCAAAATGCAACAGCAAGTGGCAAAATGCACATGGCATAAAGCCATGGCATAGAGCCCCAGCTCTCCCTAACGCATGTTCTTTTATAGAAACTTTCCAACTAGCTAAGACACAAACTCAGACCACTACTTCTTAGCCTATTAGAATTCTAGTTTCTTAGCACGCCAGGCTACGTATAGACCACGTACATGGCCTATCTTGTTCTAACTGAAAAATGTAAGCAATATTCTTAACTCTATTATGTCTGAAGCTAGGTTCTTGGAGCCTCTAAGGAAACACTAGTATGTTTTTCAATCTTCACTAGAATATGTACTACTTCTCAGGCATCTAAGACCTTTTACTCACTAAAAGCACTTAAAACTTATTTCACTTACTCATTCATGCTACAACATAAACTTTCACCTCTGCTTTATGTGTGAGTGGCTTAACATACTTCAACACATCCAATGGCTTTAATTCAATCCCTGCATTCTGATCTCTCTCTGAAAGATTCAGAGACACCCCTGGCTTACTGACTCCAACAGTGCACCTTTCCTCGGGAAGCAAAGGACATAATGCCAGTATTGCTGGAGCAGATGTTAAGATAGCATGGGGAGGAATAATCTAGCGAGGTATTTCTGTCCTGGCCCCATCTGTGTGGGAGCAATTGATGGACATACAGTATTGGAGATTGTATGTAACTTTCACCTGGTAAGTTCCTGAATGAGAATGCCAATGCTTTTTCATGGGAAGGAAAACATAGCTCCAGTGTTTCACATGCAAATAAGAAGCTGCCTAGTGGAGGTCAGGGGTGGCATCAACTTTCTGGCCTGGCATATTCAGTGTAGAAGCACTGCCTTATTTTGTACAACTAAGGAGTCAGTATCCATCTTTGGAAGGTGGTCTCTGGAAAGACTGAATTTGGCATGTGGCTTCCACTTCTCAGAGGTGACCTGAAATTCTGGCAGCACATGTCTTTTGGACAAGGTAAGCAGCTATGCTGAGTCTTGGTGTGTGACTGATCTAGTGCCTTGGGTAGGTGATGCCCAGTAACAGTGTTCCGACACCTTGGTATGGGATCAGTCCCTGGATGTTTTATAATTTAGTGGAGGGGATACCATTTCTTTTGAGATGGGCTTGTAGTTCCTTTCTTTGGCAAGGAAAGAAAGTGTGGAGCCACACACTGGGTGTTCTTAGTGAATTTAGAGGCTTTTCCCAACAGGCCGTTCTTTGAGTTAGAGCTGTTCAACTGTTAGGGGCAATTCAAGCCCCAGGCTCTTGAGTTTTTGTCCTAGGACCCTTTGTGTGGGAGCAAGCCTCAGTGCCATTCTCTTTGGATCCAGAGTCTTGAAGGCTGAAGCCTTTGGATGGTACTTAGAGCTGAAAGTGCTGACAGCAGGATGTGTGCTGGTAAATCGATAGGTGCAGTTGAAGATGAAGACAGCAAGAGCTTTCTCAGCTGGCAGTTTTCTCTTTGAGCTCTGTTTTTGCCAGATGTTTTCAAGTTGACGGCCAGACTCTGGGAGAATACTAAGCATAGTTAGGGTAAAGGAGTTCGTGTTGCTCTTTGAGTGAGGTAAAAAGAAGGCTTTGCACTTGGAAGGGGAAGACTGGGGGAATCTTTTTGTCCTGACACCGTTGATTCGAGAGCAGGCACGTTTCCAACTTGGCTCGCTGTCCTTGGGTGGTTTTGAGCTGTGCTCGGTGCGTTTCCTTTTGCAAGTTGACAGCGCCATCCATCGTGTGTTTTTTTTGATGAGCACTGACAGTGCCCAGGAAAAAGCCGAGCACTTTTCTGGCCCGGCCCCCCATTCGTGTGGGAGCAGTTTGGGGGAGAACTCCGCTGCGGGTCCTGCCTCTTGGAGACTGACACAACGTTATCCTGCATGCAGCAGCAAAGAAAGAGTCGTTTCATTGTTGGCTTTGCAGTTTACAGGCTGCAGAAGAAAAGGCAGTTCTAGCATGGCCTCTTTCTTTAGAACCTTCTCTGTGCAATCGGCATCTTAACACACAGCCACTAAACTGCATCAAACTCCCTGGACATAAGCACTTTCCACCAAGCTCTGTGGACCTTCTCACCCTCCAACTCATGCAGATCACAAAGCCCTTCAAAACATCAAACAGTTGCATCCAAAGAAATAGTCCTAGAACAAGAAGGTAGTGCTGGCTTTCGTAGACCCTTTGAAGTCTGTAAACTATGTGAAGCACCCTAGTGATCTGCACTTGCCTTCTCAACTATATACAGAGTATCCTTACATTCTCTCAAGGTGGCTGAGTCCATCATCACAACCAAACATTTCCAGTTGCAGTTCAGACTGAGAGATGTGCCAGGACAGAAAGCATTCACTGACCTTCCTTCTTCCCTGTAAAACCTGATTCCCAGTGCAATCACTTTCACAGAGCTTTAGAGTAGTCTGCAGTCCAAGCAGCTGTATCTCACAGAGAAGTAAGTCTCAGGACAGAAGATGTTCTTAAGGCAGCTGTTTCTGAATTGCGCACAGCATACTTGTAATATGCACTTTCTGTCTAACATATATGGACTGGCACATTTTTAATTCTCACAGTTCACTGGACAGTTACAAATGTCCAGCAGCTGCCCCCTTAAGACGGCTGTAGAAGTACAAGCCAGTGCCGGGTGCACCATCCCTTATCACATGTAAGCCACATAAATTCCCCTCTGCACTCTGAACTTCCTGCCTCCGCTGCATCTGCCATTGTGTTCTCTGTATCTCAATGTCGAAAGCAAAACACCGTTCTTTCAACAGAGGGCTAGAAGAGGTAGCTGTCCTTGAACTTCCCCACTTGCAACTGCTAATGTGAATTCAGCAGGCAGGGAAGTGACAACCACACTCCTCTTGCAGACTGTATGCTCTGCACACAACAACATGCCCTGCGACTTCATCCAACTTTTGCAGCACTTTCCTTCTCCCAGAAGCAAAGGGATGCCTAGTTCTCTCGGGAAACATCAGGATGACAGCAGAGCGCTCAAGCGCACTTCTTCCAAAACACTCCCTGGGTCATGCGCTTTCCTTCTCAGTGCTACATACCACCACATTCTGCATCTCTTGTAGTCTGAATATAGAAGGAACAATGTTCGCCTGTGTCCTGCACAGAGAACTGTACTGGGACTACAAGCTTGCTGCTGACTCAGAAACTTGTATTTGCACCACATTCCAGGGGCAGTCCTCTTTCCTTCACAACCTGCTCAGCACCCTCAGATCACAGCGCAATCTAGATGCACGTCCTTCTCAGCTTGAGCTACCACCACCCACATGACAGCCTCGCAAGGACTGAAGATGCAGACAGATGTCTTGCACAGAAAAATGTGCCAGGGAAAAAGCATGGTCTTTATCATCCCTTCTTCATCGCTGAGGTTGTGGTGCTGCAATGAACCTCTTGCACACATTGAAAGACTAATGCAGCAAAGTTCTTCTCTGTCTGGACATATGTGTCGCACACAAAAATATGCCAGGACAAAAGCATGTTCTTCATTACCCCTTCTCGTCAGCCAGCTTGTGCTGCTGTGAGGAAATGCTTAATTGAAAGATGATCAAGTGCGTCTCTCTGGGCACATTTCGTGGAGCGAGTGCAAGCTAGCTAGTTTGGACACTGAGACACAGAAAGAGACCATGATTGCAGGTAGAGCTGAGGAAAACCCGTGCACAGAAGTGCCCCAACGCTGAAGCTCCTCACTGGACCTCAGCTCTGTCTGGACCACAGAAGGCGAAAAATGAAGCCAGAGAGCACCAGGCTTGCGAGCACACTGTACCGAAGAGCAAAAGACTATCCCAAAAGCTCCTTCACCATCACATTCACCTCTCAATGCTCTTGCTGCTTCAAAGAGTAACACACAGCTGTTGCACCCAAACAAAAAATTTGGAGAAATGTGCTTCCTCACACCTTCAGTGTGGTAGAGTCCATGCAGCTTGAGCTAACCCAGAAGGACGCGTTAAAACAGAAGGCTTTCTTCAAGTACCCCTTCTGCCAGCAGCCCTAAAAGTGCACACAGCACACTGCGTCTCGCTGCCCTCCATTTTTCGTTCTCGCAGCTCCGTTGCAGACTTCCAGAAGTTGCTACCAGAGAAAAGGGGGCCAGAATGAAGAGCCAGTGCTGAGCCTCGCATTCTTCTTCTTCTCCTTGCACGTAAGCC
>VWZS01007037.1:376759-399360 GCA_013397075.1 Rhabdornis inornatus
TCCTCACGGTGTCAGTCGTGGTGCTCGGCAGAGTGCTCTTGATGTAGTAGGATGAAGCGGGAAGGCAGCAGTGCAATGTCCGACAGCAGGGAACGTGGCTCCCAGCGTTGGGATGGCTAGGAAGATGCTAGGGAAGATGCTCCTGCCCCGGGCATCTTCCTTCCACCCCACAGGCCAGACAGCGAGAGAGAGCGCACCCCGGCCCCTGTCCCACCTTTCGTTTTCCGGTCTCCCCTTATCCCCCACCCCCTGCGAGGGAAAAACTATTGCTACTAAGGTGTAGCCACAAATACTTAGCATAACAATGGAGAAAATTCCACAGAAAGAAAGGGGAACAATTCAACCCCCAACACTCTTGTAGCCTGTAATGTAGCGCACACAAGCACAGTACTTGTGCGACTTCGTTTATCGCTTTTTGGAACACATCATGCTTTCATTCCCCAGAGGCAAGACTTTGTGAGCTACACTCACAGAGCAGCCTGCCAGCTGTGCAGTGCTCAAGCACTCTGCTTCTGCTGAAGCATGCCCGGGTGGTGCATGATTCTTCTCAGTGTACAAGTTTTTCCCAGAAATCCTTGGAATTTTGGCAGGTTTGGAGTGTTTCAGTGCAGATTTTGGGAGTCCAGTGACTGATTTAAGGACTTTTCTGGCCATATTTAGTGGCATGTTTGGGGGATTTTTGTGCTTCTCAGTGCGAATTTTTAGGGATTTTTCTGGGTTATTTTTGCTGAATTTTTCCTGGATTTTTCCTGATGTTTTTCCCATAAATCCTTGGAATTTTGGCAGGGTTTGGGTGTTTTAGTGCACATTGTAGGACTTTTTGGGCCATTTTTAGTGCGATACTTGGTGGTTTTGGAACATTTAAAGTCAGATTTACTCTGGATTTTTTGCCCACCATTTTCCCTTTTTTTTTCCTCAGAAATCCCTTGAATCACATTGGATTTTAGGGCCATTTTTAGTTTTTTAGTGCAGATTTTAGGCGTTTTTTGGCCATTTTTATAGCGAATTTTTTTGGGTTTTTTGGCCATTTCAAGATGGATTTTCCCCTGTATTTTTTTCCCAGCCTTTTTCCAGGTTTTCATCGTTACGAATCCCTGGAATAACACCAGGTTTGAGGCCTTCTTTTTTGGTGTTTTAGTGCAGATTTTGGGTGTTCCAGTGCAGATTTTAGGGCTCCAAGGGTATTTTTATCATTATTTTTGTGGTATTTTTGGCCTTTTAGAGTCGGATTTCCTCTGGGTTTTTTTCCTAGCGTTTCCCAACTTTTTCCTGTTTTTTTTTCTCCTCCAGGAAACTCTGGAATCTCGCAGGGTTTTGGGACCATTTTTTGTTTTTTTTTAGTGCAAATGTAGGACTTTTTTTGGCCATTTTTAGTGCGATTTCTGGGCGACTTTTGTGTTTCTTAGTGCAAATTTTAAGGGATTTTTCTGGCTTTTTAGGCTGAATTTTTCCTTATGTTTTTCCTAGAAATGCTCGGAATTTTGGCAGGTTTTGGGTGTTTAAGTGCAGACTTCGGATGTTTCAGTGCAGATTTTAGGTGTCCTGTGACTGATTCCAGGACTTTTAGGGGGATTATAGGGATTTCTTTTTGATATTTTAGTGTGGATTTTTAAGGAATTCTTTCCAATATTTTTTCCAGAAATCCTTGGAATTGTGGCAGAATTTGGGTGTTTTAGTGCAGATTTTAGGAATTTTTGTGTCATTTTTAGTGTGAATTTTAGGGGATTTTTACATTTCTTAGTGTGAAATCCTAGGCATTTGTCTGGTTTTTTAGGTTGAATATTTCCCGATGTTTTTCCCAGAAATCCTCGGAATTTTGGCAAGTTTGGAGTGTTTCAGTGCAGATTTTGGGTGTCCGCTGACTGATTTTAGGACATTTTTGTGGGATTTTTTTGGGTTTTTTGGCTATTTTTGCATGGATTTTTAAGGAGTTCTTTCCTGAGCTATTTCCCAGAAATTGTTGGAATTTTGGTAGATTTTTGGCTGCTTTAATGCAGATTTTGCGACATTTATGGCCATTTTTAGTATGATTGTTGCGGCATTTTCGGCATTCAACATGATGTTCTCTCTGGATTTTTTTCCCAGCCTTTTTCTTGTTTTTTTCCTCATAAAGCCCTGGAATGTTGCAGGGATTTCAGACCATTTTTGGTGTTTTTAGTGCAGATTTTAGGACTTTTGGGGTCATTTTTAGTGTGGTTTTTGGGTAATTTTATGTCAGATTTCCCCTGGATTTTTTTCCCACCCATTTTCCCATTTCTTTTTTCTTAGAAATACCTCTAATCTCAGTGGATTTTGAGGCCTTTTTTGGTCGTTTAGTGCAGGTTTTAGGAGTTTTTTGGACATTTTTTATGTGATTTTTAGGGGATCTTAGCGTTTCTTAGTGCAAATTTTTTGGGATATTTTGGGAATTTTAGGCTGAATTTTTTCCATGTTTTCCCCACTGTTATTCCCCATAATTCTAGGGATTTTGGGATTTTGGCAGATTAGGGGTGTTTCAGTGCAGATTTTGAGTGTCCACTGACTTATTTTAGGATTTTGGGGGGGATTTGTTGGGATTTTTTGGCTATTTTAGTGTGGATTTTTAAGGAGCTCTTTCCTGAGCTATTTCCCAGAAATCGCTGGAATTTTGGTATATTTTTGGGTTTTTTCATGCAGATTTTAGGACTTTTGGAGCCATTTTAATGCGATTTTGAGGGGATTTTTGCATTTCTTCCCGCAAATTCTTAGGGATTTTTCTGATTTTTTAGGCTGAATTTTTCCTGATGTTTTTCCCAGATATCCTTGGAATTTTAGCAGGTTTGGAGTGTTTAAGTGCAGGTTTTAGGATGTTGGGAAGGATGAAAATTTAACAGAAAAGTTTTACAGATATACAGAAGATTCTATAGAAATGAAAGCAAGTTTTGACACATAAAAGATGCTTTTAGGGCCAGTTGTTGCTGAAATAGCTGAGAGAACAAAGGTTTAATCGAGTTGGAAGGAGTTTTGTGACTAAAGTCAAAAGACTAAGTGGCCTTCAAACAAAAAGATAAGTCTTCTTCAAATAAGGCATGTTTTCTACCAAGCAAAAAAAGCATAGGCAGACAGAAGGATGATTTTACCAAAGCTAGAAGAAATTTCCACTGCAAAACAAGTCCCAAAGTTTAGCATGTAACTACTAACTCAGATGATTGACTAGTCAGTAAGATAATATTGTAATTTAAGCAATTCTGAGAGGTTATATGCAAATGTAAATGTATTGTGTATGATATTGATTGGTTGTTATGTAAAAAGATGCACAGCATAGAAAAAGATATAATGCTTTGAAACATGCATAGAAGGCGGATTCAGGAGACACGGCTTGCCTATAGCCAGCAGCTATGGGATCACCCACGACCCCCAACTGCTGTAACCGCGTCTATGCAATAAGCAGCATTTTAAGAACGTTCTGAAAGCTCCGTCTCTCCATCAGGCTCTTACATTAGGACTTTTTGGGCCACTTTTAGTGCGATTTTTGGGGGTTTTGGACCATTTAAAGTTGGATTTCCCCCAGAATTTTTGCCCATCCCTTTTCCCGTTTCTTTTTCCTTAGTAATCCCTCGAATCTCAGTGGATTTTTGAGCCATTTATGGTTTTTTAGTGCAGGTTTTAGGAGATTTTTTACCATTCCTAGTGCAATTTTTAGAGGATTATTTTTTCCTTAGTGCAAATTTTTAGGGATTTTTGGAGTGTTTTTTTAGGCTGAATTATTTCCATGTTTTTCCTGCTGTTTTTTGCAGTAATCCTAGGAATTTTTTTCAGGTTTGGATGCCCAGTGACTGATTTAGGACTTTTGGGGGGGATTTTTTCAGATTTTTGGCTATTTTTCTGTGGATTTTTAAGGAGTTCTTTCTTGAGCTATTTCCCAGAAATTGTTGGAATTTTGGTTTTAATTTTGGGTGTTTTAGTGCAGATTTTAGTACTTTTTGGGCCTTTTTCAGTACGATTTTGAGGGGATTTTTGCGTTTCTTCCTACGAATTTTTAGGGATTTTCCCGGTTTTTTAGGTTGTTTTTTTCCCGATGTTTTTCCCAGAAATCCTCGGAATTTTGGCAGGTTTGTGGTCTTTAAGTGCAGGTTTTGGGTGTCCAGTGACTGATTTTAGGACTTTTGGGGGGGATTTGTTGGGATATTTTAGGTATTTTTGCTTGGATTCTTTAGGATTTCTATCCTGAGATATTTCTCAGAAATCCATGGAATTTTGATAGATTTTTGGGTGTTTTAATGCAGATTTTGTGACATTTATGGCCATTTTTAGTATGATTGTTGAGGCATGTGCTAGTTTTATTTGGAAAAAATAGAGGTTTTTCTCTATGTGATAATTGATAAAAGATTCGTGTCAATCACAAAAGCATTGGGGGTTGTATAAACCAGAATACTAAGCTCTGAAGTGAAGCATGGACACTAGATAAAGGAAATTATATGATAGAATAATTCTGTTTAAAATCACCTTGTTATGTTATATCATGTTATATTATGTTATGTTTTCCGAATAAGTTGCATCTACTACAAGCATCTAAAATCAGACTTCCCAATAGCCCTTCCTGCCTTTGTCTAATCAATGCTGCCTATCTCAAGGACCAGACTCCTAGAACTTCGCTGGTGGTTATCTACAAAGGCCAGATGGTTATCTGTGCAACTGACTATCGCCGGAGATTTGGGAATTGGGATAGGGATGTTTATTCGACCACCACTGCTTGCCTGGCAAAATCATGACAGCTAAAGAAACAAAAGTTACTGATTACAGCGGGAAACCATAGTATAAGAAGGGGCTATGGGCCAGGGTTCGGAGGAGCGTGGAGTGGGCGGTGACCCCTCATGTTCCCCAGCGTGCTGCTTGCTCTGTCTATATCCAATAAAGAAATCTAAAATTTTGCTAAATATCGAGACTTTTGTCTCTCATTTATAACATCTATAAGAAAAATTCCCCTGTGAGTTGGTTAGGACCAATTGAAAGCTGGCTTGGTTATTGACAGCCTGAAAATCCGATTAGAAAAAGTTAGTTCACTCCGTAAACACACATTTTTGAAGGAGGTAACGCAGGGAAAAAGCTCTCTTTTATTTCCGGTGACTGATCAGGTAATATCGACCACCTAGTCTCCCTCCCATGCTGGGGGGCCCGGGAGGCCGCTTGGGCCCCGTTTGCAAACCAGGGGACCCGATGGCCGGGGGGAGGAAAGGCTCGTTGATAAAACCTTAGCCCTCCTTCTTCCCCCACGGGCCCACGGCTCTGGAGGATGCCCCGGCTCCTGCTGCTGGCTCAGAGCAGCTTCGGAGGGGCCGGGCCCGCCCAGCCCCCGCACAGCCTGTGGGGGAGGCAGCCGGGCCCCTGTCTGGGAAGCAAAGGTGGCCGTGGACAGTATAGAGCTGCAGCCAAGCCCCAGAAAAATTAATGAACGTCGCAGCCACTCCCCACCCAGCGCAACCTGGGCCTGGCCCAGCCCTGTCACTTCCGTGTAAAACTTTAATTCTTTCGTGTTCTAATAAAATTTTGCAGACCTCTGGCTTTCTTTGGAATATGAGAGAAGAAAAAGAAAATATTCTAAAGTCAGTAAAGCAAGAGCTAAGTTTCTTTAGATGGAAAGAAAATGAGGAGATGCTGTAAAGATGGCTGAAAAATCCTTTTGTAAAATTGTAAAGATGAACTAATGTACTGAATATTCCTATAAACCATGAAAAAAACATAAAAGGGGGTTAGAGATGTTCCATTTATAGATTGTTAATCAAAAAACATCTATGTTGAAAATTCTTCGCCCTGAAAAGAAAAAGAGATCTGTTTTTCTAAAAATGAAGCATAAACAAAATTCAAATAAAACCACGAAAAAACTAGTTTTCTTCCTCCTTGTAAAAAAATCCGTATCGCCTAAGAAAAAAAAAATTCTCTCTCCGAAGTAAACTGAAAAAAGGACTATTTAAGTTAAGAACTGACTGAAGTAGTTTGTTGTATGTTTGTTTTGTTGTTATGCAGGTTAGAAGAGGAAAAGAAAGAGTAGTCTGAAAAATCTTATTCTAATTTTTTTTTTCCCTTCTTTGTGTAGTTAATAAATTTCTTTTTATATCCTTTTAAGTTTTATGCCTGCCTTGCTTCTGCTCCTAGTTCTGTCTCACAACAAATAATAAGTATATTTAAATTAACAAATCAAAACTCCAACAAGGCGTTTTTGGCATTCAATATGCGATTCTCTCTGAATTTTTTTCCCAGCCTTTTTCCCGGTTTTTTCCTCAAAAACCCCTGGAATGTTGCAGGGCTTTCAGACAGTATTTGGTGGTTTTATGCAGATTTTAGGACATTTGGGGCCATTTTTAGTGGAATAGTGCATTTCTTACTGCAAATTTTTAGGGATTGTTCTGGTTTCTCAGGCTGAATTTTTCCTGATGTTTTTCCCAGATATCCTCGGAGTTTTAGCAGGTTTGGATTGTTTAAGCGCAGATTTTAGGACTTTTTCTGGGCCACTTTTAGTGCAATTTTTGGGGGTTTTGGGCCATTTCATGTCGAATTGCCCCCCCCCCCCCCCCCCCCCCCCCCCCCCCAATCCAAGAGCACATTTATCCCTCGCAGAAAGAAAGTGANACCCATTTTCTTTTTTCTTTTTCCTCAGAAGTTCCTCGAATCTCAGTGGATTTTAGGGCCCCTTTTGGTTTTTTAGTGCAGGATTTAGGAGTTCTTTGACCATTTCTAGTGGAATTTTTATGTAATTATTTCTTTTCTTGGTGTGAAATTTTAAGGATTCTTTTTGGTTTTTAGGCTGAACTTTCGCTGTGTTTTTCCCGCTGTTTTTCACAGTAATCCTAGGAATTTTTGGCAGGTTTGGAGTGTTCCAGTGCAGGGTTTGAGTGTCCACTGACTGATTTTAGGATTTTTGGGGAGGATTTGTTGGGATTTTTGGGCTATTTTAGTGGGGATTTTTAAGGAGTTCTTTCCTGAGCTATTTCCCAGAAATCGCTGGAATTTTGGTCTTTTTTGGGTGTTTTAGTGCAGACTTTAAGAATCTTGGGCCATTTTTAGTACGATTTTGAGGGGATTTTTTGCGTTTCTACCTACAAATTTTTAGGGATTTTTCTGCTTTTTAGGCTGAATTTTTCCCAGTGTTTTTCCCAGATATCCTCAGAATATTGGCGGGTTTGCAGTATTTCAGGGCAGGTTATAGGGTTTTTTGGCCACTTTTAGTGAGATTTTTTGGGGGGTTGGGGCCATTTTATGTCAGATTTCCCCCAGAATGTTTTCCCCATATATTATCCTGTTTCTTTTTCCTCAGAAATCGCTTGAATCTCCGTGGATTTTGGGGCCACTTTCACATTTTTATTACAGGATGTAGGATTTTTTTGCCCATTTCTAGTGCATTTTTTAGGTGATTTTTTCTTTTCTTAATGCAAATTTTTAGGGATTTTTGGAGTGGTTTTAGGCTGAATTTTTTCTGAGTTTTTCCCACTGTTTTTCCCTGTAATCCTTGGAATTTTGGCACGTTTGGGGCATTTCAGTGCAGAACTTGGTTGTCCACTGACTGATTTTAGGACTTTTTTGGGGCATTTGTTGGGATTTTTTGGGCTATATTTGCTTAATATAGCCCAAAAAATTCATAAGAGTTCTTTCCTGAGATATTTCCCAGAAATCCTTGGAATTCTGGTAGATTTGTGGTGTTTTAGTTCAGATTTTTAGGACTTTTATGGCCATTTTTTGTATGATTGTTGGGGGCTTTTGGCCATTCAGCATGAGATATTTGCTGGATTTTTTTCCACAGCCTCTTCCCCTGGAATCTGGCTGACTTTTGGGACTATTTTTGGTAATTTTTAGTGCATATTCTAGGATTTGGGGACCACTTAGGATGAGACTTCTGGGCGATTTTTGTGTTTCTTAGTGCGAATTTTTAGGGATTGTTCTATTTTTTCAGGCTGATTTTTTCCTGACGTTTTTCCCAGATAACCTTGGAAGTTTGGCAGGTTTGCAGTGTTTAAGTGCAGATTTTAGGACTTTTTGGGGCACTTTTAGTGCAATTTTGGGGGTTTTGGGTCATTTTATGTCGAATTTCCCCTGGAATTATTTCCCACTCATTTTCCGGTTTCTTTTTCCTCAGAAATCCCTTAAATCTCAGTGGATTTTGGGGACATTTTTGGATTTTTAGTGCAGGATTTAGGAGTTTTTTGGACATTTTTAATGTGATTTTTAGGGGATTATTTTTTTCTTAGTGCCAATTTTTAAGGATTTTTTGGGTGTTTAGGCTGAATTTTCCTGTGTTTTTCCCACTGCTTTTCACAGTAATCCTAGGAATTTTTGGCAGGTTTGGAGTGTTTCAGTGCAGGTTTTGGGTGTCCACTGACTGATTTTAGGATTTTTGGGGGGGATTTGTTGGGATTTTTGGGCTATTTTGGTGGGGATTTTTAAGGAGTTCTTTCTTGAGCTATTTCCAAGAAATCATTGGAATTTTGGCAGATTTTTGGGTGTTCTAGTGCAGACTTTAGGACTCTTGGTCCATTTTTAGTACAATTTTGAGGGGATGTTTGTGTTTTTTCCTACAAATGTTTAGGGATTGTTCTGGTTTCTTAGGCTGAATTTTTCCCAATGTTTTTCCCACATATCTTTGGAATATTGCCAGGTTTGCACTGTTTAAGTGCAGACTTTAGGACTTTTATGTCCATTTTTCATATGATTGTTGGGGGCTTTTGGCCATTCAACATGAGATTTTTGCTGGATTTTTTTCCCAGCCTTTTCCCCAGTTTTTTCCTCAGGAATCCGTGGAATCTGGCTGACTTTTGGGACCATTTTTGGTGTTTTCAATGCAGATTTTAGGACTTTTTGGCCATTTTAAGTGCGATTTCTGCACGATTTTTGTGTTTCTTAGTGTGAATTTTTAGGGATTTTTCTGGTTTTTAGGCTGAATTTTTCCTGATGTTTTTCCCAAATATTTTCGGAATATTGGCAGGTTTGCAGCATTTAAATGCAGATTTTAGGACTTTTTGGGCCACTTTTATTGCAATTTTTGGGGCTTTCTTGGTAATTTACCTCAGATTTTCCCCAGATTTTTTGCCCACTCATTTTCCAGTTTCTTTTTCCTCAGAAATCCCTTGAATCTCAGGGGATTTTTGAGCCATTTATGGTTTTTTAGTGCAGGTTTTAGGAGTTTTTTTCCCCATTTCTAGTGTGATTTTTAGGGGAGTATTTCTTTTCTTAGTGCGATTTTTTTCGGGATTTTGGGGGGTTTTTAGGCTGAATTTTCGCCGTGTTTTCCCCGCTGTTTTTCCAAGCGGGGAAAAAATTCCAAAAAAATTTCCAAAAATTCCTAGGAATTTTTGGCTGATGTGGGGTGTTTTAGTGCAGAATTTGGGTGTCTACTGACTGATTTTAGTCCTTTTTGGGGGGAATTTTTACTAAACTACTTGTTCTAACCTTTTCAAACATGCTTACTCTTGTGAACAATATTATTTGCCTCTGTTCTGTCACCAGTGTATGCACACATACATGGAAGCAATGAGATTATATAAGAGGCTTAGGTTTTGGTTTGGCAAACAGGAAAACAGGTACTGACCGTTTAAAAAGGTTTGTTGTGGTTTTAAACCCAGCTAGAAATTAAGTACTGCACAGCTCAACCTTCCTTTTCTCCTTCCTTGCCCTGGTGGAATGGGGAGGAGAATCAAAGGAAATCTAGTATATTGAGATAAGAACAGTTGAATAATTGAAAGTGAAATACAGTGATAATAGTAAATAATGATGATAATGATAATAAACAGTGAAAAGCAAGTGATGCACAATACCATTGCTTACCACCTCTGACTGATGCCAGACCCCCCTCCCTGAACCCAGGCTGGCCCTTCTGGATAAACTCCCCCAGTTTATAGACTGGACATGACGTTCCACGGGCTGGAATATCCCTTTGGCGAGTTTGGGTCACCTGTCTCAGTTATACTCCCTCCCAGTTTCCTTTGTGAACCTCCCCAGTGGCAGAGCAGGAGACGAGGAAAAAAAGTCCTTGACTTAGGATCAAGACAACTTAGCAGAAACTGAGTTATCAAGAGCATTCTCATTCTGAATCCAAAACACAACAGTCTAACAGCTAATGGAAAGAAAATAACTCTATCCCAGCTGAATCCAAGACACGGGCCTTTCTGAGCAAAAATTCTACGTTTCTGCCCAGCCCCAAATATGAGAAAACATAAATCTTCCTAAAAATATTAGTTTATGCCAAATTAATAACAATTCATAACAAGTCAAATTAAATACCATTTCATGCTGATTAGAAGTTGCTTCTTTTTCTGCAGTAGAATGAACATAAGCACCTCTGTTCCGCTGGAGCTTTTCCAGGTAAGACTTTAATGTGACTGACTGCAAATTGGAATTCACTACCTAAAGCAGAAGCAAACACTGGAGAAGTCAAGTCCCCATTCACAGGAGTTTCAGAAGCTCCACTTTCAAACCACTAGAACCACTGATAAAAACTGGTTAAAAATCCCCAGTACTGAGAAGAAAAGCTGAAAACAGTAATTCACAAAAGCAATGATTCACCACACAAAAATGCTGGTGAATTCAGATGTACATACTCAATGTGCTGCAAGGTCATAGTGTTCCAGCACAGCGGAAGCAGTATTAAAAATAAACTTTTAAGCGGATAGTGACAGAAAACATGTTTTAAATCAACATAAAAAATCATGTAATATTTGTCCACTATGAATTCAGCCAAAATTTCCTCAAAAGTATAAAAAGAAAATTATTATAATTAATTTAAGCAAAGTTCTGATGTTTCTGTTTATACCTCTGATTTGATTTGCTCTCGTAGTTTTCTCAAAGATTGATGGAACTTCTCCATAAAGGTTCAACTCAGAGAGAGAGAAGCAAACTTTTTTTCAGACAGGACAAGACAATTTTTCACTTTTTAAAACTTAAATGATAGAACTTGCCATTTCTACCAATTTTTTCCATCATGTAATTGCCAAACAGAACAGACTTACAGTTCTAATCTGAAAGCAGGCTGACTGCAAATCACATGTCAATAGAAAACATCATTTGAAAAAATGTAATTCTGCATACCTGCTCCAAGCAGCTCGATTTTATTTTCCCCACATCTGTCTTGATTGAACTTTCAAAGGAGTCAATTTGCTTACTTTCTTTCTGAAGACACTTGTTGAAAAACTTTACCCCCTCAGAAAAAAGTCACCGACCTCTAAAAATAATCTGAAAGCAAACATAAAAACAATTGGCTGTGAGTCATCTTTTTCTCCAAGACTATTTTTGGTAAACAGCCCTGAAACATATATGTCAACACAAATGTGATGAAAACAGCTTAAAACTTGCGGTTTAACAAGATACATTTTTTAAATAGGAAACTAGATGAATAACAAAATAAACTTTACTTTTAATGTTCTGCCTGTGCAACAAACACTGATTCCCAGAACTAGGTCACCATTTGTAAACAACACTTCCATGAAATCTACATACCTGCAACTTTTGAGAAAACCCACATTAGAATCCCTTAATTTTCCTAAAGCTTCCTCCAAGTGCTGCTGGTAACTTCTCACAGTAACCCTGATAGATTCCAGATGGTTGTGGAGCTCTGATTCGAGACTGTTGCTGGAAGAAGCTGACCTAACAGCAAATAATAAAAGACAGGGAAAACATGTCTGAGGAGGAACACACATGATGATTCAGCAACTGCTGGCTGTAAAGACCTGAAAAAATTTGAGGACTCAAAAGTGATTTATGACTCTCAAAGCAACTCCCCAAGCTGGGATGGTTTGGATAAACCCATGGATGGTATCAGCAATGGCTGATACTATTGACTAATCCAAAAACAATTAGGCAACTGGTATTACTATGCATGTTCAGTAAACTGGATAAAATCTAAACAGATGAAGCATCTTTTCTACTTAAAGATTGCCAGCATTTCAAAAGGAGATGAAAATTTCCATGTGTTCAGTCCTGATTTTAATTTCTCCAGGGAAAGAAATTCTTCATGTTTTCAAGTTTTATGAAGTAGTCTTCATTGAAGAGCGACGACATATAGAACCGGTTCAGAATGCAAGCCATAAACATCTCAGACAGCAATCAGGAGTATTTAACTAGAGAGATTCACAGCAACAGCAGTGGCACACTTACTGCTCAGTCACAGGAGCGTGGAGCAAGTCATACTCCAAGTTATGGACTCGGGAATGAAAGTTTGTGTTGAGGTTATTTAGCTGGTCCGAAAATCTGAAGAATTCAGCTTTTTCCTTTTTCAGGCCTTCTGCCAGCACTGCACAGTGGCACTCAAGTGGCACTTTGTGAAGCGACAGTTCCACTGAGGAGAGAGAAGTTTACGATAGGGACATTATTCCCTGTTTTCTGTGAACTATCACAATGCCCAGTAAACCTGTGAGCAGCAGCAGCAGCCTGGTAAAAAACTAGGAAGAGCTATAAAAAAAGAGATGTCATTTTAAAAATATTTGAGTAGCATAATATATTGGGAATTCATAGACAGTCAACTGCTTTCTATTGTCCTCTACTACTGAGTCAACTAATGCTGAAACAGATTTTGGCTCACTTAGGACCATCTCTAAATGACATGTGATGCTCAGAATACAAAAAAAATCAATACGAGCTCGAGCATTGTAGATATTTGTCTGCATGTCCTCCTGTTTTTGTTGATGCAACTTAAGATGCAGCAGAAATATTGAATTCAGCTCCTCTTTCTTGGTAACTACAAACACATAGGAGTTGGACAAGGATTCTGCAAACCATTTCTCTAAGTGTTCAAAAAAGCAGAGGTGAATCCTATGATTGAAAAAGAAATAGGACAGTGAGGAATAGTAAATAATAAATAAGAATTTATTGAATACATTATTTCTAAGAATTCAACTTCTGGCTATAGGAAGGTACGGTTTCAGTGGCATTTTCACAGTATTGGTAGAGTTTTTGAGCTAGCTGCATATTGCTGAGTACCAGGCATTTTACCTTCATGGTTCTGCAGCGAATTTGGGCAAATTACTTGTCTTTCTCTAATATGTTTTCTCACTAAATAATTTTCCATAAAATATGAATGTTCTGTAAAGGTAAATGTTTTTGTGCTACTTTGACAGCCATGGATAAAAAGCAATATACACATTTTCTCATATTTGTATCAATTAAAGAAGTGGTATAACTTAATAATTCTATGATCATAATTTTATAATTAAATATCTAGCTATATAAATATCTACTTATATAANTTCTTATGGGCAAAAAAAGAAGCAGTAGTGAATACTCTCCTTATTTATAGAAACATATACATGTATATAAATATCTTTATATACTTATATATTTATATATTTATATATTTATATATTTATATATTTATATATGCCAGCAAGACAGGCGCAGAGTCAACAATGTTTTAGAAGTTTTTTGTTATGGTAATAAATTATAAATAAATTCATGGAAACTGAAAAACTAATACTTAGGTACAAATATGTAGCTTAAATTGTTCACCACAGGCTGAGAACACTGTGATGAAAGATTAAAAAAAATTATGCAAAGAGTTTCTACAAGGGTAAAAGATCAAAAAGAATGGTTGTGAACTTTACACACTCCATTTTCCCATAAAGGATCTAGAGCCTTGTGTGCTTTGTATACAAACTAAACAAAAAACGACCTTCTACTCATTCTCAGGAAAAAGACTTCCTATTCCTCCTTCACCTTCAAACTTATTCTCTTGCTCACTTACCTGCATCCCTGTTCTGCCTGCTCATTTTCTTCACTTTTATAAGGAATACTGTCCTCATCTCTTCTTCCTCTGTTTCTTCAATTTCCTGTGCCAAGATCACCTGTTTCTCTGTTAGATTTGTTTCTCCAGCTGATTTTTGACAACTGTCCCTATCTTCTGGCACCAGTCGAGAGAGGTGATTGTCCTGCTCTGCTCTGAGCTGGGATGTACTCTCTTCAAGCCCTGGGGACAATTTTGGACGCCAAAATGTCAGAAAGACTTAAAACTATTAGAGAAATTTCCGAAGGAGGGACACAGAGATAGTGAAGGATCTGGAGGGGAAGCCATACAAAGAGTGGCTGAGGGCATTTGGTTCAGCTGGAGAGAGGCGACTGAGGTCACACCTCACTGGTGGCTGCAGCTCCTCTCAAGGGCAGCAGAGGGACAGCTTTGATCTCTGCTCTCTGTGACCAGGGACAGGACCCAAGGGAATGCCAGGAGCTTTGTCAGGGGAGGATTAGGCTGGGTATCAGGGAAAAATTTTTTTCCTCAGAGGGTGGTCAGGCACTGAATAGGTTCTTCAGGGAATGGGAACAGCCCCAAGGCTGTCAGAGATCCAGGAGTGTTTCGCAATGCTCTCAGGGATGCAGAGGGTGGGATTGTTGGAGTGTCTGTGAAGGGCCCAGAGCTGGAATTTCATGATCTGTATGGGTCCCTTCCGACTCAGGAAACTCTATGATTTTCCTCTTCCCTCTCCTTGCACAATGCTCTCAGCATGCTGTTCCACCATATATTCAGCTTCTGAAGCCTCAACTACTTATTTACAGTTAAAGCAGAGTTCTATTGGTTACAATCCAAAGATATACAGATTGAAAAACAACCAAGAAGAAATACCTGTTTGGACTGTTGTGGTATTATTTTGATCTTGAACTATGAAGTCTATCGTGCCTTGCAAGTTCTAAAAGCAAAACAACAACAAAAAACACCCACCGCACAATTTTAAAATATGGATTTTTTCACTTTATTAAATGTCAGTCTTGGCTGTGGGACACATGCTACTTCTGCCACATAAATATGACATTTTTTTAATGCTTTTAATGTGCATCATGCAGGTTTGGAAAAAAAATTTCCTCAGGCCAAGAAATAGATACAAAATGTCAGCAGATGTAAACTATTTACTTTTGTGAGCAGTCTTAACTCTTTGTCCTTCTTTCCCAGCTTTGTAAATGTCCATTAAATACCTCATAAAATGTTATCACGGTATAGACGTGATATTTCTGTAAGGAATTCGATAATCCTGATGGTTTACAAGACACTTGATTTGGCCCAGGTAGAATGCTGTTCAAAATAATTTATCAACTTAACTGTCACTACAAACACCTTTTGTGCTGGTGGGTTTTGAGTGCTTAGGTTTTGGTTTGTTGGAAAGGACGTGCCTTCTGTTTTACATTCTGACTTGTTTGCTTGAAAATGCAATGCTAGGAGAATATGTGTTTTGATGAAAGCTAATCTCTGGCCCTTTAGTACGTTAGTACATTAGTTAGTTAGTTAGTTAGTTAGTTAGTTAGTTTTTCTTTGCTATTTACTTGATGTCCCATTGAAAAAGTCTTCCTTCAAGTCAATTTGTCTGTCAGTCCTTCAAGATTATTATTAAAGAAATGAGAAATAAATTAACAATTTCTGTACATGACAGGGTTTTTTTTGTTTTGGTTTGGTGTTTTGTTTTTGTTTTTGTTTTGTTTTGTTTTTTTAGTTTTAAAAGCAAAGACCAAAACAGAATCTGGATATTAATAAACAGTCTTCTTTAATATCAAGATATACAAGGAATCAGGGATGATAAGAGAGACTGATCCAGATCCTGCAAGGCGAAGCTCTCATGTCAGTAGAACATTTAAATTATTAAAATTTAGTGCAAATACATGAATTTTTACTTCTTAAGAAATGTTTAGTATCTTGAAGCTGAGAAGGCAATAAGGAAATTTAACAATGCATGTAAGCTTAAAAATATTCGTGTCACTGTTGTACTACCCCATCATCCTCCCCACAAATGCTTTTGTGAATTTTCATTTTCACTTTTCTGTGTTGAATTACTCATGGGAAAAAACCAAACCCAAACAAACATACTATATCATTCTCTTCCCATAATAAGTAGCTCAGGATTTTAATTAGCTGATAAAAACTATTTGGCTGAAAGTAATATCATGTGACTAACATGACCAATACAGCAACACAATGCAGCCTGAGATGGACAGTGGAATATCCTGTTTTAAATAGTAAATTTGCAGACAGGTGCTTTTGTGCACATCCGTGACCATGACACATGCTGCGACTCTAAATGGAAGACTTACAGATTAGCTGATCATTTTTTTTATTTAAAGAGTCATTGATACTTATATCTGTGATAGTGGATTGCATGCTGTGTAAAACCAGTCAAATTATTTACCAATGCAACAGAAATGNTTGCTGATGCTGACACTGGAGAGATTTTTTGATTGGGGCATTGATGCTGCAGAATGTGATTTACATTCAGATAACAACATCACTATGAAGTGTTCGTGTTAGATGATGTGCCACTGCTGAACAGAAGATTTCAGCATGATGCAGTCACTACAATGCTCTTAACTGTTTTGAATTCAGGCATGGGATACTCCACAGCTGCTTTTAGTGTCTCATCATGGAATCACTGTCCAAAAATCCTGCTTCTTCCTGTGGGCTGTAATGCTGGTAAAATAAAGATTTTTTTTTCTAAATCAAGGAATAGGATTGCAGAGTTAAAAGACAACGCTTAACCTGTAGAAATACAGCTGGAGAGCAGGACTCAGAGCACTGCTCAACGCATGACTGAAGTGGATGTACTAGGTTTAGTAGGCCACAAACGCTGGCAAGCTGAGGCAGAACACTGAATGGGGAAGAAAAAGGTGTGCTAGGTGTGCTTTGTTTAAGATAAATCGTGCAAGACCGTGCATGCCTGTGCTGGTCTGTACAGGTCTGTGCAAAGGGTCTGTGCAAAGCATCTATGCAGAGCTCTGATTAAGTAATGTTACTTAGAAACACCAATCATGTGGTTGTGCTATTTTTAGCTATAGTTGACAAGGTATATATATTGATGTGTAAAATCAATAAATCGACTTCATGCTTGCATCAAACGGGGTCTCATCTCTTCCTTATGCAAGTGGATTGCTGTCATTAACCAAGTTATTTGGTGACCATCTGATTTTGGTCAGCTGGTAGAGTAATGGATCAATTGCAGAAGACAGCCTTCTTTTGACTGCCTTCTTTTGATGACCTGCTTTAAAATCTGATTTAGAAGACAACAAAAGGGAAAAAATGGGGAAAAAATCCTTACCACTGTCTGCTAGAATTCTCATCCATAATAAATACATATAGTATTTTGTATTCAGCAATTGCAAAAAAGTTGTGATTTTTCCATCAGAAACCATTGACAAATTAACATAAAATGGCATTAATGAAGAAACAATTATATCTGAAGGTCTTTCATTGTTTGATTTATACTATTAAAGTCCCTTAACAAGCCTAATTGCTGACAGTACACAAAGGTATTTACCTCTCCAGCTCCATTTAGTTCGAAACAAAGGTGAACAATCATCTTATATTACATTTCAATCATTCTAATTGTTATAATTAATTAATTAATTCTTACTTTGTGGCAATAATGCAGGAAATAATTTGCCAAAGAAACCCTAACAGCAGCCAAATTGTTCATGCCTCCCTACACACAACAGTTAAGTATGAAGATCTGAAATCTATTTTTTCCTGGACCTTGACTGCATATCACTCCAAATGCCTTCCCTTTATAAACACAAATTCACATTATTTTTTTATGAGGCTCACAAAGCAAAACTGAATCGAAACACCATCCATGATTTTGCTTTGTACCTAATTATAACTAATTTCACAGTTCTTAATATATTTCAATTTATTTGGAAATAAAGGTGATACAGGAAGCGCATACGTATAAAATAAACAATATTTTAGAAACATACAATGTGCATAGGTAAGTAAAGGGGAAGACAGAAATGCAATTTGGTAAAAGTAGGAAAACAACTTGTTATAAAACACATAAAAACACAAATTCTTAGGTAGGAACAACTGGTAACAAAACACATTAAAAATTTCATTAATAGGTAAAGGTCATAAAGATAATCTACACTTTTTTGCTTCCCTATCCGGGGTTTTTTTTTGCTTCTTAGGGATTCATATTATAATTATCCTTCTGCGGTGCCACGCCTCCTGGTGCTCAAGGGCAGGGTCCTTCTGATGAAGAAAAGATGTCTTCCTCAGGTGTCTGCTCTTTGAAAGAGGTTTTGCGGCACTTTTGCAGTTCGGTACGCCGCTCAAACGAGCGCGGTGCTCTGCCGTTTCATTCGTGGCTTTCTGTGATGCAGCGAGAACTGAAGCCCAGGCACGGCATTCAGCTTTGCCGCAGTTCGACATGTATACTATACAAAAGTACTGCATGTTGCACACGGCTTTTCCTCAGCTTTAGGTACACTTCTGTGCTTTTTGCTTGTCAGAGTCCAAAGGCTCCATGGAACCCTCGCTCAGCGAAACGTGGCAGGAGGGAAGAACTTGCTGGCTTAGTCGTTCTATGCCTAAGACATTCAACAGAGCAACAAAATCTGGGAAAGGAGAAGGGAACATGAAGGACACATCCTCGTACATTTTTCCATCTGAGACATGTCTCCGGGGCTCTCGTCCTTGCGAGGCTGTTTTTTGCGCCTTGGTACTTCAAGCTGAAAATGAGCTTGCGAAGAGCGCGGTGATTTGGTGGCGCGTTGCAGGTGGCAAAAGACAAAAGAATTCCCCTTGAATGCGGTGCAAACACAAGTTTCAGAGGGAAGCTCCGGGCAAGCTTGATGTGTAGGCGAAGTTCTTTGTATGCGAGATGCAGCCAAGAAGCTTTCCGTCTCAATTCAGAAGACAAGAAAGGCAGAATGGCATGGTACGCAGGGTTAAGAAGAAAATTGCACGTCCCGGGCGTGTTTTGGCAGGAGCAAAACCTAGGGAGCAGGGTGTTCTGTGCGAGAAGTAGACGACGCTTCGCCTCCGGGAGACTGAAGGCGCAGCAGGACACAAAGGGCGGAGAGCGAAGCCGCAGAGCAACAGGCTGTTGTGCGCAGCGTACTGGCTGTAAAGGGCAAGTGGCAAGTGTTAAGGGGGCAGTTCAAGGAGAGCTACTTTTACGGCTACTTATTCCTCTTGCAGCGTTGTGTGGAAAACATAGTGCTTGCCAAAGTTAGCCTCCGAGATGCGGAGGACAAATTCGTAGGTGCAGTGGAAAAAGAAAGAGCAGAGTGACAGGGTGACTTTGATGTGACTCACGCAGGCAAAGCAGAAGGTGCTGCCCTGCATGGGCTTTTAGACCCAGAGCTTCTTGCTAGGACAGCACCTCCAGAAAGCTGGCACCTGAGCTGCGAGAATGCAGAATGTAGATGGCACGCCTCGGCGAGAAAGACAGCACGGAGAGGCGGTGCTCTCTCTGCAACTCGAAGCCCAGAGGTGACTGCAAATGTTTCCACAGAGGGCTGGAAGAGAACCCAGGAGCAGCACAAGCAGCTGTGCTTGAACTTGCTCCTTCCGACTGCTAACGGCGATTCGGAAGGCAAGGGAGAGGCAGCCACCTTCCTCTCATAGCCTGTAGCCTTGGGCACACAAGCACGGCACTTCTGTGGCTTTGTTAATCGCCCCTGCGGACGTCTGGCGGCACTTTCACTCCCCGGTGGCGAGAATTGCTCAACAGACCGCACAGAGCAGGGTGCCGGCAGCGAAGCGCTCGAGAGCGCTGCTTCTTCCGAAGCACGCCAGGGGCGTGCAACTTTCTTCTCAGTGCTCCGTGCAACATTCTACCTCTCTCGCAGTGGGAATCCAAAAGGAAAGCTTTTCGTTTGCTCCCTGCACAGGGAACTGTTGCCAGGACGAGAAGCTTTTTAGCTGCAGCTTGCCCCCGACACGAGGAAGCTGCGATTAGCACCACATTGCAGGGGCAGGTCTCTTTCCTTGGCGACGTGCGCAGTGCTCTCCTAATTCAGTGCTAGAGCTCCACGGTCCTTCTCAGCTGCAAGCAGCAGCGCTGCCAGTGCATACGGCTTCGCAAGGACCAGAGAGCGGGAGAGACGTTTGGCACACGAAAATGCGCCAGGACAGGGACGTGTTCTTCACTGCCCATTCTCGTCGGCCAGCTTGTACTGCTGTGAGGAAATCCTTCCTTGAAAGACGAACAAGCGCGTGGCTCCCGGCGCATTACGCTGAGTGAGAGCTCGCTAGGGACTTTGGACTCTGAGCAGCAGCGAGAGGGCGTGCTTGCACTTAGAGCTGAGGAGAAGCCGTGCACAGAAGTGCCACAGGGCTGAACCTCATCGCTGGAGCTCAGCCTTCTCCGGACGACAGGAGGCGAAGAACGAAGCCGCAGAGCAGCAGGCTTGTGAGTGCAGTGCAGCCAAGAGCAGTCGACCAGCCAAAAAGCTCCTTCACAATCAATTTCACCTCTCACACCTTCAGTGTGGTGTAGTCCACGGAGCTGGAGCTAACCGAGAAGGACGCGAGGAAGCGGAAGGCGTTCTTCAAATAGCCCTTCTGTCAGCAGACCTAAAAGTGCACACGACACAGGGCACCTCGCTCCCCTTCGTTTTTCATGCTCTCAGCTCCCTTGTGGACTTCCAGATGTTCCTCCCAGAGGAAAAGAGGGCAGAATTTGTAATTTGCTTCGACGTCCTTCAAGGTCTTCCTAAGAGCGCTGGGATTTGGTGGCCCTTTTCAGGTGGAAAAACAAGGAGGAGCGCCCTTCGAATGCGGTGCAAACAGAATTTTCAGAGGCAAGCTCCGGGCAAGCTTGATGTCTAGGTGCAGTTCTTTTATGCGAGATGTAGCCGAGAAGCTTTCCGACTATATTCATACCACAAGAAAATGCAGAACGATGTGGTATTTAGTGTTTAGAAGAAAAGTGTACGGCCCGGGCAGAAGCAACGCTTTCGGAGTGCTTCGCTGCTGGCCAAGTGCTCTTTGCGTGAACTAGACGACTATTCGCCTCCAGGAGAATGAAAGTGCGACACGACACAAAGGGTAAAGAACAAAGCCGCGGAGTGTGCAGTGTACTAGCTGCAAGACAAGCTTAGCTGCCACTGACCACGGTTGCCGTCGTTAGGATGCAGTTCAAAGAGAGCTAGCTATTCCCCTTCCAGCCCTCCGTGGAAACAACCTTCAGGCTCCGAGGTCCAAACAGCACAATGATAGATGCAGCGGGAAAAAGACTGACAGAGTGCACACGTGAGTTTGATGTGGCTTACGTAGGGCAAGGAGAAGGCGTAGCTCTGCACTGGCTTTTACTTCTAGAGCCTTTCTCCATAGGCGCAGCTGCTGGACGTTTGGAAGGAAGGTGTGCGAGCGAAAAAAGTGACAGGAGGTCTCGCTGGAAAAGAAGACATACAGCTGCAGTGCACCGTGCCCAACTTAAATGCTGCTAAGAGGAGGGGGTACTTGAAAAAGCCTTCTGTCCTGACTCTTCCATCTATGTGATCTCTAGCTGCATGGACTCAGTAACACTGAAAGGAAAGAAGGTGGGGCAACAAACACTTTCTGTCCTGACACACCTCTCTCAGTCTGAACTTGCAGCTAGAAACGCTTTGCTGCAACCATGGACTCTGCGACTTCGGGGAAAATGTGCTGATATATGTAGTCGAGAAGTTTTGTGTTTTGTCTAGTTTACAAACTGTAAAAGGACTATGAAAGCCAACGCTAGCTTTTTGTTGTGGGGCTTTCGATTTTTGCAAGCCACTGCTGGATGTTTTGAAGGGGTTTGGGATCTGGGAGACAGAGAGGGTAGGATAGTACATAGAGCTCGAGAGAAAGTGCATGTCGCCAGGGAGGTGGATGCAGTTCAGTGTGTGCGACTTACACGTTGAGCAGCTGATCACAGAGGGAAGTGTCTGCGCTCATCAAAACAACCGCACGATGGCGCTGTTGACCCGCAAAAGAAGGAAGCAGAGGCACACGCCCTCCCCCCCAGCTCGAAAGCCCCGAGCACAGAGTGAAGTAGCAAACGTCCTTGTTCTCAAATCTACAGTGCCAGAGCAAAAAGATTTCCCTGGTCTTCCGCTTCTAACTGCATACTCTTCTTTGCACCGCACTCTGATGGAAACACGAACTTCTTTGCTTTAAGAAAGTTTTTCACACTCTCGGACTAGGCAGCAACGTATTTTCAGACAGGATAATGGTTTATCAGCTTCCAGAAATGCTTCCAAATTTAAAAACTTGTTCAGAGAATAAGTTTTCCCGTATCAATTTTTTTCAGAATTTGAGGATTTCAGGATTTAATTGTGTTCCCCCTTAACTGAATGCAATGAGGCCTTTAACTGGTATTCCATTTAGAGTCAGTACCGTAGTCTCATCTCCATTCCCTCTTCCTTACTGATCATTAAAGCATGGTATTGATTTTGGAGCCGTCTTTCTTAAAGGGTAACTTCATTTTCAAATGCCACTGTATAGCAGGTCATCTCACCTTCTTCCTTATTGACCTTATTCCTTACTGACCACAAAATCTTTTCCGATCTGTTTTAACATCCTTTTCCAAAGACTAGTTTCTCTTGATTGAAGCAATGTTGGACAAAATCTCTTTCTCTTCTTGATTTTAAGGCAAATCTTTCTTTAGCGATTTATTTTATCATTGTATCGTGTTTTCCCCAAGATTATTGGAGGAGTTACTCCTTTCCCTAGATTCAGGGTCCCTTTTTGTATTGTTTTCCCCGTTGTAGATGATATGAGATTAAAGAAGTAATAATTATCTGGAAATGAAAAATCCTATCTAATTTTAAGCTCCTTAGTTTCCTTCACCAACTCATTCCCTGAAACTCCCAAAGGCTGACTTTTAAAATGAAAAAAATTCCAAAGAAACCTCCCAAAACCCAAACAATCCAGAAGAACAACTTTA
>VWZS01007038.1:0-81769 GCA_013397075.1 Rhabdornis inornatus
TTTTTTTTTTTAATCTTTGCCTGCACCTGAAATTACTCTGAGCCTGCAGTAAGGAAGCGGGAAAAGAAAAGGGGGTTAAAAAAGAAAAGGGGGGGAGAGGGGGAAAAGAAGAAAAAAAAAGGGGGGAAAGAAGAAAAAAAAGGGGGGCAAGAAGAAAAAAAAGGGGGGGGAAGAAGAAGAAAAAGGGGGGGAAAGAAGAAGAAAAAGGGGGGGAAAGAAGAAAAAAAAGGGGGGGAAAGAAGAAAAAAAAGGGGGGGAAAGAAGAAAAAAAAGGGGGGGAAAGAAGAAAAAAAAGGGGGGGAAAGAAGAAAAAAAAGGGGGGAAAGGAAGCAGGTATTGCTATTGAATAACCTGAATTAAGATAGACAGGAATTGAACACATTCTTGAAATGATTTTAAAATAAAAGCAGTCTTTTGAAACTGGCCACTGCTCCGAGGACGGGAGAGGAATTGATGGAGTGGGAAAGTCTGGAGCCCAAAGCAGCCTGGCACAGAGCAGGCAGCCCAGAGCCAGGGCACACCGAGCAAGCTGTGACAGACGAGTCCTCCCAGATTTTGGCTGCCACCCTGCCCCAAAGCCTTGGGAGGAATGCTGCTGGCACTGCTGCCTCTGCTGCCAGGGGAAATCAGGAGCTCCCTGGTTCCTGAGAAGGAAACTCAGCACGAGCCGGGAGACGATGAGAACACACAACCTCCAATTTGGAGAGGAAAATCAGATTTAGCACTAAAAGGAGGTTGCCAAAGCCTCGCCTGCAGGCCAAACTCTCCAACTGTTTTGATCAGTGTTTTGTGGGAAATGAACACATAGTCTGGGAGGGGGGAAATGAACTGGCAGCAGGATGGTGCTGAACATTTTGATAGGCTCAAGGATATTAGATTTGATGAGAGACTGCAATTATTTATTTGGAATACAGAGACTGGCACGTGCATGTTTGCACACATACAAAGTGCAAAGATAAAGTGACATTTAGAGAAGTTTCAAGAGTTTCCTTCCAGTTTGGAGCCAGTGCTGGGCCACTGGGGCCTGGGAGCTCTGTCTATCAAATGAAGCTCTCTGCCTTTCAATGGATGAGGTTTTAGGACTGTGACTAAAAAACAAAACCATATATCAGAGTTTTGCACAAATAAGCTATGAAGAGATCAAGCAATGACCCAAAAAATAATCACCTGAGCTCTGTAGAGTTTTAGTATTACTTAATCCACCTGTAATCTTACTTGAGAGTCTCTCTTCCTAACCCCAGTTTAATCCTTGGTCCTAATCCTTGACTATTCCTCTTTTAATACACAAATACTGAAACCTCACATATATCACCAACACTTCCTTCATTGAGGAGATCAGTAACAAGCTATTCCTGCACACTTCACACCTTCACAGCAATCCCAAAATCATCCCCAGCAAAAAGCAGCAGGGTCACTAATGCAATCTGCCATTCACCAGTGGGCCAATCCCTCCATTAGCAAGAAGGCATTTCTAATTAAATTTTCCCCAACTGGCTAGTTTGTTTTATGTCAAAGCCAATGTTGAACTGTTATTTCTGCCTAGGTATGTGAGTCTGGGGTGCAGAGCTTATCATTAACCAAAATACCATAATGCTCTATGCCTGAGGAGCTATTTTGGGTTTGTTCAGACTAGAGATATGGACAGTGTGTTAGAAAGATTTGGTGCATAACAGCGAATAAATAGCTGTAAAGTAAGCAGTTTTTATTCCAAGTTAATTTAATCTTTAAATAAAGCAAAGTTGAATAAATATCGGCTTTTATTTATTTTCCTTGTACAAAGAAGAATCTCTTTACGAAGAAAATCCCGAATTGGCAGTTTTGCTTCAATTGAAACTTATAGCAGGAAAGCAAATCTTTTGTGGCTTTAATCTGAAACATTAGGGCTTGAAGTCTGAACAACTGTTTACTATTCCCCTATCTGATAAAACTTCAGAACCCCAGGGAAGCTAATTTAAAAGGAAGACCTGAGATCAAGATAAGCTTCAGCAAATCTAAAACCAGCCATCCAAAATGAAAGTGAGAGTTTGAGTTTACTTGATAAATCTCTATCTGAACAGCAGTGTTATAATTAATGAACAATAAGGAAGGGAGGACTACGATAACCACTTCAAATCCCTCGACTCATAATTCACCAGAAATGAAGAAAATTGCTTTCAGGGTCATTTTGTGTTGTATGCTACATTGGAAAGAAAAGAAAAGTGTGCCCAAAGAGTTAGCTAAAGGAAAATGAAGGGGAAAAAGACAGTGAAAATTGCTAAATTGAGCTTTGATCTCTTTTATGAAGTTTAACTAATTGTCAAGGTGTTTGGGGTAAATTTTATTCTTCTTAGTCAATACATTATTACTTAGACTGTGGGGAAGTTGGAGTTATGAAGCCCCGATTCAGCAGAATATTTAAGTCTCTAATTAAGTCTTTCCCTATTCAGCAAAGTGCCTGACATTATATAGACTATTATAAAGAAAAAAAAAAAGAGAAAAGATGACCTTTTAGGGAAATCAAATTAAATAGCAAAGGGGAAATAAGCATATTTTACTATATGCAAACATGTTACCATTTCCTTAAAGACCTTAAAATATTTTAAACTTCCCTAAAGCTTGTAGGACAGGGTAAGGAACCCATTAAAAATGAAGTGCTGATAAAGCTTTGGGAGTTCGAGCAGCGTAAGTCAACCAAAGAAGAGTTTAAGAAACAACAAGCACAAAGCAGAAAACCCTTTAAAAATCTATTATGTCAATACATATACTCCAAGAGAAGCATCCAAGAGAAGCTAAATTCTTTACATATGGTCTCTGTGTCAGAAAGAGAGGCAATTCTTACTCCAGATTCAAAAAAGATTAAGATTCAAAAAAGCCTCCAAATCTGAAGCTGAAATAACTGTAGAGGAGATTCTGGGACATTTTTACATTATGAACAATACCAAATGACAAGAACTAAACCATACTTTTCCATGGCTTTTAATGAAAGTCAAATAGAAAAATCACTCACAGCAGTGAACAACCATTGACTTAAAATCACTGGGAAGGGACAAATATGGTACCAAATTTCAGGATATCAGGATAGATGTAGAGAAATAACTTGTCTGGAAGTCAGACTTCTATAGCAACTGTAAGGAAAAACAAATTAACAGACATCTTGACAAATAAAAATATACCTTGAGAGAGCCTACCTGCCTTCTCTTACAGGAAACTGCACCTTACAAAAATTCTTCCCAAGGGCCATGGCTTGAAGTGATGTAGTTAATAAAAGTTTATATGTATTTCTAAAAGGCTTTCAACAAATTTCTCCATCTCAGCAAGGGACTGAGAAGCTGTGGCATGAGAGGGAATTTCAGGGATAAGTGAGGGCTTGGAAGATGGGACACACATGGTGGCAGTGATGCTGTGCCCTCCTGGAGGAGGGAGGTCACTCCTGGCATCCTGCAGGGGCACTCCCAGGCTCAAGGGGCTGAGCTCTCAGGTGAGTGAGTGGTCACTCAACAACAGAAACTCACCTGAAGGACCGAGGACAAAAAGCAGCTGTGAAGAGTTTGAGTTAGAGCAGCTGCACTCAATGGCAAACCCATAATATGTGCATGCTGCCTAAGCACAGCAATCCTAATTTCGTATATTGAAAAAAAGAAAAAAAACAGGCTCTGAGGTGACTATTTTAATTCAGGACCAAGGCATTGGGGTGTCATAAACAGTGAAAACACCAGCTCAGTATCAACCTGAAAGTCAAATCAGATGTGAATAATTTTATAACAAGATAAAGCACCACAAGCAAACCATGGCTTGTGGACATCCTGTTAATGCACCCAGCTCAGATCCTTTCACCTCAAAGAATAGCCTAGACCTGAAAAGGTTCCAAGGAGGGCCACAAGAATGATGAAAGCTGGGAAAAGGCTTCCTCTGAGAAATGATCAAGTGAGGGAACACTCCTGTGTCTCCTCTGGGTACAACAGAGATCTGTGAGTGGCACAGAGGACGTGGCTTTGGATCACTTTGTCATCTTCTCCTCTTTGTCTACCAAACATGTCACAAAACTCACTACCTTTCTACAACAGATATCTCTATTGTGTTTCTTTCTTTTACAATGTACAGGGATATTCTGGGGACTGGCACAAAGTGGAGAGAGAATATCTGTGTATTACAGGGCTTGATGAGAAAGCCACATTATGCAGCCACTTGTATTTTCCTTTAGTAACACTCCCACCAAAGAAAAGCTGGAAGAGAAGGGGGTGAAATAAGTAAAAATTCCCTACAAGTTTTTGGAAACACCTACACAGTGAGTGGGTAGCTCCTTCTGTGAGACTATTTACCCTATTTCAGGCTTTTTCCTCAGACATATATTGTATTAAATTAATCTTAGGGAAAATACAACATCCCAGAAGACTCATACTAATCTAAGGCTATTTTCGTCTTTCCAAAGCTCCTCTTTTTTTTTTTTTTTTTTTTTTTTTTTTTTTTTTTGGCAAAGATCTTTCTAATGTGATTCTGAGATTTTATATGGATGGAAGTGTTGTGGAAGCTCATAGCAGGAAATGTACAGTTTATGATAAATCTGCTCCTAGATTTTATGGTGTTTATTTGCCATGTCAGCTTCTGCATCAGAGACAAAGCAGAATTGCAATGATACCACCCCAAGCTGATCTCTGTTCTCTTGCTTTCCCAGGACATAACCTAAACAAACCCTCTCATGATCCCTTGTATTCACAAGGTGAATGTTGAACCCTGAACACTGATCATAAAAAAAAAAAAAAAAGTAAATTAGAAAAACTAACATTAGTAAATTTATAATTTCAAATTAAGATTATTTTGGAGGTCTTGGTTGGGGATTTTTTCCTGCCAGGAGTATTGAGAAATTCATACAAGAAAGTATTTCCTCTCCAGTAAGGGGAATCATGATCAGGCAAAACATGCAGAAAGAAATAGGGAAATGCTAAGTAGGATATTCAAATTTCACACAGCCTATTTCTGTTAATACTTTTATTCAAATCTACTGCATGTGTAGTAATGAAGAGATGTATTATAGGCTTACCAATAGGATTCATAAAATCACAGAATAATTCAGGTTGGAAGGGACCTCTGGAGCTCCTGCAGCTCAGCCATGCAGCAGAGCAGGGCTAAGCAGATCAGGCTGCTCAGCTGAGCCCTCAGCCTGTCCCAAGACAGAAATTCCCCAACCCCTGGGACACTTTGCTGCAGGGTCTGACCACTCACATGGTAAAATACTCTTGTATCCAGCTGGAATATCCTTGGGTTTGTTCTCTGTTGTGTCTCATCTTTTTCCCTCTGCATTTCCTAAGAGACTCTGGCTCTGTCTGCTCAAGAAATTCCCATTCATCAGCTGTTGACAGCAATAAAATCAGCCCTTTGTTTTCTCTTCCAAATGTTGAACAAACTAATTTTCTTTGACTGTCCCAAAGACAGAATAAAGGTTGGAGAGTGAAAGAACACCCAATAACCAAAATTAAGTGTCACCTCTTTGGGGTGATCCTTCTGTTTATACAGACTTGGGTCCTTAGCACAGATAGAAGCACAGTTCAGCTTGTGAGGAACAGAACAAAGCCAAAATCAGAGAAAGAACTCCCCAGAGTTTCATATCTGTTTGTTGCTACAAATAAATTTTGTGCCTGGAAGGAAGCTTGGCTCAGGTGTTCTGGGGGATGCTCCAGGCCCTGCCTCCCACACCTTCCTGGGCATCCCCAGCACCCACCTGGCAGGTGGGCGCCACTCACCTGCCAGGGCACAGCAGCAGGAGTCCAAAGCCCCTGCAGCCCCTTCTGTTCAGGAGTCACCCAAGGACCACAGCCTGCCAAGCACAGCCCACCTGGGGGCTGCAGAACCTTCTGGAAGCTCCCAGAAGCAACTGAAAGCAGCAGCCTTGTTCTCAGGAAGGCAAGCACAGTGAAAACACAGAACCAGAAGCAAACAAGTGACTAAATGATCAAGTTCTGGTCAGCTATAAATAAAAAGTAATTCAGAGGGAGAGGCATGAGATGCTGGAGCAGGAACTGCATGAGGGAAGCCCCAGGCAATCCAACCAAACCTTAACCCTGCCAGAGATGGTGGGATGGGCCAGATGGACCCCAAATGTTCCTTCCAACCAACTCAACAGCCCTTCTCTGATTTACACCAGTGCCAACACACAGAATCAGCAGTGCCATGTTCATTGGCACCCAGACCTTTGGTCCATAACCTGAGGGATGGGGTTTCTGTGAATAAGGACTATTAGGGGGGTTGAAGTGGCTACAAGCCACAAGTCTGACTCACCCAGGCCAGGTACAACTCGATGAGACACTGAGAAAATGCTAAAGTGGGTGCAGCACTTCCTCCTGCATCTGTCTCAGGATTTGTACCATTTGTACAGAATCATTTATAGCTTCAGCATTTGCTGAGCTGACATCTCTCCTATATTTAATAAAAATCACAGGGGATTTCTCTGAGGATTTGCTGTGTGTCCCTTGAACCCATTAAGCTCTAAGCAGTGACAGCAGCTGTAGGCAGGACTGCCAGACCTTTTTTGCCACACTCTGAACTCTTTGCTAGTTTTGTTCTTGTTCTTTGATGGGCAATTAATTCCTCTTCACCTGTCAGACACCACTCATCATTTCCTAATATACTTCTAATCACTCCACTTTTGAGTTCATTGCCACTTTGCCCATGCCATTACAGAGTGACAGGACCCAAAGAACCTGTGGCTGCAGGGTGGATGCAGGTCCTGAATTGATTTAAGCTTGGCTGGAGAAACTTGTGCTGCAGCTAAGTCTGCTCATGAGGAAAAATCCTAGTTTTTTAGCTCTTCTAAAGTCCCAAGACAGCTGTTCCTCCTCTGGTCATTCTAGGAGCTGGGTGGTGCTGTTTTCTCCTGAAAAATCATCTGCATTGTCAGACGTCCCTGGCTTCTGAGTGTGGAACCTGTCCTGCTGCTGATGTGACAGATGCTGAGCAGGATCGAGGACAGTGTCTGTCCATGTGGGACCTGGCATATGAGAGCTCTCAGAATTAAAAATAGCAGCCCACCTCAGACCTGGGAGACAGAGCAGGAAAGAAATGAGTGAGGACAGGATAATGTCACCCTGATGATTCGTGCCATGTTGTACAGCTGGGCCAATTAGATTTTATGACTGACTGATAAGACAGGGAAGTGTGATATTTTTCCCCCAGCATTGTCAAAGCTTTTTGTTCTCTATATCATACTTAAACCATTTTTTACGAACTATTTTTATTAGGCTTTGAATCTCTCCCAAATTACACAAGCAGGATAGACCAAACTCATCCTGGAAAGGGGTTCTCTGCCAGGCAGCCCTTCCTTCATCCTGCCAGAGCTCCTCCTGTGCAGCTGCCAAATTCAGCCTCTACCAGGGATTAGATCAGATTGCCAGACACTGATCTCAAAATCAAAGCACACCAAGAGAGCAGAGCACTGGGAAAAAAATTGTAATTTTATCCAGAGGTGTTCTTGTATGAAAAATACACTACAAATACAGAAGTTGGTTGGTTTAATATTCACCCTGAATATTCTGACAGGAAAAAGGTAGTGAGAAGGATACTAACAGCAGGGCAAGGCATACTCAGACTACTGAGGACAGGAAGAAAGGTGGTTAATCTTCAAAGTAATCATTCATTTTACTAATAGTGAATACATTTTCTTTTTTATGGTGGTGAGCAATCTATTAAATAAAAATATATAAAATAAAATAAGATATATTTTCCATGCTGTGAGAGAAGCCTTATGCATTTGGTACATGATTCAAGGTCCGCTGAAGGCTGATGAAAATCTTTTGGTCAGCTTCAATGGATATTGGTTCTGATGGCTCAGGTCCTGAAAATTCCAGCACCCAGCAAAACATATGAATAAGGATTCCAGATTTATATGGGATAATCTATATTTCACTCCAAGTTATACTCAGAAAATAATCTGGATAAAGAATGTTCCTAACCTTTTATCTGCAGCATTCTGCCAACCCAATCATTCATCTCCCTGCCACGTTTGAAACAAGGAAATGTTTTGTCAGACAGCTCTCAAACAGCAGCAGAGGTTTTATCACAGGCTTGAAATGGAAAGTGATACTGCTGTTAAAATCTAGTCCTGCTAACATAAATCTCCTGACATTATTGAGGCTGCCCTTCCAGTGCATTCCAGCATGTTTTAGTAGATTTATGATGAATTCACGTAGATGGAAAAACAAATGAGGTTGAATAGAAGATGTGACAAATACATTCTCTCTGCCTCTGCTTTGACCTGCTCACTCTATACTGAAAAAGAGCTTGTCTCTTTGTATATAAATATACAGATAGTGTATCACTTAGCTTAGCTTAAAAAAATTGGTAAAGGGATCTCTGAAGGCATGTAAACATGATCAAAGTCGAGTAGAAAAACATAAGAACACTTAAGTGACTGTCTTACATTTCAATTAAATCTGATAGATTTCAGTGTGTACTTAATGTTCCCAGATTAATGTTAAATTCTGAAGGAAATTGGCATATTCTCCAGGAAGAAGTTGCTTTTCTCCAAGATTATTGCAGATTTTTGCAATGTTTTTGAATCACAAGTAGAAAAATATCTTTATTCCAGAGACATGGCACATAAAGCTAATGGGAATATTGGTATTTGGAGACATCTTGTTCCTTCAGGACAGAACAAAAGGGGTTTGGAAATCCCGTAGCTCCAGATTGTGGCTTCTCTCTAAGGAAAATACTATCTGAGATGAAAAAATTCTCTTGCTTTTTACTCTTTTTGTCACAAAATACAAAACACATTTGGTTTCAACAGATGGCCAGTGAATTCCATGGAAAGAAAGCCATTGATTTCAACAGGAGTTGGACCAGGTTTGAGGTCTCAAACTTGCTACTTGATTTGAGCATTAATTTGGAATCTCTGGTAATAGGATCACAGGTTGAGGAATGCCTGCCAAATCTCAAGTTCCCAAATGGCATCTGCAGTTCCAAATCCTGTTCAGAAATGTAGTACTTCCAGGTTGTTGTTGCTGTTTAAATTAGACATAGCTGTGTGATTTATTGAGCAGCACAGGGGTTACACTGATATTAGAATATAGAAAATATCAGCACTGCTTTCAGGCTCACATAAAGGCTGCTCCAAACTATTCCAGCAGCTCTCCAGCCCCAAAGAATGACGACAGGCACGGAAGCAACATGCTGTTATTTTTCAGATTTTGAGATGTTATTTTTATGTCTTCTTGAAGGTATCTTTCTCCACTCCTACCTGTCTTCTCCCTGAGGAAATTTTGTTTGTAGTGAAATACTTGGAAATCAGGAATTTGCTGAATGGGCAAACTGAACTGAGAAGGGAGACTTGATTATCCCAAAGATTCGAGACTGGATCACTGAGCCAGTGAGGAATAGAATCACAAACTCTGTTCTTTGCTTTACTTCCTTGTGAAAAATATCATTGCTTCTACCAATCTGTCATTCCTAATTCTTCCTGGACAGGATTGTTTGAATCCAGGGGAATCTATTCAATAAAAACATCTAAAGGAAATGGCAACCTGAACATGACCCAGAACTTGGGAGCCTTCTGTTTGTAAGGACAAGATTTTTAGATTTTGTGGATGCACTGAGAAATGTGGCACAGCTACTTTTATTTTTTTATTATTTTTTTTTTTTATTTTCCCCAAAGAAAACTGCTGGAGAATGCAAATATCTGTGAGGGATATGGTATAAACACCACTCTGTGGAAAACAGGGTGCTGTAGTGAAAAATTCCTGAAGCAGCGCCAGAAACTTCATTGACATGAATGGATTGTAATAGGGAGGAAGCAAATTCTGGCTGCAGGAGCTGTTTTTAATTAATTGCCTGAGATCTCATTCCTGCCTTGCCCTTGATGCTGTCACTCACAGGTTGGAAATGCTGCCAGCTCAGCAGTGCTCCCTTTCTCCCAACAAGTGGTGGCATTTCCCCTGTTCTTTGCACAGCTGTCCAATGAGTGCCAACCTGCAGCTCCCAGTGAGTGAGACAGAATTCTGCTCTCAGGAATAGAGCCCTACCTGCTTCCTTTGAAACATGCAGCACCGGCCCCAACAACTGTTCTCGTCCACATAAACATTACTTTAGGAGGCTGCTTAAAGGCAACAAGGTGCCAAAGCCTACCCTGGACCTTTTTGCCATGGTAAGGTGGGAAAAAATATTTAAAATGATGAGAAATAAGTATAAAAATCCAGTTTCCTGCTATGAAAATGGAGGAGTCGATATCACTGGAAATTCTTTCTTTGTGTTGAGAATATTCTATTCACAATATTCAATTTGAGTACAAGTTGCACTATTTGAGGTTCTTTGAATAATTCAGGTGCATTCATTTACTCTTGATTAGTGGATCAGCTTCTTCAAAAGGTAAGTATTTATTTTATTTTATGACATGTAGCATTAATAATGTATTACCTTTCTCACAAGCTGCTTTTAAAGAAAGCAATGAAAATTTGCAAGGAGACAAGAGTTCTGAATAGATATTAAAGAACCATGGAGTCACTTAAGCTGTCATTTTGGAAATTGTTACAACTGCTATTTCTCAGGGAGGAAAATGCATTCTCAATAATGCAGAAGAGTGAATAACCTGGGCTGAGCAGATGATGCAATGACAGAGAATTACAGCACAGCTTTCTGTGCAACAAATGACAGGGAGGCACTCGTATTCTCTGCCTTCCCAGTGATGAGTATCTCTTTGGAGCAAATCTTCAACTATTCTCATGCAGTAGTACAAGGATTGTCAGATGCTGTTGGAAAATTGCAGTGGGAAAAGGCCAAATAAAATTACTGGGACAAGTAGTAATGTTAGTTATGGCAAATGAAAAATAAATCACATCTGCAAAGTCTGAGCACTTGAAAGCTTGCATTCAAAGGAGAGGAAAGCTCTGGAAAGGACAGCTGGACAGCATAACTCGACTATAAAAATTATCATGTTAATACAAATTTTAATGCTAATTTCACTCCATTGCAGAATTCAACTCCTGAGACTTCATGGTAGCTTTAGAAACCAGGATGTGCTTTGTTGACAGTTTCCCAATTGACTGCATTTCCTTGAGCACTCAGCTTAACTGGTTTCTCTTAATTTCACTTGTTGATAATTATATTAAAATTAGAAAGGCTCAACTACTTTTGCTATCCTAATTTCTAGCATCATGTTTAAATTACTCTAGAATGCAAGCTCCCTTAAATAGAATTTGAGAGGTACATCTGTTCCCATTTTTGCTAAAATCATTTTATTTGTTGCTGAAATTGTGGTAGTTGCCGGGAAGGAACAAACTGCTACAATATTCAAAGATATTACCAAAAAAATTATGATATTCTCCATCTTTTTTTTACCTCTGCTGCTTAAGGACAGAAGTGTGGGGTGTAACACTGGTTTGTACAAATCACCCCTGTCAGTGTTATTTCAATACATATAATTTTCCATAGTAATAATACTTCTATACATTAATATATTTCAAGAGTAAAATGCAATTTTACTACACAATTTTTCTGCCATAAACACACAATTTCTTTTCTGTTTTTTTTTTTTAATTTAAATAAACAAGGTTAAAATAACCTTGATTAATTTAGCTCTTTTATCAAGCAATATAGTTAAAATTTACTTATATAAAACTTCTTAGGCTTATGCTGAATGGCCAAGGCCTCTCTAGAGGGTTAGCATTCAATTGATCACTTAATTTTAAACCCTTTATGGTAACTGAAAGTTATGGAATCAATAGTCACAAATTCAGCCTGTTTAAATTAGTGTTCATAACCTGAGCAAAAATGGGCACATTCCTGTGCAGAATAATCTGTGAGCCTTTAGGTATTACAGCTGCCACAGATTCCACTTAAGAAAATGCCAAATCAAGTTATAAAATCTGCATGAAATACAATATGAACATGTAACTTTATCAAGTGCCTGCACTTCCAGGTAAGAAGTGTAATGTAGCTGTATAAAAGAATAATTCTCCTGCTCTGGATATGAACTTTCTGCACTTGAATTTATATCTGTTCTTATGACATTTTCATGTCACACCTAGTCTGCGAAGGTAACTATGGCTGAGCAACTCAAGTTTCGGGGAGAATTCCTTCAGAAGTTGAATAATTCACCATAAGGAAATTTTGGGGTAGTTAAAAAGGTTTATGATACAAAGAATAAAGTTGAGAGAAAATGATTTAGAGATATAAAAAAAAATACAGAGTGCACATTTACTTTACTGTGCACATTTATGCCCAGCTGAGCTGAGAACCAGGTAAAGGCAACTCTGGCATTATTTCCTTCATACCAACACCCACACTTCTACTGCCTGAGCACATTTCCCATCTTAAACTTATATCTCAGGTCATTTATCCTTGAAGAATTGCCTTGGAGGACACTACTAAAGATGTTTTTCAGACTAAAATCCTCCCTACCACTGGTATTACTACAGCTGGTGTCACGTTAATTAAGTTTTCACCAACTGCAGCCAAATATGACCTTATCTAAAAGGTGTTCCTGGCAATCTCATGAGTTGAGAGCCTTTCTGGGAAGCAGAAATTTGCCAAATCTGGCAGCAAGTCCTAATTTTAGTGCCACGTGCTGCAGCATGTGAGACAGACACATTGGACAAGGCAGCTGCTATGGAGCTACAGGCTTTTGGCAGCTCATTGCTGGCCATGTGGAGAACATGCAGTGTTGACACAGTCCAGAAAATAATGAATTAATAATTAGTAAAAAAAATGTGAAAACTTAATGGTGCAGACTTTGTCCAAGTAAACTTGGGAAAGTTTACTTTTGGGAAAGAATGCCTTCTCCAGTGGGGAGTTTGAGATGTGCCCAGAAGGAGCTGCTAAATATCAAAACCATTCAATGGAAAACTAGAGTTTAGTACTTTTCCTGTTGCAAATGGCACTGTCAGAGCTGTGCTGCTGTGCAATGTGGATGATGGTGCTCCAAGAGATTCCCAAGCAAAGGAGACTTGGTGACATCACCGGGGTCAGTCCCATACGAGTTCCTCACTGAAGGGCTCTTCCTCTGCACGTGGCCTCTGTCCTGGTGACAAATGATGCTGTGGAACAGCAATTTCATTGAGATAACACTTTTCTTGCCTTCTTGCAGCCACAGGTTGTTCAAATATAAGCAGCTAGCAAGGAGGTAAACTCATAAAAATACATTTTCCCACTTCAGAAGAGCTTTGTTTTCTGTCATGAGGAGACAAGACCATTTAACAATTTCTTTGCATTATGGCAATACTTCTTGCAGATTTCTTCCTCCCTCTTGACATTTCTCCTGCACAAAGAGAGAGATTATTTAATGTTTTTACTTGGTACAGGTGCACAGGCCTAAGCACTGTTGGCTTTCCTGCAGACTTGCCCCAGAATAGAGAGTGAAGTGCCAGCACAGCATCGAGCAAGGGGGTGAAGAAAAAAGGGAAGTGACAACCCAGCAACTGCACTCAGCTTCTTCATCAGATCCTGCCTCACACCATGGGAGCACATTTCTCTGCTCCTTTGTGCCAGTTAAGCAAAACTTGTCTCAGAAAATAAAAAAAATATATATTTGCCAGTTTGGCTTTAGTGAACCCCAACTCTTTGTTCTTTTGCACACATCAGCCCCTTGCACCCCTCTGACAGGAACCTGGCACGAGTGAAAACACACCCAGCTACATCCTGGAAGGCAAACCATCCTGACAGGGGGGTCATGCTTGCTGGAGAAGAGGGGTTGAGCTTCTCATCTTTGGTATTCACTCATCACACTCCTTTTTCACACTTAGAATAACAGCCTGCATGCAAATACTGGTTTGGACTCGTTTGATTTTAGCCATCTGAAAGGCAGACTTGTAATCTTATGTTCCAGCTTCTCTCCATCCTCAGGTGGACACGTGGAAGTTCTGAAATTTTCCAAGTGAAGGAATTACCCCTGCAGGTTCCTTTTCCCCTATCCCCAGCTTAGAGATTCTTTAGACAATGAACTCTGACAAAAAAGCTCCCTAAAATTATGGGTGATGTAGTTATCCTTGGCTATTATGTCTAATTAGAAGTACACAGTTGTTTTTTTTTTTTCCTCCCAACAGGTAATAGGCAAATGTGTATTTATTTATTTTTTTTCTTTGTATTCAGCCTGCTGGGTAGATTTCCTTTCATTGTAATTAGATTCAGGTACTCACATCAGATGTTCTACACAGAGTAAACATTAAGATTCCTGAATTTTCATTAAATCTCTTATATGCAATGAATATTTATATGCAAATTTGCTCAAATTTTACAGCATAAGTCTTCAATATTAGTGTTTTTGTAGTCCTTTCTTTGAATTTTAGTGGCATATTTTGAGGGAATTTCAGACAAGCACTGCCAAAACAGTAATAGGCTTCAATAACTGCCTTTTGTAGACTGAAGTGACAGCTTTGAGGTCGGGAAATTTTATCTTTTCTTTAATATTCAGTAGTTTTACACTGACAAGAAACACATTTTTGAGTCAATAGGCTGAAATCTGATAAAAAGCATTTAAAAACCCAAGCAGATTGATTGTGTGCAATCATTGCAGGAGAGTGACTCCAGCTAACAAAAGGCTCAATCTTCCCCTGCCTCACGGTGACAATTTTGCTTTATAGGGAAGGAGCTGTGCAGCACATTATCTGCAGCACATAAGCTGCAAATGTGACCCTTTAGATTCTTCTTTTTTCTGCATTTAAAACACTTGTTTAGAATTTCAGAGGCTTGTTTTCTTTGCCAATTTCCCCAGCATCATTTTTATGAGCCAGCTCAAACATTCTTTACTTTTGAGATGTCAAGGCCTTGCATTACATTTCCTACATTACCAGGCAGGCACGGTGCTAAATGTCTCTGCTGCAATTAAAAAAAACAAACAAACAGCAGCTTGGATCTGCCAAGACAGGAAGCTCTGACTTTGTGCACGCCTCCAGAAGATGATGAATATTTTTAGCTTATGTATAGTAACCAGCGTGATACCCAATGCTCACATTTGTCTCTCAGGCAGAGATGAACTTTGAAAACAATGATAATTACATTTGGAGTGTCTATACTTGTATGTAGGCTGATTATGTATCTTTTTCCATCAAATTTCAGTTTTTAAACCATTCTGCTCCAATCTGGTCTCTCCAGTTTGAATCACTTCAAAGCATTTGCTTTTGCACAGCAACAGCGAGAGTCCCTTTATATTTTCTAGAAATGAGCCTGTAAGATTTCCTGGAGAAAAAGCCTTTTAAAATAGTATTAAAAGTATTCCAAGTAGGTCTCCTTTGTCATTACAGATCTTGATTGTATTGATTTTAACAGATATTTCTATGCAAACCAAAAATTTTACATATCTATAAAATGCTAATGAACAAAATTAGCATTGCACTGCAGGCAGTCCAGTGTATCTCAGTGTACCTGCTAGCTGGAAAAGTTGCTCATTTTTCCTGCTTGCCTGTGTATTTTTTTTCCCCAAAAGTATTCAAAGTATTCACCTTTCCCCTCACCTACTCACTCCTCTTATAATCACTTCATTTTTCAGACTGATTTTAACTTCCCTCTGTACACAGAAGCTTGATCTACACAGCAGAGAAGAAAAAAAAAAAACTGCACATCCTTTATAGAACAGGTGAAATTTGGAAAGTTTAGACAAGCTTTTGGGCACAGCCTTTTATCATCTTTGGTAACTCAACAGCAACTCAAGCTAAGCACAGGTTAAAAGCAATTTCTCTTAGTTTAATCTCATTATGTTAATCAACTCTTTTACTACATGCATAACAGCTGCAGTGGCAATGAATAACTTCATTTCAGTGCCTTATAAAATGTCCTTTTTTCTTTGCACATCCTACTCATCTGCTCTAGAACACATCACAGCTGGTGGCTTACAGCTACAGGTTAAAATCTAGTACAGAGCTCCCAGGCACCTCATTCATCTGTCTCGTGGATGGATGTACCCAGGAACTTTCCTTTTTATAAACACAGACTTCATCCTGGTGGAGAAAAACAGTGGGAAGAGGTAACACCAATTCCACAGTGAAAAGCAGAATGAATGCATGGACTACAGATTTTGATTTCTGCTTTGAATTAAATATGAAGACCTAGCTGTCACATCCTGAACACATCTACTGTTAGAGCTTTAGCTTGAAACATTAAATTAGCACCAGCAAAAGACATCTAAACCACGAAAATAATAAAAATAAAAGTGGAAATACATCGTTAGTCCCACTGTAGTTATCAGACCTGCCATGTTTTCATACTGGAATAGGAATGCAAGGACCAGGACACAAAGGATACACCTTGGAGAAATACTTCTTTGCAAGCAGAGTCCACAAGTACCTTCTTAAAATATGACTTTCATGACCATTCAGGGGAGGAGAGCTGTGTTCTGGCTGCTGCAGGAAGAACCTTCTTGCTCATTTCCTCTTCTGCTTGACATGAGGCACCTCTATAAGGAGGAGCAGACACAGCTACTCCAGCTGCAGCTCAGCCCTAAGGCCACACCTGGAAAAACCTGAGGAAAAGGCAAAAAATGCTGAAATATCATACAGGCAGCACATCTCCCAAATTGTCTGCTGCTGGGAAACAAATGTTCTTTTTTAAACAAATCCATGTGCATGTTGTAGCAAGCCCTTACCTCAGCCCAGATTACCTAGCAGGAGTTGGAGCTCATCCTGCAGGCAGGAGATGTTTTTTTGAACACTTTGGTGAAAATATTGCACTTCGTAGGGCTGGCCAGCAAATCCCTGGGGTTCAGGAATTTCCACCTTGCCAGAGCAGGGCTCCAGGTGCTCCCTGTGTCTGCAGGGAGGAAAGCACAATGATGGGGGCACAATTCTGCAATTCCCCTGCAGCTCTGCAGTGACACCAGTGACAAAATTCTGAATTTCTCCAGGTACTACACACTTCTACCCTGCTCTGTTCTTGCTTTGCCAGATCTCTGAAATTCCACACTTTCCTTCCCTCCCAAGGTCTCCCTGCAAAATATTGCCAATTCCATCCAAACCAGGGAAACCCTTCAGCTCCATAAATTTTCATCCATTTTCTTAATTTGGAGGTTGAATATATTATCTAGCCTAGCAGCTGATGTGTCAGCAGTTATTGGCTGTAAGGGAATATACTCGTGAACAGTTCTGATGCCAAAATAAATAATATTTTGCTTGAAATAGTTGCTTGAAAGGGTCCTGCAGACATAAAAGCCATTACTGCATCAAAGAATAAGATATTACTGCCTTAGTGTCAGGCCAACCAGAGCTGCTCTTTAAATATGGACTGAAATAAGATAGAAAAATGCATAAAATGTTGTTTCATTAGTTCCTCGTTTGATGGTTATTTCTTTATATCACATTCATGGTGAGAGGATAATCCCTTTAGCTCAACAACAACTCATTAACCATGTTCTCTCAATTAGAAATAGCATATTTTCTAACAAAGCAAACACCATAAAACACTCCTGCCTCCAGCTCATAATGATTTTCTATAAGTAAATGTATCAGAGGCATAATACAAGGAGGGAGCGTGGTACAAAGAGAAATGACACAGAAATGGAAGATATTTCTGATCATATAAAGCTCGATTGCTGTACACTTTGTGTGTGAATATTTTTACTGCTTACCTGCTACTCAGGTGCATGAAGCAACTGCAAATAAAGTTATATTTTCACGACTTTCTGATAGTTTGGGGCTTCCCAGTAAAAGGAAATTTGGAAAGCTGAAAATCGGAGAAAAGCATAGCTGGGGGAATACTTTTAAAGAACTTATGTTTCAGAAACAGAAAGAAAACAGTGCAAAGGAGAAAACTGCTTTTGTGGATCTAGTTTATTAATAAGCATTGTAATTAACAAGACAACATGCTGTACAGAAACCTGAAATAGAACTACTGCAAATTTACTGGACTTTAAATGCTGCTGGACTGTCGTATATGGTGTCCAGCTGCATTATTTGTAGAGTGTGGTTAGGGCTGTTTCAATACACAGACATACACTGCTCACTCCCAGATCCTGCAGTATGCCATAGAGCAGGGAGATTTCCCAGAAATACAAACTCAAATATTTACAAGAAATCATCAATCTCTTTCTTCACTAGGGATAACATAAGTTATACACAATTTTCCTATGTATACCAAATAAAATCTTTGCCTTCAACTTTACTTTGTGTCTGCACAAACCAATTCCTTCCCGTTTGTTTACCCTGCTAAATCAGGGTAGTAAACTGCAGTGTGATCATTTAATTGCTTATCATTGATTAAGGGTTGGTATTCAACCTGCAAAAGGAAAACATGAGAAATCAAATAAAGCCAAGCATAACTTTTCCAACTTTAAAACTTCAGCTTGACTCGAACAACCTCGAACTAATCAACTGATGCCTTAAGTTTTAGCTTAAGTTTTTAGCTTAAGATTAGCCTTAAGTTTTTTCATATTTTCCAGACTCTGTACTGCACTGGTATGTGACTCTGAACTCCATGTAAAGTGTTCCAAGTTCTCCTCCCAGCTCAGGCACACAAAACAATCCTTTTCCAGCCCCACAACCAAGAACAGCGCTGCAGCTTCAGCCCCAAAAAGTGCAAACAGCAGCGAATGGAGGAGAGAATCTGGGAGGGTGGGACTGCAGAACCTGGAGCTGGAACTGGACAATGAACCCCAGTATGGAAATGGACCAAAACTGATAAAAGTGTGAAAAACTCCTGACTCTGGGTCCATCTGGGGTGTAGCCATGGCTACATGGCTAGCCATGTAGCCAGGCTCTTGCACTGCCCAAGGTGAATCATTTAAAGGCCTTTTAATAAATCCCTGCTTTATTCCTTTAACTCTGTCCAGCCTCTGTCCTAGGTAGCCTCTTTAGGCATCACAACCTTTACCAGTGGAAATATTTAGGCTCTGCCTTTGGCTGGACCATGCTGGAAGCAGGGGAATTGTTGTGGGTTTGGGCTGATGGAGTTCCCCATGGATTATAGTGTGATTATTTCTGGATTATTACTGAGCCAAGTTTCCCTTCTCTGAGGAAAATCCCGAGCACGTGCAGGCACAGTGGGGTCAGGGATGCACAGGAATGTAAAGGGATGGAAAGGGATGGAAAGGGATGCAAAGGGGTGCAAAGGGGTGCAAAGGGGTGCAAAGGGGTGCAAAGGGATGGAAAGGGATGCAAAGGGATGCAAAGGGATGCAAAGGGATGCAAGGGGATGCAAGGGGATGGAAAGGGGTTGAAAGGGCTGCAAAGGGATGTAAAGGGGTGCAAAGGGACACAAAGGGGTGTAAAAGTATTCAACGTAATGTAAAGGGGTGCAAAGGAGTGCAAATGGATGTAAAGGGATGTAAAGGGGTGCAAAGGAGTGCAAATGGATGTAAAGGGATGTAAAGGGGTGCAAAGGAGTGCAAAGGGATGTAAAGGGATGTAAAGGGGTGCAAAGGAGTGCAAAGGGATGTAAAGGGATGTAAAGGGGTGCAAAGGAGTGCAAAGGGATGTAAAGGGATGTAAAGTGGTGCAAAGGAGTGCAAAGGGATGTAAAGGGATGCAAAGTGGTGCAAAGGAGTGCAAAGGGATGCTCTGGTCCAGCCCAGAGCCCCGGCTGGGCTCAGCACCACACGAGTGATGCTGTGTGGAGCTGCCCCGTGCTAGCATTGAGAAACCCTTAGCTCCTATTAGCACGGGCTCCTTGCCATGCTAATTAACTAAATGACCCTGCATCCGGCCAGCTCGCCCCGGAGAGCAGGTGCTGCAGTCTCAGTCTGGCCAGGCAGACATGCTTAATTGTTCTTTAGAATTAGGTTACACTTCAGAATACAGCACAGCTCGGGAAAACAAAGAAACAGCATCTTTTGCTTCAAACAGTTTGACTCGGCTCTTTCTTTTAACAGGTTTTTTTGTTGTTTGTTTGTTTTTTATTTTAGCATTGGCTGCTTTACAATATGGAAATAATCTTTTTTGCAATACTCAGGAGTGCAACGAGCATGAGTTTGGAGGGGGAAATAATTTAGACTCGACTGTGTGACACATCACTTTGAAGGCAAAGGTTTTCCTTTATTGTTACACCGTATGGAACAAATCTAATCATGTAACTAGCATTTTACTGAATATTGTATATAGAATTGTTTTCTCCACAAATTCACACAAGTAAGATAAAATAAGTTAAATGACTAAAAAAAGAAAAAAAAATACACAAAAATATACAGTCTATGTACTAGATAAATTATTTATATATATGGCAAGATGTGTAACGAGTCTCTAGTAACATTATTCCTCTGGATACTGACATGCTACTCAGAAAAATGTTGCCTCAAATGTGTATTTTTGTATATTAGAGCTATAATATATAAAAATGAGGGAAGAATTTGTCCCCTGATACAATGTGTATTTACAATTAATTGTTCTGTATCTTGCTGACTGAATTTTAGAATATCAAACACATTCTCATGGATATAATGTTTAATACTTCTTATAATCAGACTCATCATTATAATGTTTTTTGTTTAAGTTATTTTTTATTGTTGTTTGTTTTGGGTGTTTTGTTGGGTTTTTGTTTATTTGATTTCAAGGAAAGGGGGATAGTTAAGTGCTTCACTACCTTAGGGGAAAAAAATAAAGTATGCCCTAAATATTTAAATTAAGTGAAGTTTGTTGGGGTTTTTTCCCCCTACCAATAAAAAAAAACAAAAACAAAAAACCCACTAATTCTGGGTCTTTAATTTTTTCCTATAAAATTCCTCAAATTGTAGAAATTAATTCTTTGCCAGGAAATTTCAAAATTTCAGTTACAATTTTCATCCCCAAAAGAACTGTTGCAGGGGAAAAAAAAAAAAAGAGAGAGAGCGTTTTCCAATGGAAGAGCCAATTCCATAAACCTTTGGTACAGCAGCATCTGTAATAAAAACTAAAGACCTCTGCTTACAGTAGGAGGAATTAGTGTCAGCATTATCCTAAATTTGCACAATTAGTATGTTTGGTAAATCTGTGTAAACTACAGATAAGCTCATTTTTTGCATATCCCTGAAAAGAATTGCCAAATTCTCTCCTCATGATGTCTCCAAAGCAAACAACAAAGGGCTTTGTATACATTAGGTATGAATTAATTTGTCAATTTTTTAATTGTCCCAGAATTGGAAATGAGATGTGTCAGTACCCAAAGGATTATGATTTTTTTTCCAGGATTTACATGCAACTGGAAGCCAGTGTGCCACATCTTTTCTAAACGTTATTGAAAACTACTTAAAAAAAAAAAAAAGAAAGCAAAATAAGTACATCATTAGATAATCTGATGTCCATTAATTAAACCCTATCAGTAGGTTAAAAGTGAAGCTTTTTTTTTTTTTATTTTTATTTTTTTTTTTATTTTGCACATAAAATCTAAATGTGGTTTGAATAGATTTACAGTGGGGACAGCAATATATAAAGCTACTTATACCTGCTGGGCACATAAGAGAAGCTCTTTTAGCATTCATTGGAAACCCTCAACAATTTGAACTTCTGGAAATTTTACAAGCAGTTAATATTACAGCATTTTTACACACAGTTTTGTTTATAAATTACAGATTTAAGTTACATTATGAAGCCTACACAGAGTTCTACCCATAGGAAATATTCACACACTGTTTTTCCCCTCCATACAGCTTCGATTGTCTCACTTAATGTAGCAATAAAACAAAAAAGTGATGCATTTTCTTAAAGGAAAAATTTCTTGGTATGTACATACTGCAAATGATGAAATGGCTAAACACCAACAAAGTACTAGAAGGAAATACTAGAAGGAAAATATGTTTTTTCATCTAAGAAAGGAATCTTCTTTTCATCCACTGTGGAATTTACCAAGAGAATATATTCTCCAATACACAGAACATTGAAAAAAATCCTTCCTCTTTAAAAAGAATCACCTTGAGCCTTTTTCAAATAATATGATCAGGGTTTATTTCTATCTATCCAACTTCCATTACGTAGATCCTTCTTTCTTTGCTGAGCACTATCAGTCATTCTCTAACAACTAATCCACAATGACAAGTACTTCTTAATCTAACAGGTTTGTGATGAAGTAACTAATATCATAGTTAAACTTTTACTGGATACTTACAAGAGGTGAATATAGCTGTAAAAAAAAAGCCGTACACATCACTATTAAATATTCTTTAAAACACTGGTAGCTTGCAGCCACGACATCACATCAGCCAGAAAAACTACCCCACTTCCTACTGTTTTCAGCAGTGCCCATGTAATTTTCAATTAACAGGAACAGTAGCCAAAGCAAGCTCTGCAAGATGAAAAAAAAAAAAGAAGAAAAAAGAGAGAGAAATAGACTTATGTCTTGGAAATCATAAGAAGTATAATATTGTTCCTTGAATTATTATAGAAAGGCAAATCTTGGAAATTAAAAAAATAAAGTTGTTAGTTATTTGTTTCCATTTTTGATCTCGGATATCCTCTCACTGTCGCGTTGTTTATTTCTCAGAGAAAAGCTGAGCTGAGAGCTTTCTATTTCATCTATTGCATTCTTTCAGAGAATAAATACCTGTACATTGAGCCAATAAAAATCAAAATAAAAATCGGTTGTCATGTACATTTTCCTTCTTAATTATATAAAAGATAAATTTTGGTGGGAAGATATACCATCCTTCTGAAGAATTAGATTTTAGGATCTTATTAATTCTATTATGTCAAGTAATCAAATGAGAAATTGCTCACTTGATCTCTAATGCTAAGCAAATGGAAGATGAAATCTATGAATATGTTATAAATTAGAACAACAAAGAAAAAATTGAGTAAGCTATTTTTAGACTGCAATATTCCCCAAACTGTACTAAGGAATTGCCTTCAAAGGGAGGAAGAACTGCTGGCAGATATCTGCACTACATGGCCCATGTGAGAAAATGAACAGGATTTTGTTTTGTTTTCTTTTCTGATTGTTTCTGGGTTGTGGGTTCTCTTCCCCATTTCCTGGATTTTACCAAGAATTACGATAAACACCTTTCAACCAGCTCCTAAGGATTTCGATACCGCGTTTCAGATTTCGGATTCTATATACACAAATATTCACAAGCCCATCGAGCCGCGCGGAGCGGCGCTGGGCCGTGACTATCTACACACAGTCACACTTAAAGCCTGAAACTGGGGGTTTGTTTTGCCAGCCCTGCATTCACAGCTGGTGCTCGTGGACGAAGGCGGCGCTGCCGCCAGCCGCCGGCGCCGGGTGGAAGTTGGCCAGGGGGATGACCTTGACGGGATCCTCGCCGGCACAATGTCTCTCGCAGGTGTTGTAGAACTGAGGCCTGGGCCCTCCCTGGCCTTTGTCACTGTCGTCCTTCGGCAGGGGCCTGCCCAGAGTGTGGCGTCCCTCGGGCCTGGCTCCTCGGCCCCAGCCTTGCTGGAAGCCAAAGGATGGCAGGGAGGCGTTGGGCTGCTGGAACTGCGCCAGGGCCGGCGGCATCCAGCAGTTGTCGGAGTGGCCGAGGATGAGGCACTCCTGAGTGCAGTTCTCAGAGGCTTCGGCCAGAGCTTTCTGCAGGTTCACCTCGATAGCTGGGAGGGTGGAAAAACACGAGACATCGTCAGGGGTGTGAGGATGCACAGAGGGGGTCAGGGTCAACAAAGCAATTCCCGTCCTACAATGGTGGCCACAGCTTGGGAGGAAAAGGACTCCGGGCGTGGAGCTCCAGGGAAGGTTCAGATGTGGGGCCCACGGTGTTGGCGCCGTGCACACCATCATTAAAGTTTTATAATTAGCCCTTACACACTCAATTTCCTAGAATCATATTGGAAACACTTCTAAGACCAGTGAGTTAAACCATTAACCCAGCACCACCCTGTTCACCATTAAAAAATCCCAAGTGCCACATCCACACACCTTTCAAACACTCCCAGGGATGGTGAATTCATCACCTCCCTGAGCAGCCTCTTCCAATGCTTCATGACCCCTTCAGTGAAGAAATTTTTTCCTAATGTCCAATCTAAACCTCCTGTGGCACAACTTGACTGTGTGCTCTGGACCAGTCACATAAAATAATATTTTCACACTTGCAATTGTCATTTCTGTAATAAAGCTAAAAATTTCATAATAATTTAATGCCATTACTCTAGATATTTGCATAGAACTACTTGCAAAAAAATAATTTTGGTTTTTAAAATATTCTCTTAAAACTGGATTTTTTATTGTTTTCCCTTGCTTAAGGCAAAAACCCTAAACTGAGCACTAGCCAAAGATGTTCCATTGGCCTCAAAGATGCACTCAGGATTTCTAAGAATGAAAGAGTGTAACAGCTATTTTAAAGAGAATTGGTTTCTCCATGAATCCAATACTGGACACCTTGAAAAATCAGAATACTAGTAAAAGATGTAACCTCTATAGTTTGCTAGTAATCAAACCAGATTTCTTCAGTAGATGCAAGGTTTGTGCCCTTGAGAAAGGATTATAGAAATTTTAATTTGTTCAAAGGCAAGGAAAAACTACTAATCCAAAAGGTGTTCATTTGTAATACATAAATATTCTTGATCTGTATCATTTAAATTGTGGTTTACCATGGTAGATAAACTAAAAAATAATGGAATTAAATTTCTATAAATGATTCCTCAAAATAGTTTTAATATTGCAAGTGTTAATTTTATATTCTCTTCCTGTGTACATGGTTAAATACATCAGAAGTACAGAAGAATATCTGACAGGATATTTCCTTGTGTTTTCTTCATAAAACTTCCCAATGAAAAATACATACATATTTTTAATACATGTCTTAAAGAAAATAGCATTTAAAATCAGATTCTGGCTCATAAGCACTGGAGAAGGAATGCCACTAAAATTACTTAGAGCAATAAGAGTGATGAGTAGGAGCCTCCCACCCTCTGAGCTTTGTGTTTAAACAGATGCTGCATTTCTGTTTTAACAAATATTTTGCATGTTGAAAACTGTATAAAGCTGCAGAGCACAAACACTTATTTCCATGCTACATCTCAATACAAAGGAATTAAGTTTTTCCTTCAGGCATTGAAATATATAAGGTTGCTGTCCAAAACAGGATACATTTTCTTTTTTTTTTTTTTAAATCTACCCTGTTTAAGAAGACAGCTGGTTGCTTGTTATATCTTTAATGCTCTATTCTTGATTATTTCTCCTTCAGGATGCTGTATGTGTCAGTTAGAGGAGTGATTGTTTATAAATGTTATTTTGGTGTATTGCTGACATTTCAACATCCTCAGTCATTTTGCCTCAGTATTTTCCTGTTTAATCCTGACAAAGCTTTGGCACCTTGCTGTTGAAATACTAATCCAGTTTTGATGGACAGCAGGAGACATAAATATGGAAAAAAATCAGTGGAGACAATAGTTACTGCAAAAAAAGAAAAGTTTCTAGTGGTAGATTAGTCTAATCTTTCTGTGTCCTACTATCTGCTATTAGAGACATAAATTTAAGTCTTTTAACCTCTAATTATCCAGGTTTGCTTCTATTCTGAAGAAGGCAATTCACTGAAATCTGGTACAACCTTGACAGAGTGTGGAGTTATCCCCATTTTGTAGAGAAACTGATCTTTTTTTGCATTAATTAAAAAAAAAACAAACAAAAACTTAAAATGCTGTTAATACAGTTAAAATGTGAAACACACAATTATTTATTTGGAAATAATACTTGTTTGTTTTAAGCTCTTCACAGCAAGCAGTTCCAACACTTCTACTGTGCCATTTGTCCCAAAGTACATAAGAGAGTACACAAAGCTAAAACAACAAAAGGAAGCATTTGACAATAAAAATTTAACATTTAACATTGGCCAAGACAACGTTGGAAGAAAAAAGGTCACCTATAAAACCCTCTCCACATCATTTCAAAGATCAGGACAGTAATTTTGTGCCACATGTTGCCAGACCAACCTGGAGACTTGGAACACGTTACCATGTTAAGAATAAGAGTATTGTTAAAATTACAGTCTTGCTTATTCTGTTAATAAAGAGATATTTCAATCTGATTTTTAGTTTTATTTAAAAAAAAGAGAAAAGAGAAAAGAGAAAAAAAGAGAAAAGAGAAAAGAGAAGAAAAGAGAAGAAAAGAGAAGAAAAGAGAAGAAAAGAGAAGAAAAGAGAAGAAAAGAGAAGAAAAGAGAAGAAAAGAGAAGAAAAGAAAAGAAAAGAAAAGAAAAGAAAAGAAAAGAAAAGAAAAGAAAAGAAAAGAAAAGAAAAGAAAAGAAAAGAAAAGAAAAGAAAAGAAAAGAAAAGAAAAGGAGAAAAGCCCAAACAAATAAACAAAAACCCCTAAACAAATTAAAAAAAAAAAACAGAAGGAAAACCCCAAAGCTTTCTAACTATCCTGGAGATAATCCTAAGATATTAATACAAATTATTTTGATGTTAAGTTGGGGTTTTTTTTAATACAAAGTCTGCCAGTGCAGGATTGTTTAAAAGAAACATCTTTTGTAAAAGTCATAATCTTTCTTTCAATCTTGTTTCGATATTGTCAGAGTCTGCTTTTCATCAGTGCTTATGGTTATGGTTATGCTTATGGTTACACATGGCTTTACGGTGCCATGTAAAATATACAGTTTTCCTTATCTTTGAAAAAACCCTTTTCTAAGTCAAACAAACAAACAAACAAACAAACAAACAAACAACTTTCCCCACCCACAAAGTGATGACTCTTGGAAAACAACTCAAACTAGAACAAACTGATTCACCAAGCATTATCTTTTTTTTTTTTTGTCTGCTCTTCCAGGCCATGAACTAGGTCTCCTTTTGCCAAACTCATCTCAATTTTCCTTCCATGGCATTCCAGCCACACTTGTGGGAGATGTGAATTTCAGTGTTCACGTGGTTGTCATCAGAGGCTCTGCAAATTGACCACGGCACCTCCTGGCTGCTACTCTTTAAGCTTCCTTCTATTTTGTTTCTTTGAAAGTCGTTCCAAATGTGGCTGACAATCAAATTTCCTCAGCCTTTCTCTCTCATTCCAAAGTAGCAGTGCAGGTGATTATTCTGCATAGTCTGATAAGTAATCAGGGGAAGGAAACACCTCTGACACCTGCCTCTACCCATCAAGGAAGAGAAAGTTCCGGCTGTCTCTGAATATTTTCAGGAGAAATGATGGTTCTTGCAAGTGAAATTCGGTGTCTGGTACCATCTTCTCACATAGGACTTGACAGGTTTATAAATGGAAATAGGAGTTTGCATATTCCCCACGTATTATGAATAAAGAATACATTCCATTGAACTCTTAGCAGTCTGACTAATTTCTTACTTCACTCAGTTATAAACTCTCAATTTTAGATGTTTTTTCCATACTACATGGAGAGTCTTCAAACATGACATACAAATAATACAAAAGAGAATTTTTAATTCATATATAATAGATCACACTCATGCACATGTGAGTTTAGCACTCTGATTTGAACTCCAGGTTGCTTTAGGAATGAATTTTTATTTTTAATTGTCTGCAGAACTAAGAACATTTTTAAAGAAATTGTCTGTCAGCTCTTAAGAAATGTTTAGATCAGAACTGTCAAATATAACTAAAAGCACAACAGTTAAAAGACTTTCTTCATTGTTCCACAGTCTCATCATTTATAGGTCAAAACAGTTTTCAAGTAAGAATATTTACCTTCACTCAAGAAAATGTGGCAGTCCAGCCTTGCCAGACAGCTATCCTTCAATCAAAACAGCTACAAAAAATACCTTTTCTTCCTTGTTTGTTTTGACCAGAGACTTCCTATGGTTATAAACCCTGCGTGGGATTTTAGAGGTAGTAAATAAAAATGTTGATTATCCTCTTTGCCTTTTAGAGATGAAAACTGAAGAGCTCGACAGTGCTACTCTCCTTCTCAGTCTACAAAATATGTGGCACGATATTTTGGTATTTCCAACTTAATATAATGTTCCAGTTTTAAGACTGTTTCTCATGGAAAATCTGCAGAGGGAGACAGGCTGTTGGTATGAGTATGTTCCCAGCAGCCTCAGAATGTTGAAAAATTAGAATTATAGAATCATTTTGGTTGGAAAAGACCTGTGAGATCATTGAAGCACATACTTGATGTATAGACAAAACACTTTCTTTTCTCCCCTTGCCCACCAGCCTTAAAAGAGACACACACTCCTAAAAGAACTTCAAGAGGGCTGGTTCTTTCCTCACTCTGATCAAAGTCATCACCTGCACCAAGGAATCCCAGAGACTAGGCTGGAAAGGACTTTTGTTTGGTCTAACCTTCTGCTCGTATCTGGATATATTGGTTGAAAAAGAGAGTAGCTTTTCCAAAAGGCCAAATTTTCAGAATTGTACAAATCCATTAAGAGACAAAAATCCAAATGCATGTGTTGAAAGGAAGATGTGCTTCTCTAAGGGTTGGACAATCAAGAACATGATCTCGTGGAGAAGCCTTAAAAGCTCTCCACCTTTATCCACATGTGTACCAATGATCAAAAGACATTTGTAAATGCTTTCCTTAGCAAAGTACTCAAATTCATTAGAAGTTCAGAAACCACCAGACTGCACTATAGCAATTCAGGTTTAGGGGCATAGAAGCTGTGCAAAGAGAATTTCCAAACCAATTAAAAAAAAAAAAGGAAAAAAAAACCCCTTAAACCACAGAATATAGAGTGCTTGAATTTTAAAGCCATGTAGCTGAAGTCTTAATGAAAAGCCAGTTTTGAATTTGACACATTTTGGATGCAAACCATCCAGTGTTACATTTAGAGCACTCTTGTTTCATAATAAAGCAAGCAACAATTAGCAAGCAATTAAGCAAATTGCCCATAATTATGCCATTGCTGAGCTATTTTTCATATTTTCACAACACAGCACATATATGAATACATGGCTTGCAGTGCCAGCAGTGTTCTGTCAGCATCCAGAAGTGCCTCTCGTTTACTGACGCGTTCCGGATGGAGCAGCTCCCAGCGCACCTCCAGCGCTCTCTGCTCAGCAGGAGCCCACCAGAGCGATGGAGAGGACAACCCCAACTCCTTATCTCAGCCAATAGTTCCCAGGGAACGGGTCAGGCCCCTCCACCACGTGTTGCCCACGTGTATTTGCTGAATGTGGTAGTAAATCTAAGCAGGAATTCAAGCATAATGTGGGGAAATTATCGCCCGGAATTACCCTGGTGACCAAAAGTGGCCACTGGAGTACCATCATTTAGAGGTCTCCACCACATGAGGAGAACAGAAATGACATTAACAATAAAAAAGGGAGGGAGGAATAGTAGTTAGTGTAAACTAGGTTACTTTAATAAGGTCAGGAGGAAGAAGCTTGAATGTAGAAACCCTAAATGAGTGCTGCTATAATATACTCCAGCTTTTTGGTTTAATAATAAAATGCCTTTGGGAGGAGTTCCCTATGAATATTTTATTTCCTGTATACGTCTCAATAAATTAAAAACCTAAAAGAGTTACTTAGATTCTAGCCTTGGAACCTTTTTATTCAAAGAACAAGTAGGACACACCACTCTCTAATTTTCAGCTGTGTGTACAGAGCTTGCTTTGCTTGTGAGAAATCAGAGGAAGATTGATCCTCCAGATGTTCTGACTGAGGAATCAACAGGCATGAGGGAAATCACATCTTCCTGTGCTACCTAGGCTTGCCAGATTGTGCTGGGTAGCTTACAACAATCAGCTCTACTTCCATTCCAGTGAACACAATTTACATCCTAACAGCAGTGGTTTTAATTTGAATTTAATCAGAAAAAAAATACTTCTCATAAAATCCAAATGATAGGATGAAGTGTGAGGATTTTGCACCTGAATTCGACAAGCCAAGGAAACATCATTAAAGATGGCCAAGGAAAGTTGGTGAGGGAGAGAGGAAATGGAGGCAAGAGAATCAGCCTCTGGTAATTCCTGTCTCATTAACTACACTTGTGAAGTGAATCTTTGCCTCACAAACAATAGCCCTACAAATAAAGCACATTAATCTTTCATTTGGTTACCTCATTGTTATTCTGACTAGAGCCTCAATCTTGTATTAATCATAACCAAGATATGGTCTAAAGGCAATGCTCCTGTAGAAAGTTCAGCTTCAACAATTACTGTTTTCCGCACAAAATAAAAAAAAAAGACAGAAACAAAACCAAAAATCCAACAAAACCAAGTCCCCAAACCTCCTGCAAACTCTCTTTTTCAGCCTAATGAACATGGGTGTGGCAGAGTTGTAGGACAGTACCTGGCAGTGACCCTTATTGCTCTAACAGTCCAATAGAATTCATCTTTTATGTCCATGTTTTGCTGATATTTATGGGGAAAAAAAAGTAATTTATAAAGGCTGCATGTTTCTTGGCCTATAAAGTGTATATTGAGTTTTCAATGAGAATTTTAACTATAACTAGTAAAGAATAATGACAACCTAAAATGGATAACCTAAAATCTAGTATATTGATTACAATACTGGCTAATACAATGTGCTTTATTTAATATTTAATTAACTGCTTCCCATTTGTACTGAACCTTCTTAATTATTAATACATGGTTCATTATTTAACATGGAATATAAATTCAAATTCAAATCAATTAAACAAGGTGAAACTACATAGTGAGAAATGGTTTATCCTCCAGCAATAACCTTCGACCTGGAAAAATAGTAAAGACTGAAATTAGCATTTTTTTCCCCCCAAAACTGCAAAGACTGTGCATTTTAAGTGATATCAAGCTCTGCTACTGATGTAAAATTCCTGTAATAAACACAACATCCTACAAAAATACGCTGAATAAAAAAGGGCTTCAGCTGTCACTTTTCAGAGGAATCATTGACACAGAATATAACACTATATGTAGTTTTTCAGATTTAAGTTTCAAATAAAATCATGTGTGTCCATGAAGGAAAGACAGCTTATTGATTTTACTAAAAATCACTAAATATCCCCAAAGAGCAAAGACTGATAAAGAGAAGTAAGAATCACTATGCAATCTACATAAACTCACTTCGGTGTGGAAACAGAAGAAAAGACATTTCTTAAATTTTGGCTGTGTAATCAAAAAAATCAGATACAATAATCAAAAATTCTGATACATCAGAACCAAGATCTGGTTTCACACACAGCAGCTCCTTCAGGGGTTGGTGTGGGAAAAAACACCTCAAATGTCTTTAACACCCTCTATTCACTTCAGTCTCTTGGTGTATCTCCATGCAAATGGTAGTGTGTCTTCCTTTTTATTGGCTTTATAGTAAAAATAAACAAAAGTTTGATGGAAAGTAGAATACTAAAAAAGAAAAATCTTTTAAATGAAGTAATTGAACCACTGTGGGCAATTGGTCACGGTTCAGACACTTTAATGAAACATTAATTTTCAAAAGGGAGTCATAAAAACCCCAAATGCTCAGTGAGCTAGTAAACATATATCTCCTGTGATAACTTAAAGGATAGCCAATAAAAGTTCTGAATTGTGTTTTCATCAGATATACACAAACAGAAATTTAAAGTCAAAGACCACTAGAGCAGCAACCAAAACAAACCTACAACAGTCTAAAAATATTCTGTACATTTTCTGGTGACTCCAAGTGCATTTCAAGCAAAAAAAGAAAACAAACAAACCTATACTTCTTTATTAGAATATTAACAAAAAAGTTTTTTTTTTACTATGAATACCCTGACTATTTACTTGAGAATACTTCTAAACATGTTTACAATAATCACCTACGCTGATATCTATGTAACACACGATGCTTTTTTGAGTGCTGATAGCTACTACATTTTATTGGACCATCGACAATATTCATTAATTCCAGTTGAATATATAACTGAAGCTTGCTGAGGGTTTTTTGACAAAACAATTTTCCCATCAAAAACATAGTTTCAAAATTCAAGTGCTTCGTGACAGTGTTGATTGACATTACATTTGGGAGTATAAAATGTGGTAACTGGTAGTTCCCGTTTTCTCTATTCAATTAATTTTCACTTATTTCTTTAAAATATGAGGATCCTTAATACTATGAAGAAATGGCATTATTGAATGGAAATGTTCTCATTTCTCCAAAGCTGTCCCTCAGATTTTACATTTCACAATAAATATCAGTTCAGGTTATGATTCTGGGAAGGAGCACTGCTTATATTTCACAGCATCTGCAACATGGCCTAACAATAATCACAGCTATTCCCCTTTTCTGAATTCCCTGCAACGCCCTCGCCACTACTGCAGGAGAATAAACCTCATGCTCCACCTCAAAACTTAAAAATCCATAATTATGAGTAATTGGGATAAATATTCCAGGGTAAGAGGCCATGGTTTTTAATTCCCCTAAAGCAGCATGCTGGCTCTGTTGTGTGTTTTAGATCCCTCCATGACAGCCACAACCTTGAGGAAGGACAGGCTGGAGGAATAAAACTCCAACATTCCAGCTCTCCCCAGGACACTGGGATTGCCCTCGTGCTCCCCAGGAGGACACTCTGCTCCATATGGCTGCAGCTCAGGAGCTTTTCCAAGAGGAAAACCCTCCCAACCACAGCCTCCTTGATGGCTACACAACAGCTTCCATCCAATTTTTCACAGCAGTTTTCTGTCAAGACCACTTTGTCAATCTGCCACCGAACTACCCCCGGTGGACCCACGGAGCTGCTCATCCCTTTGACAAAGGCTCCAAAAAAGTGTGAACACATGGAAAGGGCCATGTTTGATTAACAACCTTGTGATTGCTGTAAAAATGAAATTTGAAAGGTAATAATTACATTTGTAATTACTTAGGTCTAAATCTCTTATGTTTCCTACTCCCTGTATTTCTGGGCAGCTGGAGCAATGACTCATTAATAATAATAAAGTCATTTAACCCTGCAGGCACATTACAAGGAGAAAGATGTCATTTGTCACCAACACAAATAGAACAGCCACTGAAGGATACAGCAAGACCACTCTTTCATATTTATTGCAAATGATAAAAGGGACATTTTGCACTCATTCTCACCACGACATCCCAATCTGCTTTTTAATTATCAGCAAACATAAGGGGACAGCATACAACACATGAGGGCCTGCTAATAATGCATTGTCCTGCGGTGACATTTCCATAATCACTTTAAATCTACCCTATACATATGTACTAGTTAAAGCTTTCAGCTCTTGAAATCATACCCCCTAGTAAGGAATGAATTATCCTTTGCAGACTGAGCACACAAAAGCAGCTCTGTGGCAGAGTTGGAGGGTCTGGGAGCTGACATGTGCCTTGCTATTACTTTAAGTGATAAGGTTTGGCATTCTGTTGCACTTATGGTCGAACACAGTGTGACTTAAAAATAAATGCAGTTGTATTTTTAAGCCAGGAACTTTGCAGTTGTAAATCTCACTGGCAATAGTTTAGACAAGGACTTCTGCAAGTCACTTGATTTTTCCAGTGCTTTTCAGTGTTGTTCTGCTCTTCGTTTCCTCAAGAACTCTGAAAAAAGAACTCTGTCTTAGATGACACAAATATCCTTTTCACGGGGAACTCAAGTAAGGTACTCAGAATTTACTGGATTTTTTTTAAAAAAAGTATTACTGATAATACTCCCTGTCTATGAAATAAACTTCTGAGGAAAAGACTGTTGTTTCCCTTCATGATTCTATTCAGAGATATGAAGTTTTGAGGAAAATTAACGCAGAGAAATTTCTCCCGTGCTACCAGTATGAAAGCAAATTAAAGGAAGTTTCACGTAAATAACCTGAGTTCTAATTCCATTAAGCTAGAACTTCAATTTCTTCCTTGCTTTGCTTATTCATCAGCACTTTTCCAGCCATCAGGCACATAGGAAGACCAGAGAACAAACTTAACAATATGAAGTTATAAACTGTTATTGTGTGGGTTAGAAAGGAGGTAAGCAAACCTCCTAAATCTGTTTATATTTCCCCCAGGTACTACAACAATCTATAGAAAGACATGCTTTCAAAAACTTAAATAAGTAGTGTTAAGAAATAAGACACATCAGGAAAGAGTAAAGTGCACAGAGTAAAATTCATATTTTCACTGTTAAGATAGTGACAACACAGAAAAGCTTGTATGTGGAGTGAAATGTTTTGTCAAATTGAAAAATGGAAATAATATGAACACTACAATTTTCACATCAATTTGAGGTAAAATGTTTTGAATTACAGTCATTTTAATCTTGTTTTATAACGAAAATGACTTCAAATGGGTGATAATTTAAAGCAGCATAATCCAAACTTCATTGTGCTCCAGTCAGGCACGGGAGCGTGGCTCTGAGTGATTCGGAGCAATCTTTGCACATCAGCTCAGAGCCTCATTTGAACAAGAAAAAGGATTCCTGAAAAACTGCAGCTTCCAGCATTTACCTGAGAGTTCAAAATTACTGATTGGGATGGCTCCAACTTCCTAACTGGGCCTTTACAGGCACTGCTGGCACCTCCAGAAATTTGGGCAGCATCCTGATGAGGCAATACTGTCACAGTCACCAGCTCTTTAACATCCCCTTGTTACCAGGTTCTCCACTGAAGGTTTGCTCTTTGACTGGAAATTCCTCATCTCACTCACATGAGCCTTCTCCAACTATTAAGTTTTTTTGGCATATATATATATATGTATGTTCTCCAGAGTAATTTTCAATTAAAATATAAAAATACTGGAATTTTAGCTAGCAGCATTACTAAACTTGTGGGGTTTCCTTAAAACAGATGATTCTGTTTTAAATCTGATCAACCCCTGGACAACAGACAAATGATGGGAATAATTTAGGCCAGATCAACACTTGACACAATTCTTTACAGAACATTTTCTCCTAGCATGGATAATTTTAAAAAGACACTGGTAGGAAACAGTGATAGCTGTGATTATTCTGGAAGATTTTAGTGTCAGGAAGATGAGCCAAGAGAATGGAAGTGAGCAGCTGCTGACAGCATCCTGTCAGCCCATTGCAGCAGCTGTCAGGAAAGCTTCTGTGGCTGCAGCCATGAGGACTGTGATGTTTGAAAACAGGGCAGTGGTTATTATTATTATTATTAATTGGAGCTTAACAAATATGAAACTGTGGAGGTGTTAAGTTAAACCGCATGAGTTATCCAATTGTTCACAAAATTAAACTTCATTACTTCAAAGATGGAAATATTTTAAAATGGAAATAAACACAGTGGTTGATCTTTAAATTATGCTTTTATAAACTCAATTGTATAAACACCTCCTTATAACCACACACTGTCTATGTGTGTCTGTGGAAGGATTCTGAGGAGAGATATAAATTTATTGACCTTCAAATTTCAGAGAGTAGGTGTCAAGTTTTGACTCAACGCTCCTTATAATCATATTTTTATACATTGAACTATGGCTGTCTTTGCAAAAAATGTAATGTTCATTCCTGTTTGATAAGCTTTGGCATGAATATGCCTAGGCTAATAAAAGCCTAACATATATTATTTAGCAAGGTTAAAAACTAGCAATCAGACTTGTCAGGGAACTTATCATCTCCTTTAGTACATAAGCCTCAATCAGCCATTTCTCTACTGCATGGGACAGAGGCTCCTTTAGGATCAGATTTAAGAAAAATCAGTTCTTACAAAGTCACTAAAGCTCAGCATCCAGCATCCAGCTCTTTTGAAATTCTGGTTTTGAATTCCTGGGCAGGGCAGACACACATTGAAGGTAACCAAATAAATCCCAGCAGTTCTTGCTAGGAGTGAAAGTTCTTGAGCTAACCTAATCTCTAGTTCATAAGAGCAAACCCACAAAATCCCATAACTTATGTTTATTTTTTCTCAAGTCCTACAGAAAGGATATTTTAAGTCTGGGTTAAGTGCCATATAGAAAGCTGTCACCACTTTTGGCACAGAGTTCTTTTTGAGAGGGTCCAAACCTGAATTTCTGAAGCTGATGTTCCTTGAGCTTCAGCAACCTGCATTTCACAACCACCTTTCCTACAGTTCTGTGGATGGCAGGAGGAGGTTGAGCTCAGTCTGTGTTCCAAAGGGCTGCTTTAGATCTTCCTATGTGTTTTAATTAACCATAGGACATAAAAGGACCTAAATTAAAAGTTACCAGTCAACTGCTAAGTGTTCACCAGTCTGTTATTGAACCTATTTAATCTATTTATGCCTTAACTCACCAATAGTCTAGAGATGTCATTAATATGCTCAGAGTTAATTTATTATCCTCTTTTGCTTCTATTCAAGCCCATGTTAACAGAATAAATTCATCACAAATGATCAGACTTGAAAAGGCAGATTTGGATTCTGACAGAGAATAATTTATCATGGCTGGGAAAAAGCCTCCCACTGACTGGAATGCTGGAAGATGAAACTGGAATGACTGCAGAACTTCTGCAGAAAAGGACATGAAAGTCTTGGGGGGAAAACAAGCAAATAATAAACCCCTGACTCCAACTCCCCAAACAGGGAGCTCCCTGACACTGAGTATTTTCTTTTTCATTTTCACACTCACAGATCCTTTCTCTTACTCTGTCACACCACATTTGCTATATATCTATATATTATCTGAATTACAGAAGCAAGTGGATATAGCAGCATTGATAATGTGTTTCAGGTGCTGTTACAATAGGAAAAAATCAAATACATTTTGTAGTTCTAAGTCCATTATCCAGTGGAATTGGAAAGCACAAAGATACTGTCATGAATGTGGCACCACTGTGATTGTAACAGGGGTTTGGAGATTTATTGTAAAGCCCAGAGACACTTGAAATGAAACAATTGATCATGGCATCATAGTCAATATTTGAACTATTATTATTTCAGCCACTTATTGTTTCGTCCCCAGCTTCAGCACAGGGAGAATTCCCCCTCCTCCACAGCACTGGCTGCTCTAGACTGGACATGGCCCCTTCTCTATCAGACTGTGACTCCATTTATCCATCCCTTCATGTACTTGTCTCCTAATTCTGTACACACCAGAGCCCTTTCCCTGCTCCTGGTCCTGTTACACTGAGTAAATATGCAGCTTCAGGACCTGAATAATCAAATTTCCCCAGGGAAAAAGAGGGGAAAAAAACCTGTGATCAGTCCAGACCTGCCCAGGAAATAAAAAACTCGCTCAGCTCTGCCTAGATATTTTACAGAGGATCTATATACTGATATAATAATAAATGTCAGTGCTCAAATGTTTGTAAATATGTAGGCTTATGTGGATGGCTTCTTCAGAACATCCCAGCTCCCTTTCCCCCCTTTCTTCTATCATATTCCAGAAATGAATTGTGCTTCCAAATGTGCTGCAATCAATATATATATATATATTTTTGTTGTTGTTGTTGTTGGGTTTTTTTTCTGATTCAAATACTTATTTATTCTATGAATGCCTTGAACCTAAGGCCTTCAGTGAGGTGAATATACCAAGTGTCTCATCAGGACCTGATGTCCCATTGAAGAACCTCTGCACTAAAAGGGATCCAACATCTCCCAGGGTAGCACTGGAGAGTTAGAAAGTGCAAACTCTGCAATATTTATTCAGCTCCCTTGTGTAAATGTGTTTTGATGTAAACTTTAATTAAATGATCATATACTATTTTTCTCATAGGACCCTTGGGCCCAGTTCAGAGAGTAAGTAGTTATTCAATATTTCTCTTTATCTACTCTAATCAGCATGTGGCCATAAACCTTTTTAATTAATACTTTCAAAGCCTTGTGTTGAATGCAGATTTATTCATTTCCTCTGGTATCTGTTGTTTTCACAGCACAATCAAAAGCTTCACAAATATGAGTAGTATCCCACCTGCATTATTTGCTTTATTGAGGCCATTTGCATCTGGGAAACTGAGGAATTAAAAAACTTAGCAAATTTATGCAGCCTCCATTACACCATTATTTCTGAGTGCTCAACTCAAGATAGCTTAAACAAGATTTTTACACTCTATGCCACTGGATATTATATTATATTAATTATATTATATTATATTATATTTTCAAATCATACCTGTTGGAGAATGGGATGATGTCCTTGGCATTCAAAGAAACCCAAATGACAAAACATGAGAGCAAAAATTCAGTTTTCCCCTTCCCCCAAAGAGCTGTGTTGCCCATTTCAAAATGTACAACAAAATATAGGAATATTGAAGAGCTGTCTTTCATTATTATTGCTAAATCTAACCAATCAGAACATCAAAAAGCCATGAATACACTTTAAATAGCCTTCCCATGATGAAGAGCTCATTATTGTAATAAATTGCTAAAAATCAGATAATTTTATGTGCTTTGATGATTTCTTACAGTGGCAAAACTTTCCAAAAGATATATCTTAAAATCCAGCACTAACTGTAATGTAATAAAATGTAACGATTTCATAAAATTTTACGTGATAAAGCAATTCTAGAAATTCCTCAAAGTGCTTCTCGGAATCAAACTTTAATTCACTTTTAAAACGGACTGGACTGTAGTTACAACTGTTCCCACTGTAAAATCTCATTATTTTTATGTAAGTTAAAATAGACTGGCCCTTATGCAACGAGAAATGCACACCTACATCAGTGTTTCTCAGAGCTGTGCTGTTATCTCGCCTGGCTGATGAGGGATTTGTTTTGCAGCCTGTTTTCCATGTTTTCCCTGTTTCCCCGTGTTTCTGTTGTGTGTTGCACCCTTTTCTCCCCAGCTCCACAGACAGGCTGCAGTCCCCAGGCTGAACATTCCTTTCCTTAGGGAACGAGCCAAGTGCAGAGACTGACAGTGAAGAGAACACAACCTGCAGAAGAAAGCAGGAAATACTTTTGAGGACAGCAAACCTGCTCTCCCTTTCTAGCTCCATCACCATCACCATCTGGGATGTGTGACCACAGAAAAGTGACTTTACAAATGGATATCAGGAAGTTGGCAGAAAGTTCAGAATTCCCTGGGCTCCGCAGCACCAGGGAGCCCAGGGCCGTGACTCTGCAGCTTGGCTGGGTGCTGTGCAAGCACTGAAGCTTCAGCCACGTTTTCAAATTTCCCTGGATGAGCTCACCCCTTTTTCACAAGAAAGACCCTTCAAGAGGAGCTGAGAAGCACATAAAAATTGGTTGGAGCTTGGCATTTCATGAGAGTAGAGATTAGATCGATATAATTACGTGTAAATGGGCTTGGGGACAGCTCCAAAGCAGGAGGAGAAGAAGGGGCATCCAACTCCCAACAAAAGAGCTTTGCACTTGGCCCCTACACTTGTGACAACTTGAAGGAGGAGAGCTCTGAAGTGAATGGTCATATTCTCATGTTCCAGAGAAAAGAAGCGAAAAAAAGAATAAAAAAAAAAGAAAAAAAGCAGATATTAATATCTATCCTTTCATGAAAGAGAAAAGAGAAGTGGGGAAAGCAAGGTGCACTCCAGACTCCAAAGGAGTTCTGGTCCATCAGATTTTAATGCCAGGCTTTTCATTTCAAGGTCCCATCTTCACGAGTAACAAGGTGCTGGCCACCCCAAGGGCAGCTCAGCAAACTGCAATTCCTAATTTCGGCTCTAAGTACCCACTAGAAAGGCCATTTGTCCAAAGATTTTTAGATACAATTGCTTCAGAAGTTCCACAGGCTCACAGTAAGTAATCCTGAATGCAGGCTTCTCTCTCCAGCACAAAAAAAACCCCACAACAAAACAAAAACACAACAACAAAAAAACCCAAAAAAACTGTTACAAAATGTTCACAACTAAAACACAACTAAAGTTAGAGCTCATAACTTTTGCTGGTCCTGCCAACCTGCCTGAAATGGTAATTAAAAAGTGCCAAAAATGAATATAAGTACTAAAAAATAAGAATTAAAAACACATTGGCCAGAACACAGATTCAAGTACATATTCAAGTCAAATCTGTTAATTGTTGTATTCCAGTCAATTAATAGAGTGTTACAATGAACTCTCAAAAAAAAACATAAATATCTGATACAGATTGAGAGTAGAAATGACTGTGAAATGATGATGATGATGAAATGATGATTAAAGGAAAATAAGCTATTCTATTAATTACCTTTCAGTCCATCCACTGGCTCAGTATATCAGAATGTGACATTCCTGTACTGCTAACTCTGGGATCCAGAACTTTCTCCTCTGACATATATGGCAAATTCTGTCACTCACCACATGTGCATTGCTCCTAACAGCTCTTTTTTTTTTTTTTCTGACTTATTTGATGCACAGCTTATCATATTACCAAAAATGGGTGAAGGAAAACAATTGGCTCCCTGAAGGGGCAGCACAGAAAAATTTTGTATACATTCAGATTTTTTAAATAGCTGTGATACTTGGAATGGAGTATGTGAGCTCTCAAGAATATGTGACTTCTTGTAAATTATTCACCCAGAGTTCTTTATCTTGTGAATAATTTTTCTTTTTTCATTTTAGTTGCTCTTTTAGCTTGTCCATCAAAAGAAAATAAAGGAGCAAAAAAGCCACAGGGCACCTGAAATGGCATGAGGCAAAAAGTTTCAACAACCTCCTTTAAGCAAAGACTTGATCTTCATATTTTCTCCACTTCATAACAAATGGAGAAATGTTCATTACATTCTCAAAAGACAAGCTTTTATGAACCTGAAAATACCAAAATCTTACCTTGCCAAATGGTTCACCATGAGGATAACACCATATTAAATGCATTACACTGGCTTGTTATTGCCATGCCAAATGATCAATATAAAATTACTGAATTTTTTCTTTGGCTGGTGAAATAAATCTGCTCAGAGAACGCTTTTGATTTCTAGTCAGCCAAATCTGGCTGCCATCTGATACATTTGACAAAAAACAAGTCACCTTTATATCAATATATATATAACAATTCAAACTACCCATGCTTTTCTAAAATTGGGTCAAAATCTCAAATCCTGGAACATATTTCAGTTCTGCTGCTGGACATGAATCCCAGTGACAGTTCCTGCCAATCATTTTGTGGATTTTCTGTCCTGAAACTTGGTGGATAAATCACAAATTATCCTGGGGAGGAAGAAATAGGTGAAATGAAAACATTCCTTGAAATCAGTGTTTTTAGTGGGGTTTTTGCACAGAAAAATGAGATGATTAACAAAAAGTTGTCTCTTAGTTATGTTAATTATCAATTTATCATAATTTTGAGAAGATCAGTAAGGATTGCTGGAGAGGTGCTGACAAGATGCAAGAAGAATGGATAAAGGAATAAAAATAAACCCATGGGAAGCGATTGGGATATTTCTTTAGCTACAATTTACTGATCTTTTTATGGAAAATTAAAAAAAAAAAGAATGGATAAAGGAATAAAAATAAACTCATGGGAAGGGATTAGGATGTTTCTCTTAGCTCCATCTTTACTGATATTTTTATGGCAAGTCTGCAATATGCAAAAGAATAATTTCTTGAGTATTTAGGAATCTATTTAAAGGTAAGACTTTCCAGACTACTTTTCATAAACCCATCAGCACTGCTAAAGCAGTATTTTAGTTCCATTTTCACTTCTAAAGAAGACAAAATGTCATTTCACAAGGTGATTGATTACAGAAAGTGCAGCAATACAAAAAAAATTAAGCTGTTTACAGAGCGAAAAGGTTTCAGGTCACAAAATCTCCTTGTGTAATTCACTGATTGTTTCTTATTCTTCGCCTTTTTTCCCTCCTGCCTCTGCCCTCCTCTCCCCCTCCCAAACCCCCAGTGCAGAGCTGGGCCCTTCTGTTTAGTCAGTGGCCAATTACAGCTTCTCAGGCACAGGTTTTCATCCCAGGGCAATTTGGTAATCTCACACTGATTAATTAAACCCGGGTCTCTAAACAAACTGCTAAAACTCCTGTATCCAGAGCTTGCATATCTGATCCAGATAACAGGATAAGCAACGTGACTGCCAGAGTTCACCAAGAAATGAAAACAAGAACTGTGTTCATTCCTCTTTGTGGAGTTTCTAAACAAAGACTGAGTTGTACTTCTAGGTAGAAAATCTAATCTGCATTTAAATAGAATTTCTCCAAATAATAAACAAAAGCCTGAAGCAACAGTTTTACAGCAAGTCTTGCTGCTAGTGCACAGTCTAATCCTTCTATCTCTGCCACTAATCCCTTCTACCCTTGTATATTAATTTCCTTGCCAGTGTATCAAGGCATCTGGATGAGCAACAGTCGCTTCTCCAAAGCTGAGCCTAAAGCTGCTCAAACTTTGGGTGGTCAGCAGCTCAAGATAAACTCAGATTATGAAAACAAAGGGAAGTTATTAACCCCAAGAGGGAGAATGATGGACAGTGACAGCATAAAACTCCCCAAAAAAAGAGGTTTAAGTTTAAAACAGGACAATGCTAAATGCTGGAAATCAATTTTTAAAATCTCCTGGGACAGAGAAGTTTTCAGATGCTACCTTGCTATTCAATATTTTATTCTTATGTTGAAGGCAACAGATCTGATACTACCTAAAGTACCCACCTCTCCTCCTGCTTCCCCTCAAAAGAACTATTTACATATTTCAGTGCAAAAATTAAAAGATAACCCCCCAAAAAAGGGGGTCTGTTCTAAATTTAAAAACAATGAAGGACCTTATTATTAAATGAAAAGATACCTCAGAGGAAAAGACAGCAGAATGGAATTAGCATTCTAGATGAGATTTGCCAGATTCTCGGATATAAAGAAAGTTAGTAGCAGATGAGCAATAACTAATTTAATTCAGGCAGCTCTGCTTTAATACAGGTCACTGCTAATTAGACAAATACCCACTAGATTTGTCTACCTGATTCCCACTCCACTCCTAATATTGACAGACCATCAGCACATCAGCCTTTAAAATATTTTCTCACTGTAAACCCAACAAATTTGACCTATAACTCCATTGCATTATTAGATGTTGTTCCAAGCTGACTTGTTCTCTAAAGGGCCAGGGGGACCTGGCTGCCTTTGAACCAACACAGTCTGCAGTCACAGGGATCATCTTGTTTACAGGACTCAACAATATAGATTTTTTTTTTTTTTTTCTGAAAACAGAGTTATAACTCACAATTTGTGAAAGCCATTTTTTGATTTCAAGAAAGAGAGATAAGTTAGGAGTCCGTTTTCCTTCAGACTGTAGCACTTATTCACATTCAAGGAAGAAAAACAACAATATTAAGGATTCCGTAAAAGAACTTGATAAGCTCCTTTGGTAAGCAGAAAAAAATAAAAAAAAACAAACCAATTACTCTCTCAAGGAAACATTCTCTTTATGAATCAAAGCTATGTGCCAATAAGTATTTCTTATTAAGTAGAAGACTCTTGCTCTTCAGGGTAGGAGATGGACACTGCATAAATTGAGTAAGTGTTAAACTGAATGAGAAAATGGTTGTAGGCAGAGAAGAAAATGAATAAAAGGAAGAAAAAAAAAACCAACCAGCCTTTCCACTTCACAGCTAAAGACAGCTAGTTAAAATTAGAAAAGGATATACAGTAATCTTTTATTATTGATGGATTAATAATATATTTATTAGAGACAAAATAAACTTTGCATCATTATAATGCCATAGGGACAATAAAATGCTTTGCAAAGCGTATAGGGAATATCTTAGCTACAGCCAGAGGCTTGAATATTTCACCATTCCATTGGAAAACATGTAGGAATTCAGATGGAAAACAAAATCCTATGTAAAAGACAATCAAATCACAGCAAGAATAACCAAACCACTATTTTATGTTGCTGTACAGTCAGCTATGGAGATGATTATTTTAATTATTCTTACAGAGGGTCAGGATTCCTGGCCTGGCTGGCAGATCCAGGGAACTGCCCAGAGCTCACTCCAGCTGTTGGGACAAGCAGTTTGAAATTAAAGTGCAGCACAAACCTGGGCTCCCCTGATGGACAGCAAGGAACAGTGAATAGGAAGAAAGGAAAAATGGCAGGTGTTCCCTCATTTCTCATCTGGCAGAAGAGGCTCATCTGCCCCTCTTTCTCTTTTTTTTGTGGAAAGTGCATTTTTACACCACATTTGCTGTGCTTGGGCACCAAAGATATCCAGTGGCACATGAGAATTGTCCAGACTCACACCTGAGCAGCCAGAGGACTTCCAGAAAATGAAATCCAGAGACCAAGCACGATGTCACACTTAGAGAACATTTTATAGAGCTGCATTCACCTCTGCCTTCATGATTTTTGCATTTTCAGGATTCGTGTTTTGAGGCTTTTTATCTCAATCCTCAGAGGTAGAAGCCTCTTTTCAAAATGAAAGTCTTTCCAGATGATCAGAAAACAGATCCTGATCAAATAGCATGAAAACAAAAGGAGAAAACTACTAACTAGAACTGAGAATCAGCAACTCAGAAAGATTAGAAAATTGTGAGTACAAAAGCCTTTGGCCTACATATAAAAATATTTAAGTCCTCCACATTATAATCTCCTAGAAAACAAGTTTACCCACATAATAGCAAGGTTTCCTACAGGTATTTTGTAATTTTTTACTGGAAAAAAATCACAGCATTACCAGTTTCTCCTTAAAGAGTCACATAAAACAAATAAAGGCACTCATAAAGTCAATTAGAAGTCAAAAGTAAATAAGAGTTGAACTGAAGTAATTAAACTGTGCAATAGGAACGATTAATCCATGAGAGTTCATAGCAAAGGTAAGGCACTGATCTGGCATGTACAGTGGAGAATAGATCTCAAAAGCTCCCTAATTAGCTGGAATTAAGTGGTCACCTGCCTTAATTGGAAGGAAGAAGGAATGCAAACTTCAAGAGGAAAAGTTCACATTTAAAGCAGGGAGGAGGCTCCTGCTCCCTCTGGCTCTGCCCCTGCCCTGTGCAGTCCCTGGGTTTGGATTTGGGTTTCATCTCTCCCTGCTGGCACATCCCAGGCTGGCACATCCCAGCTCCTCCTTCCAGCAGGGAATGCCAGGGCTGGCAGCACTTCCAGCTGCCTCTGCTCAGCCCCAGGGAGGGCAAAGCTGAGAGTGAGGTGCTGGCTCTGCCCATCCTTCTCCAGGAAATGGGCACTGACTCCTTCCCAAAGCACCAGGGAGGGCAAAGATGAGGATGAGGGGCTGGCTCTGCCCATCCTTCTCCAGGAAATGGGCACTGACTCCTTCCCAAAGCACCAGGGAGGGCAAAGATGAGGATGAGGGGCTGGCTCTGCCCATCCTTCTCCAGGAAATGGGCACTGACTCCTTCCCAAAGCACTCAGGCTCAGCCACAGGGATGGGAGGGAAATCAAAACTGTGATTTGTAACTGCTGGGCCAGTGGCCACTCCAATTAAATGAGTTTTTTGGGTTATTTCTGGGGAGAGCTATTAGCAATCTTCATTTATCCCTCATGTAATTAAGTTTTACCTGGAGTGGCTGTGGCTTTGGCACTGTGTGAGAGGTTCTGGAGCCAGGGAGAGGAGTCAGAGCAGGGATGTTAAAGCACCACACAGACCATTACATCTCAACATCAGCATTTTCTTGGTGTGGAGAATCACAACTCTGGCCTCACACCAAAAAGAAAAAAAGATTTGGTTTCTAAGGAATGCACCTTAAAATGTACCACTCACCTTTGATCACTTTTTTTTTTTCAAATTCAGTTTGTTGTGAACATAAATCACCCTTTCCTGACAATCTTCCTGGTACACATGTGGGTGCCATGGCAACTATCACAACCTCCAAATCCTGTGCTGTGGAACACACAACTGGGTGATGAAAGGATTGCTATCTATAAATCCACAGATCTGCAATCACTAAACACTATACATAATTGTACTACGGATTTTTTATAGAGAGAAACCCAGCAATAATGACAGGAATTCAAACAGTGCATTTCCAGTTCAGCTGTATCAAGATATCCAGCATTACAAGTCTCTTAAGAAACTGAGTAATTAATTACATGGCCTTCAATGTAGTGAGTAACTGCCAGGAAGCAGACTTAAAACTTGGATTCTGTTTTAATTTATTTTATTTATGGGAACAAGTGAGGCTTTCAGGTAACTTAATACAAAATAAATTGGACTGTGAATGCTAAAAGAAAAGTAGATTTAAAACTGGGGTAGATTTAAGTAGAACAGGTACTTAAAAATAAAGAATTGCTTGAAAACAAAGCAACCACAAGGCCAAGGGAAGAGGAGAGCAGGATTATTCCAACCCCTGGCATCCCACAGCCCTTTGCCTGAGGTAGGTGGGATGAACCATGTGCTAAAATATCTCTTCATACTAGCTTTTCAGACTCATCTCACAAACTTTTAAAACCATCTGAGTCCCAAAAACCCCCATACTTTAGAAGATTCTGCATTAAATACAGGCTTATTTTTAAAATGTACTTCTGGTTTAAGGCAGGTGAGAGAAAACACAGAACAAGTTCTGCTAAGAACTATTCTTGTTTTGCCTGAATTGGCTTTTTCCCCTCCATCCAAACCAATTAAAAAAAGTTCAGAACAATGAGATTTCCTCAGCTTTCTCACCATGGGCAGGGAATTATTTCTGGGTTACAGGATTGCAGAGGTATTATTCAGATAATAAAAAAGAAGGCCAGAGATTTGTAAACAATGGCAAAACAGCTTAACCACTTGATCCACACTTTTCTAATGGTCATCATTATAGAGCTTATTTTGTTATTATATTCCATTCTTCCAGAAATATCCAGGAAAAAAACACAGCTCAGCTTACCCTTGAAATATTTTTCTTTTCCATTTTAACAAAACTTAGGAGTTTCTGAACATTCCTATGCTTCTCTCTGTATTCCACAGGGCTGCACATTTGCTGAGCAGCTGAAGCCCTGAAGGAGAATCCTTTGGCCATATATTCCCTTTATAAATCCCCAGCTGATGCAGTTTACAATACTCCACTGAACTCCTGAGTTTCATTTGCAAAGCTCAGAAGAGAACTCAGAGCCAGTGCCAGGCTGTTATGTCCACCAAAGGATAGATCCATCTGACTAAGGCTCCTGCTTTACTCTCCAGATTTGAACAGAGAGAGCAGGAGTGGCTTTCTCTTCTTTTTCTCCTCAGTATTGCAGGTTTTTTTTTTGTTTTCAATGCAAGCTACTGGCATAAAATATTTAACTAGAAATGGGAATATATAGATTACACATGGAATAGATGGAAAGGCACAAAATTAATTCTCAAAGGGCTGGTAAAATTGCATCTGAGCTGTCCAAAAGCACAGGTCTGCTTTGTATTTAAACACCACTGTGATGGGTGCTTTCAAAAACCAGAGGTATCCCTTAAACTCATCTTTTTGTGTTTGAAATTTTAAATTTTTTTGCATGTGTTACAGTTTACTTGTTTCATTAAGTTCATATAAGCCCCAGTCACTGCTTGCAAATGCACACGTACAGTAAATCCTCTGTGCATTCACCTGTAAGCCAGGGACAATTAAGAAGAAACAACTCAGGTAGCAGTATTTTATTATTGCAGGTCCAGAGTCATGAAAATTACCAAGAATTTAATTAATGGGTTTTTTTTTTGCTTATCCTGTGCATGACAACTACCATTCATTAAAATATGATCAGCAGTAATGTATAAGCACGTGGGAGATCCCAAATGATTGGAGGTTTGAGATGAGCCCTGAGCTGCTGCCAGGCAGAGCTGCTGTGCCCTGCTCCTGATCAGAGCCAGAGCTCCCCTCTGCTGCCCAGGGGCACAGGAAGGGGCAGAGAGCACCAGCACAGGGAGCTGAGAGCACACAAATAGGGGAGCATCCCTCACCAGGAGCTCCAGGGATGCACCTGGCACAGCAGGGATGGCTCCTGGGATGCATTTTTGGGGCTACCTAAAAACACAGGCCAGACAGAATTAAGGGAATAAAAAGCAATTTATATTTATTGAAGGGCCTTCAGGTACATTTGGGGCAGAAAAAAACCCCCAGGGGCTACAACCAAAAATGGGCCACGAGTCACAGATTTTCATATTTTTATCAGTTTGGTTCATTTGCATATTGGGGGTTGATCTTCCAATTACAGCTTCAGGTAATGAAGTAATTTACCCCAAGTTTGCTGCCCCCAACTCACTTTTGTTTCCATCTCTTGGGGACTGAGGCAGTGAGGAGTTCTTGATTGCCAGGCTGGACAGGAATTGTTGTGTCTGCCCAAAATGGGAAATGCTTTCATTCAATAACACCTGATTATTTATTAAAAAGCATTTGGCTATGTCAGAGTTTGCCAAATGTAATAATTAGGTGTCATGCCCCCATAAAAATGTAAGCAATATGACAGCCACTAATGGAGAAAGAATTGAAGGCTAAGTAAAACATAATGAATCAATGGAACAGCCAGAGATTCAACAGAGGAATCCCAATGTCTGGTCTAAATACACTTCTGGTGGAATTTGTCTAAGGTCTCAGATCATTTGTAAATGAGACTTTCGGGTTTTTGAATTGTAGATTGTGCACATTTGGAAAGGATCTAAGTTAGTGCTAATTAATCCTACAACACGAACAGCAAATCCCCGTGTTTGGCCTGAATTTTAAGACACTCGTTGGCATCTCCTTGCAGGCATGACATTATGAGAACCCCTCACAAATTAGCTTACATAACAGAAAATAAAATGGGGTTTACCCTTTGGAAAGACAGAGTTCACAGTCCTCAGCTGCAGAAAGCAGAAAGTGGAGCTGAAAGAGGCCAAAATTGCTTTAACATTTAACCAATTTGGATCAGACAGGCTGAAGTCCACAGTCACAATGAACTAAGTGAAATATAAAGGGAACTTAATTCTCCCATTTTGTTCTACAGAAAAATGGGTTTCTGGTAAAGCACAGTTAATCACAGTGAGGAAATGGCATGTCATAGTCATGGCACAATTGTGACAGCACTGCTGCTGCTAATTTATGAACTCTGGGACCATTTGTGATTCTCTTCTTTGTACTAAATCAAAGGTTGAAGGCCAGAGTACTCCAGGTTTGTATGTGATTTTGCTTTGACAGGCACCTCATGCAGAATATCCTTGTAAAATGAAGATATCTATTATCCTTATCATTTTGTAAATTTGGGAATGAAAATGTTAGGATAATTGAACTAGGTAGTATTGCATGGTTAAAATTTGGTGGGGAGCCCTTTTGCCTTTTTTTCCCCCCCTCTTTTTTATTTCAAAAGTTTCGAAAAAGTGCCCTTCCTAGCAAAAAACACACCAAGAAATACCACCTAGATGACAAAGAATAATTTTTGATTGATCCAGGACACACTTTGCCTTAAAGATGTTTTTCTTTTACTTTCTAGGAAGCTGCTTAGTGAAGAAAGGAAAGGGACACTTGAATAAAAAAGTTTCTTGCAAAGTTATTTCACACAGATGAATCTGTGTAATGGAGACCTTTTTGCTACTTCATGTACTGGCTAATGAGAAAAAGACATCCCAGCTTTTAAATCCAATTGCACTTTAGCTGACCTACAGTTCTATTCATACAGAGGTAGATGGGAAAAGGTAACAATTCTCACCTGATCCAAAATTTCAAGACAGTAATACATTTCAAAGCATTTTCCTTCTGCAAGCTGAGTAGTATTTCTATGAAAGTGAGCAATAAATGCATTTCTGCTGATCCCTGCATTTCATTCTGATGAAAATAAGTGCAGGAACACACAAGATCTGAGCATTCTGTGGTCTGGGAACCACTGGATCCAAAAGGTTAAATTTCATTGTTGTTGAGCAGGTGAAGTTTCCCCACTCAGTAACTCATGTTCCAAGCAGAACCATTCCATTTTCTGCTAGAAAAAACCAAAACCCATCCCTCAAACTGCTGATAAAAAAATCACTCCAACAGAAAAGGTATAGCAATGATCACATAAAAATACCTCTGGCCTATAGTGGACATGCTGTGACTTAAATGGAGTCTTAAAAAGGAGGAGGAAGAATAATCATGATTGTTGAAGATGTAGCATAATTCTGAAGAAATTGAAATTGTTGCCTCTCTATGTGGTAAGCTTAAACAATATTTAAGTGGCCGTTATTCCACTTCGGGAATCTGTTCTGCTGTGTGTTCTGTTGAATTAGATCGAGAATAAATTTGGATGAAGATAAAGTGCCAGCTCCATCAGTGAGAGTGGAACAGAGATCACACTCGAGTCAGAGGAATAAAAAGAATGATTAAATGAGGTCTACGTGCTTTTTGTAAGAAGTACGGCTGGAGGCTCTTTTATGTGAAACGACTTCAAAGCTACCCTGTAAGAGTACATTAAAAATAAAATAGCACCCAGAAAATATGTGAGAGGGCAGAATTTTAACCCTGAAAGTTTCTGCTTTTCTTGGTAAATTACAGATAACACTCATCAGCAGTACTTAAGCCACTTCTCCTCCACGAGCTCGACAGTGGCAGCCAGGAGTGTTGTGACAGTCCAGCTTCTTTAAGTGGCACAGAGACAGCCTAGAGACAGCCAAGTGACAGGAAGATTGTCTAAAAGGCACAATGATTGTAGGGACAAGTCTCTACATGCAGCAGCCCCCTGCCACCCACACTGCAATAAAGATAACCCTTGAATGCAGAGAAGACTCCAAATTGTACTTTCTAATCTCCAGCACTGACTTTACAGACTGATATTTGTACATTTAGATGCTCCAGTACCTCCTGTTGCTGCATCCATGCTGGCATTCCATGTGGGCATTGCTGGGAGAGAAGGTTTGGTGTGTGCACCTGGTGTGCAAGCCTTGTTTTTGTTGTGTCTGATTTTATCATTGTGGCTGCATGCTCATAAAGCAAAAAGTTAGGTTTTAGACTCGTGATGGGAGCCCTTGCTGAGATTTTGCAGCCAGGATTCTGTGTCTTTAACAGACATTTAATAACGATTTCATGCCAAACTATTTGCTACATACCTCATATGCTAAGATACCATATCTGTGGTTTTATAGAAATTCTGAACCTTAGATGTCCCAAATCTCTTCTCCACAACTTGCTGTTCTTTACAGAGCTATAAGCTATTCAAGGATGTATCTGGAGCACCTCTGGGCAAGGGGAGCCACCTCCTCTGCTCTCTCTCCATCACCTCAGTGGGATGGGGCACTGCAGGCACCCTCTTCCCTTCCATCCCTGTGCCAGCCTCCCCTCCACTGTGCCCGTGGGGTTCCTTGGCTCTGAGCCCCTCTGACGGGGAGAGGAAGGTGCCTGAGAGAGGAGAGGGGACAGGGGCACCCCCAGATCTGCTCTGTTTGCACTGCCAGGGGGATTGGGAGCCATGACTCTGATGCCTTGGGATTTTAGCTTCTATATTTTCCATGTATTTGTAATCCTGCAAATCTTTTATAACTCTAAACTCCACACCCAGTGTGAGCTGCTGCTCTCCCATTTTGGGCAGACACAACAATTCCTCTCCAGGCTGGGAATCAAGGACACCTCACTGCCTCAGGCCTGAGAGATGGAAACAAAAGTGAGTTTTGACGGGAGAAAACTTGGGGTAAATGATTTCATTACCTGAAGCTGTAATTGGAAGATTAACCCCCAATATGCAAATGGACCAAACTGATAAAAGTGTGAAAACCCACGGCCTGCTGTCCATATTTTGGCTGTAGCCCCTGGGGGGCTTTGTCAGCCCTAAAAGCACCTGAAGTCCCTTCAATAAACAGAACTGCTTTTTATCCTTGAGATTCTGTGTGGCCTCTGTGTTTAGTAGCCCCAAAAGGCATCAGCTCCTCTGTGTGAAGGAGGCACAGACACACCTGAGCCTCCCCTCTGGGCTGGGCTGGCTCCAGGTAACCCTGGAGGAGGTGACCTGGTGCAGGGTTCTGGCAGTGCCACAGCCACCACAGCCAGGCTGTGCACAACTGGGATTTGCTGACAGCCTTGATGGATTATTGCCCACCATCATCAGCTACCAGAGACAAACTTCAGCCTTCCAGATTGAAAGCTTTGCTGTGGCTAACATATAAACTCTTATATTTCATTCTGACTTCTGCTGAAACAGTGAAATAGAGATTTTGCTGGGTCAACACATGCATAATACCATCCCTGTCCAGATCCCTTTTGTTAGGCAGATGTTAATATCTGCTGATATACAGACAAGATAATTTTAAATTCATGAATTCTCTGAAATTATCTACATTATTTACTGACTTATATTTTTTAGGAAAAAAAGTTATTTCAAAATCCATTATTTATACTTTCTCCAGTGTTTCACTCAGCTATATATAAAGTATGTATAAGTCAAGTGGGTACAGTTGGATTTACACAGGTAAATTTTTAGGAATTACAGAGCCTTGGTTATGGGTAAAATATTTTCAACAGCTCCTGCATACTACTAAGTATATTTTACTAACAAATGCACAGTCAGAGTGTTTATAAATGAAATTACAGTATCAACTAATACAGTGACAGCTTCATTATTAGCATGACATTTTGGATTCTATTTAGATTTCAAGTTCAGCTGAAATTAATAAAATATTTAATGTACTTATGAAGTGGTCCAAACTATCCTACCATGGCCACGTTTAAAACTTTTGATGGACAATAAGTTATAATGTCTTTTCAGTGAAAAAAAAAAAAAAAATTCTGTGTGCAATTACTTTACACAGATTTGGTACTTCATCTAAAAATGAAAGGTGAAGAGTGGTTAAAGCACAAGCAGCCTGAATTTTTTTACTATGACAATTCAGAATTTTCAATGTCTGAGGCAATTCAAACTGAAAAGCAATTTTACTCCTACATTTACCTTCAAAAGGTATTCTACAATAGTAACTTTCAATTTGGAAGCCAATGTGAGCCCATTATCGCTTATAGGGCATGGCAGCATTTTTGTTAACCCCTGAGTGCCCTGAAGAATTGGTGACTTTAAGCACATTGGATCTGAGGGGGGTGGCAGCATTGCTCCATTTTGGAGAACCAGACCTGTGGGAACAGCACCTGCCTGAAGCTGCTGGGTCCAGGAGTCCCTCAGTTAATATTTTGCAGAGAAAGGGACAGCAGGAAAAATTAAGGGTTTGTTTTCCCCTCTTCTGTGCTTTGGCTGCTGATGTAACTTGGGCAAGAGCTTCATTGATGGACAAATATTTCCAGGCACTGAGGAGAAATCTGGGCCACCCACCACTCCCTACCAACCCCAACTTTAGCCATGTTCCTTCCCAGCAGGAGAAAAATACAAGAAACTTTATTATTCTACATTTTCCTCATCTGGATTCCATTTGTTCAAGACTGAACTTTTTTGGGCAGCACTTTGTGAATTTTTTTTCCCACCTCCTGATCTCCTGCATATTACTACCTCTGTGCAAGACACCACATTTACAGAAACAAGGCTTTTGAGCTCCTCCTAGATCTTCCAAAGCATTTTTTGGGTGCCTATATAAGTCTGCTCACTATATAAATACAGGAGATATGCCCCAAAATTAAGCTGTTTATTCTTGAACTGTATTAAAACATCAAATTAGGCACCTGCTATGTTTTTAGATCACTATTACTTATAATTTATTACTAACTATGGATTGGAGGGGAGTGGAGAGTAAAGAGCTAGAAGGGGAGGACTTACAAGACAATTCCATTTGTCACATTTTTTTTAAACTCCATGAACTTGAAGGCAATTTCCAAAAGAATTTTCTCCCTTACAAGTTAAATCCTTTTTCTCCTCCTTCTGTTCCAGTGCTGTTAACAAAAAGCAGCTCATAAATCAAACTTTAATCAAGCTGAAAATCCCAGTTTTATTTCCTCACTTCCCTAGGGGGTCAGAGCATTTTGCAGAATCTTTTATTTTTTGAACTTCTCCTCTTCAGAACTTCTGTTTGCTGCTCGCTTTCTCTCCTAATAAAATTATTTTCATTTAGGATTACCACCCTCCTTTCCTTCCTGTCATTGCACTTGCTTCTTCAGCCTCCTGTGACTGAAAGTATTTAAAGCCTTGCAACTTAATTGGAAGAAGCATGATTGTAAGGGATTAGCAACCCTTCAATTCAATATACAGAATTATGTTTACACGGCCAAGGAGAGATTAATCTGCTATTTCTCTAATTTTTCTGGTGTTTTCCTGGCTTTGGACTTCAAATCTTTATAAACTAAGACCATACTCAAGCAGGACAACTGGTGGAATCTCAGGACATTGTCACCATCAACTCATACTGCAAATGGGGATTGTGCTGAATTCACTTCCAGTACTATATATTATATACTGTTCTTATTTATTTTCAATTCCATGCTCTCTATTTGAAGAAGTAACAGCCTGCTGTAAAGTTTAACTGACACAGCTGATTTAACGAATCTTGAAACGATTCCTGGATTACTTTATCTTGGAATGAAAAATGGCTTTTTCCTTTTAATCTGCAGTTAACAAAACATTGATTTGGGACAAATAGGCATTGATTTAAAATTTGGACTAGATCATAAACTTTTTAACCCCCATTCTTTGTTACCATTTTAAAATACAGTTTACAATGTCAGACTCGAGGCAGTGAAGTCTCTTTGAGGCTTATTTAGGAGAAGAGCAGAGCAAGAATGAATAAAACCAAGCAAGCTGCCTTTGGATAGCACGATAAGAGGAACTCAACCAGAGTAAGCAAATGGAAGGAACATTTCCTGGGAGACTGCCTTATGAGATTTCCAGAATGACTAAGATTGTCTTTAAGGTGATAAGCCAAGTTTTATACTGCAGTTTAGTGAATCACTTCCCAAGAATGAATAGAATTATGCCTATGGCATTTAGTACAAATCAACATTGAAGGACAAGAAAGCCCCCCAGCCAACACTTATAAAAATCTGCTTCTTTTACTTCATGCTGTTACCTACTTGTTTTCTTTTATGACATGATGGAGAGAGCTCTGAGCTGCAAGAGGTGAATAAAGGAGAAAACTTCTTCAAACAGAGAAACTTCCCAATTCAATCTGCAGTAAACCCAGGCATTCCAGATACGGAATTTAATTTCTTTTAAACTTACTTCACTACTCCACAAAAAAGATAAAAGTCCTAGAAGAGAGTAAAGAGACAGCTTTACACAGGAGGCACCTTCCTTAGTTCTTTTAAACAAGGAGCTATTTTCCTCCAAAATAAAAGTTCTGAGTAAAGCAATTGAACTGATATATCTGCAAAAACTTCCCTGAATCAAAGTGCATTCCAAGTACATATTTAAATAGCACAGACCCCCCAGCACAAAGCTCAGGATTGCAGGATTGGATTTCCTGTCATATGGAACTGGAGGTGTCTGGGCTGTCAGGGCAACTTTTGGAATGGAATGCTTTAAATGCTTTAACTGTATGGAATATGCACAGGAATATCAAAGCAGAATATAATAAATACACATAAATTAGGGCTCTTTGGCCTCTGCTCAGGGCTGTAGCAGTGATGTATTGAAGGCTCCCTGTTATTCTGCTTCTCATGGTCTGAATTGTCTCCAGGCAGATCAGATTCTGTGTTTTACTGATTATGGTGAGCAGTACTTTTTTTTTTTTTTTTTTTTTTTTTTTTTTTTTTTTTTTTTTTTTTTTTTTTTTTTTTTTTATTCTGATTACCACTATTCCATTGACAATTAATATTTGGGGGGAATTTGAGCTCGACTAACAGTAATAAACATTGATTGTCAAGACCCTTTTCCATGTGCTAGGCCTTTGAATTCAAGATCATCTTGCTAGGATGAAACAAGTAAAAACCCACAGCAAGTTGACAATCTCCAGAAGCTGATGCACCACAAGGTTCTGCTGCCTGAAACATTTCTTCTGGTGTACACAAGTCACTGTAATCAATTTGGATGAAAAGCCTTTACACTTGATTTAAGTAGGCTAAATTGCTTGGTTCAATCAGTAATACAAACAAGAAAAGAAACAATACACACCCCCCTGAACTCATTACTCATGCATTTTCATTTTTTACTTTGTTTTTTTTTTTTTTTGTCTCATTCTTCAAATAGACTTTTGGTACAGTAACTTCAAGTGTGACAAATAAAGGATTAATTTTTGAGGAACTGCTATTAATTCAGCATTGAATGTCACGAGTTTACCCTTCTCCAGAAGTTTTAGCTGCTTTATAAAATTTTGTTATACCCTTAGCGGGACTTTGGATAAAATTAATTCTCAGCGTAATTATCCACATTAAGGAGCTGACTACCTCTGCTGGAAATGAAAATGTTGAACACCTCAGTGGGCACTGAATTTTCAGTGTTCTCTGCAGATCTGGTGCTGCTGTGGACGAGGCTGCAGAGTCAGAGAGGATTCAATGAAGTGTGCAGACACTGCACTCCATCACTCTCACAAGTGCAGGGAGGAGAATTGGGATTTGGGATTTGCATGGATGTGCTGATGCTCTGGAGGAATGGGGGACTCCTCTAATGTGTCCTTCACACAGCAGATGGTTCGTGAAATCTGTTTCATGGTTGGGGAGCTTTGTAAAGGCTTGTAAAGATTTGTCGCCCACTGCTTTAGGCACAGAATGAAGATATATACCCACACCAAAAGCACCCAAAAAAATCAATTGTAATAGCAACAGCTCATAGAATAATCCAAGTGTTTCTGAAATTAAAGAAATATTTGGTTGCAGTTGGATAATGAGGTTTGGTGTGACACTAAGAAATTTTGCACCCAAATAACAAAACTGTGTTCATAATCCTCTAAAACCTTGTTTCCCACGGTAAAAAAAAAACAAAAAACAAAAAAAACCCAAAAAATCCCCACCCACACACACACAAAAAAAATGTAACAACATTTATTTACAATCTTAAGGAGTATTTAAAACACAGGTTGCCCCAGTTCTTTATAGGCTGAACTATGCACAAACAATTAGAACATCTGTTAGGATAGAAAGGTGAGACCAAAGTTTCTCAGCTGAGATCAAATCTTGGTAAATCCTTGGACCTCTCTGACATTTACTGATGTATTTTCTCATGTGCCATCAATCAGTTTGTAACTTTAAGCCTTTTTTTCTCTTTGTTATTATTGTACCAGAGTGGAACCTTGAGGCAACACTGTTCTAAATTGTTTACTTCTTCTTACCCTGGCTTTAGTTTCTTATCAAGTTTCTAATCCAAAGCAATAATTTACCTGGCAATTTATGACAACTCCTTTTCTATTAATCTGTCAGAGACTTTAATCTTTTAATATTCCATGGAATTATTTGAACAAGGTGCAGTGTATCTGTTATTCAATCAACAAACAAGAAATCCTAAAGACGTGGGATGGGAAAATATCCCATTACAGAGGCCATGAAGGCATAATTTATTTTTTTAGACTTCTTTTCTAAAAGATTTTTAGAAGGTTTTAGATATTTTTTTGAAACATTTTGCCAACATGTTTTGTCATTTTGAAAGGATAATTTCTAGAATTTTGTACAAACTTGATGCAGCAGCTGCTACCTTCTTCCTTCCACCATTTATTTAGATGCAAACATCTTTTGTTAGCAGCTTGCTCGTGTCTGTGTGTTCCTTCAGAATTCAGAGATCTATAAAGTCTGTGCTTGAAGATTTTTTACCCTCCTCTGACATGCTCTGGCACCTCCATTTTTGGCTCAGGTTCTAATGGCAGTGGAATAATGCAAGTAAATAATCATTTTTTCACTGCCACACGATTCTCAGCTCTGCTTTCTGCTTCCGTCAGAGTTGCTGATTCTTTTACAGTTTTCATATTTCTGATTAATCAGCCCAGGATGTGTTTTCCACTGGTTTCTGGTACTGTCTTGTTGTTCCACTCTTTCTTACTTAGCTTGTACAAATTTTTATTGACTCCAATAGGGGAAATTTCCATTTTCTCATGGCAAGAAATTTATTTCAAAACCTACTGCCAAGACCTTTGAACCAATACAAAAAAAAATCCAATGCACCCTTTTTATACCTTCTGATACCTCTCTTTTGCCAAGAAGGAAGGTCTAAGTAAAATATGCACATTACAGCCCTATCTAATAATGGAAATATTAAATACACAGAACATTCAATAAAATACACTGAGCTCTGAGTCTTTGCTATATTTCACAGCTTGAACCTTCCACACTGAGTGGCTCACCAAGGGAACACTGAAGGCAGTAGATGTGTTTTCACATTTGATTCATTGTCTGGCCTTCCCCAAGCCCCTGGAAAAGGCTCCAAAATGAGTTTTTACCCAACTAAACTACAGCTGCAACTGACTGGAAAATGGAGGGAAAGGTGAATGCCCAGCTAATGGCCATAAGGAAGCAGAGGAACAAAGCTGGCAGCCCTAATGGCTCCTAAAGTCACCCACTTAGAATTTCAGCCCATCATTGAGTGTTTCTGTTGATGTCTTTGCAGGGTACTGTCAAATAAGAACTTGTTCTTTACAATATTATAAATATTTTATAAAAATGTGATACTCTTCAAGGTCCTTGAAGCCTTAACATGAGTTAGCATGCTGGCCATACAAAATAATTCAAATTTGACTACACCAATTACGTTATCCAGCTAAGGCTTTTAAAGTGGGAATCAATAGCCTGTTATTACATATATAAATATATATTAATAATATAATAATTCTACTGAAGAAGTTCCTCTCCTGAGAGCATAAAACATTTTGAAAGAGGATTTTTATCTACTGGTCCTACCATCACTACATAACATCAGCTGCTTCTCAGTCACAGGGAGTCCAAATCATATTGTATAAACCACAAAACTCTTTCCATAAGTAATAACTTCTTCTCCCTATCCTCCCCACACAATGGCAATGACATCAGATTCAGCAATTAAATAACCAATATTCTGATACCACAATTCTGTAAAAGTTTACTTTGAATGAAAATACTACAGAACCAGGCAGTGTTATAGAAAAGCCTGCATTTGTCATTACTTTGTCTGGCAAGGAGAAAAATAAAATCTGAAACAACATTTAAAATGTTTTAAATACACACGTATATATAAATAGTTTGTCTCTCATTAGTGGCTTTTCTTCTCCTTGACCTTGTTTTCCCAGAGAAGAGCTAGGATTTATTTTTAACCATTTTAGCTTTCACCATACAAGATTTCTAAGAGCTACGTTCAGGAAATTGGGTTTGTGCATCATGGCAGGTCTGGCATGTGAGGAAATCTGCTACATGCTGGATTTCCACCCCCCCCATGCCTGTCCAAAAATACACAGCACAATTTCCATCCCATCATTTCAGCTAAGAAGAAAATCTGACAATTTATTACAGTCCTCCTGTGCCAGATAATAGTCCAATTGATGGTATGTGACAGAGCAGCTTAACTTCAAGAGCCAGCGCTTCTTCATATAACTGCTGTCACTTTTGCTTTTCTCAACTTCACCTCAGTAACTGATTTTTCCTTGCTGCTGTTTTAATTTGGATATGTCTTGTTTCCTCAGGAGGTTGCCAAGAAAGTGAATAAGAAATAGGCTGATGCAAAATATTCTGCATAAGGTGTCCCATCTCCCCACTAATGCATCCACAGAGAAGAGTGTGCAGATGTTTGCCAGAGATCTGATGTAGACAAACAAAAGCTTAAAGTGTAAAAACTTCTTTTTTTTCACTCAGAAAAGTGTCAGCCTGCCTACATATCTCCACTGAAAAGCTGTTAATTAGTCCAGACCAAGGTCAGCTCGCTGCTGCACCTAAATTTGCCCATGCATGGGTTACTCTGCTGCTTGGTTGTGACTGCAAAGAAATTAATTTGTTTTAATAAGGTGGAAATGATCAACAGAAGACCCAGAAGTTTTGAAACTTTTGGAGAAGATCAGTACAAGGTAAGCACTCCATTTGTGTACACTCTGTCCTATCAGTCCAAGATTTTAGAAATGTGCCACGTTGTCTAATGTATTTATAGCACTTATATATCCCAATGTCAAACTGAAATATCCCCATGCCAAAAGGCCAGGCTGGCAGTGGCCAAGCAGGAGTTTTCCCTGGCCCAGCCTGCCCTAAGTGGGAGCTCTGTGAACCAGCAGAGAACTGGAAACGCCCTGGAAATGACTGAAATGATCATTTCCTGCTCTGGAATTCTCCACACACACCCACCCACACACAGTGATTTAAATGCGTGGTCACCAACACCCACAGGGTTTCCCCTCTGGTGAAAATTCTCCTTTTGGGATATTTGCCTCAACTGTGAAAGAAATCAGTGAGAACAATGCAATTATGAGTAATGCAGGAATTTTAATTTACCTATTTGTAGAATAAATAGTGGTAATAGTAGAAATTAATTGTGGAACACCAAGCAGCTCAATCCTATTCATATCAAGACTTTAGTTAACTGGAGATTCTGCAGATATTGAAAGACTAAATCTGCATTATGAGTTAATGCACATACTTAGGGTTTTATCATGTTTAAGATATTTACCTTCATAAGGACTCAATAAGTAACACATAGTGGAACTGAACTTATACATCAAATATTGGAGTATCTTGGATGCAAATAAAACAAAAGTTGATTAAATTATTTTAAGGTTATATGTAAACTCCATTCCAGATACTGAAATTAAGATTTTTTTTAATAGCTGTTTGCTTTAAGTATTGTAGAGAACTTTTTACAGCTTTATTTAAGAAAGTTTTTAAGCAGAAAAAAAATTAAAATAGAATCCTTCACTGATGCTTGCTTTTCCCTCTGAAATACTAGAGCAACCTATATGTTTGAATATCATGTTACTGAATAATTCTGAAATCTATTACTACATTCAAGCCTTTAATGACAAAGCACTTTTGAAGAGATCCATGGACCATATTATGTTCCCTGAGTATTTGAAAGAAGTAAGAAGAGCACTTCTTAAAATACTTAAAAGCTCTTTTTTTCCCTTTTTTTTTTAAACAAAAGGAAGGATTTTTCTTTTAGAATTACGTATTTCTTATAATGTTCCCTGGCTTCAAGCCTGCTCAACCCCAGGTGCATTTAAACAATGAAACTCTGATTTGCCAAGGGGAACACAAAATAAAACCACAACCTGATTGTACTTCAGAGATAATGGTGGCATCTCATCTCCCCTCCACTCCCATCTCTGCTCTGCCACTCCAAAAGAATAGTCTGGGGCAGCTGCTGGGCCAGACAAAGCCAGGCAGTGCTCAGCACCTCTTCAGACACTGGAAAATAAAAGGTGAAACTTGTGCATTCTAATTCTGCATCTTTTATAACCATCCTCAATCAAAGGGGGGTTTAAATTATGTATTTATACACCACTTAAACAACATGGGGATAAAGCTTCACTGTTAAACATACATAGGTGGGGATCAGCTTTCAATAGAGCCCTTGTTAAATTAATGCATCATTTAATACAATGAGATCAACAACAAAATTCAAAAGCTCTGGTATTTTTATTGAATCCGAGCCCCTGAGTGTTTGGGAAGTGATATAAAATTAAAAGCTTTTTAACCTTAGCTCCTCTAGTAGTCACAATTATTTCACTGTTTGCCTGAGAGTTCAATCCAAAAACCTACTGAAAGTCAGTGGAAGAGCTTTGTTGAATTAAACAGAGAGAAAAGCACTAAACGTCCCGGGTCAGTTAGGTCACACTGAAACAGAGAAGAGTTGCTAATTCTGTCAGCAGGGTTCACCCTTGGATCTTGCTCTGAGCTTCCTGTCCACACGTGCTAACTCATTTACAAAATCTCTCTTGGACTGGAGACAGAAGATCTCCATTTCACTAGATGAAATCTGGGACTACTCCATGAGCAAACATGGCAGAGGATGCACCAGGCATCACTCCTCCCAGCTCAGCCTCCAAAACGGGCTTTCAGAACCACCCTCAAGCACCATCTGCATGTTTCACACACCCTACTGTCCTGCTACAAAAATACATTTACACTTCTCTCTGAATCTCTGAAAAATACCCACAGAAAAGGAAAGTTTTGGAAGTGCATTGGGTGAGTTGTGTTACTCTCAGCAACAGAACAGCTTTGTGTTTCCTGCCTAAAAACCCTGGTTAAAACAACAAAAAAAGTTCCCAAGTCTTCATTAAGGCCCTCTAATGAGAGCTGCACAGGTCCCATAAAAGACAAAGCAGGAAGGATTAGGGATTACACTCATGGAGTTGGAGACTGGGGACTGAGCATTTATGGGACAGGAATTTATTATTATTTATTTTCCTGCCCAGGAAAGCTCAGCTTTGGGGGCCTTGTGGGCTGCAGAACCCTACAAACTGGGGATCAGAGGCATGGGGCTATATTCTGTATTAAGCAGGCACAAGATCACACCCACAACTTGATTAAAACAAAGAAACAACTTCTAAATAATAATAATAATAATTAAAAAAAAAATAAAACAACCAAAAAAAACAAAAAAAAACCACACAAACCCCCTCAGTGTAGGCATAGCCAGCAATGCACACACCAGACCAGAGCTCAGTGAAATCTCTCATATGCAGCCAAGTGAACCAAAATCAGCTTTTTCTACTCAATTCTTGAAATGTGAACCACTGACTGACTTCATCATTCTCCTCCACCCCACAAAAATCTTCACTTGTCATCAATAACTGGAAGAGATACTTTTAGTGGGGTTATGGATGCTGACACACCCAGGGTGTTCTAACATGAATGGCAGTTTTAAAAATGGGTTTCTGGTTCAGCATCTGTTGATGAAGAATTTGTCCAAATATTTGTAGATCTCCCTGCAGCCTTCTGGTTTCAAGGTAAGCTGTTCTTCTCTGCCATGTCCTGATCCATAATAACTCTGATCCAAACTTAACTTCCCAAAAATACAAAGTGTTTTTAATGAATTCAAGCAACCATATACTAAGAGCTGACTTTTTGGGTTAAATTTTTCAAGTCAGCATTAAATAAACTAAATTTATACAGGAGGAGCTGTTTAAGCTTCAACTTCACAACCCTGAGCCAGGCTGGCCACAGCTAGGAACTATTAACTCCCATATTGAATCACAGGGCTCCAAGGACTGGAGACTTTACACACCATATGTGCTGTGAAGGTGTCCTAAAAGAAGGGATTATGGGGTGTTTTGAGTAAAAAAGGAGTGAAAAAGAGAGTTTACAGGCATGCACTGTCAGTATTTCCTCCAGTTAATTAAAATAAAATCTCTCACTTCTAGATCAGATGACATGACCCTATTGTTTCACTACTAATCTATTGTGCAATTCTTCAAGTATCTACTAATTCAAGATAGTATTTTCACCAAAATTAATAGCCCAGTTTCCACCATTATCTACTTGCTAAAGGCATGCTGACCTTCATTAACGATAATGGCAACATTTTTGAATAGATGCAAAATGGGGGCATTTGGGGAACAACTTCTGCAATCTGCTTATTCCTCCCTCAAACCTTCTCCAGGCTAAATAAGGGCACATTTTGCTGACTCTTGGTGAGAGGGGGATAAAAAAAGGTTCAAGGTGTAATAGATTATAAAATAAACTTTTGTAGATTTTCTGGCACCCCCTTGATTAGAGCAGCACAGGTTCCTCCAGCAGAGTGGAGGCTCCTTAGCATTCATTCCCTCTCCTAGCACTGCTCCTGAGTGGGTGGTAATTTGTCACTAAACGTTCACTGCTGCCTAAAGCTTGATGGAAAATCTCAACACATCACAGCACCCTGTCAGATCCTGGAGCAGCCCTCCATCTCCCAAGGCAGCCAGATGATCAAAAATCTTCAAGACGACACATGTTAGTCCTGGAACTCTTGTCTAGGAGTGCCAAGAGGAAGGGCCAGCACAGATCAAAGCACTCATCCATCTAATCCCAAATCCTGTCTTCAACAGTGACGTTTCCAGTAAAGAACCCAAAACTCTTCATTCAGGAGACAAATCTACCCTGTGAAAAGTGTACTTTTTACTACGAGCACCACAGGACTGTTTATGCAAGGAAGCATAAGATCTGTAATCCTTTCAATACTCTGACATAACTTAAATACTAATCATTTCAAGTAGAGTGTTATTTTATTCCTATTAATGTTCAGTTCTGGATAGCATATGGCAATGAGTGATGCAGATTAATCATTAGTCCCAGGAGAGAAACAAGCTCTCTGTGCTGATTTTGAACTGGCCAGTTTTCCATTTCTCTGTTCTTCCTCCTTGAAGAGTTTAGAAAATGCCCTCCCCACATCTTCCATGATCCCAGCTTTACCACATCAAAAAGCAAAACAAAAAAAGCAAAACAAAAAAAAAACAAACTCCACCAAAAACAAACCAAAAACCCAAAACCTCCCCCTTCCATTAGGAGATTTTCATGAACCAGAAATAAAGACTGGACTAGGACGTTGAAAAATAAACCAGGGATTGTTTCCTTGGGATGTGTAATAGGTTAAAAGCCAGGGGAGGGTCAGCACTTTGCAATTTAGGGGTTATAGGGAGATAATAAGGTGGAAATATGGCAGGAGGAGGGAGAGCAGACCCTCAGGTCCCACAGATGGGAACTACACCTGTCCCACACCTGGAATCCCCTCCAAGTCATTTGTTCCTTTACAAATTGTTCCTTTCTGTCCTGCCCAACCACAAATTTCGACCTTGGAGTTGTTCAGAGGGATTCTGAAATACTCAAATGCAACATATAGGTGCAAATATATGGATGAACAAATTAGGCCTGAAGTGTTTTAATGAGTGACAGTTGTACTATAAAATAAACTTAGAAAAGGTAAAAAAAAATACAGGCAACTGACAGGGTTTTGGGGTTTTTTTGCTTGTTTGGTTGATTTTGGGTTTGATTTTTTTTTAATGGGAGGAAGTTATATGATTGAAAGAAAAAACAAGTTTCTGGTCACATCCTTGATTATCTACGTGTTTTTTTTTTGTTTTTTTTTTTTTTTGTAAATCCTTTGGCATTACAACCAATGCTCCATTTTTGCACAGTGCCTGATACATCTTGGAGGCTACTATTAATAATATATAATCCAGCTAGACTTGCAAATGATTTCTTTTTCCATTTATTATACCTGCTCAGGCAAGTTTGACAGACTAAAATATTCACTTAAATGATTCCTTGATTTACCAAAATGTAGCAGGTCAACAGCAGGCCAAAACTTACATTCATATTTTAAATTGGCCTTCCTAAACTAGGAAAGGTATTTAATTAAAACACCAAATCTCACTTTATTCAAGATAACTCGTAAACATCCATTAGGAAGTTTATTCCTGAACCACTGGTAGTGTGGGATTTGCTTCTTGGCTATGTATGGCTCATTAAATACCTGTTTTTCTTCTTGCTGGTGACAGGTGAGTTGGGCCATGCTGTAATTAAGGACAGTGTTAACAGCTGTACCACAGATATATTTCAGTGAAGCTCAGTCATGCTAAAACACCTGAATTAAGGTGTTCCATGAACTCAGCTGCTATTCTTTAATATAAGGCACAAAATAAACATCCATGGGCAGCAATATTACTGCAGCAAAGGTCCTGGCCTTGCTAGATAGGAGCCACTTAGCCAACAAACACTGGCCATTCTCGATTTTAAATGGCAAAATTATCATTCTTTAGCACGGAGATTTACTCTTGAAATAGTGCCTTGGACCTGCACAAGTTTGTACTCCAAATGGAGCCCTACAGGTGAGAAAAAACAGAATAATTTCCAAACATTCCAAATCCATAATAAAATTGTTCTCTTTGTGTAGGAACATAAGGGAATGTCTGTGTGTGGATTATCACAGGAGGGGCTACCTACTGAGAAAATATAGAGATGTCAATCCTAAAATACAAGAGAAAGGGCCAAAAAAATCCCAGCAGTGGGGGAAAAAAAAGAGAAATTACAATCTGAATGCACCTGTTATATGCAGAGGAATTGCCAAAAGAGAAAACAAGGAACTTAAAAGTACTAACTCAGGTCAGGAGGGTTCTCATTAGAACTTGTTCATTAAATGGTCAGCGTTACCCTTTTGTCCCAATGAAATAAAAAATGAAATAAATGAAATCTACATAGATGCTTAGGGGTGAAAGTTTGCAATCAGTCTTCATAATTATTTGTCAATTAAGTTTGCAATGGATAAGAACAAAAGGCAATGAATACAGCTGCTTCCAAGCAGTGCTTCCAGCTACAACGACCCAAACACAGTAAATCCTGCTATTTTACCCTCTTCTCCTTTAGGCTGTGACATCCTTCTGTATTGTCTAAATTACCTGAATAAAGAAAGCACACATTACTGCAGTTTTGCTCTGCAAAAGTCACTGCAGAAAAAAAATCTGACTGCATATCATGTCAGTTTCTGCTTTGCAGACAAAAGTGATTGGTGCATTGCTTCTACAAGGATCATGACAACCACATCAAATAAACTTCATTTTTCATGGAGTAAACTGACAGTGACATTTCATATGGGGAACAGGGGACAGATTTTCAAATCTATGGAAATCTTTGACAGCTTAGATGCAAAAACAGGCTGGGGTACTGTACACATGTCAGGGAATAATAAAATCAAACTTTTTCATAGACAATAGAAAAGATTTTGCAGTTTACATATTTATAGGCTTGTTCAGTTACTCTACAGCAAAGGGAATAATCACCATATTTTCTCAAATCAATCAGTAATTCACATTCATTATATCTTCTACTCTGCTTTAAAAAGGAGTGTTGACTACCCTAGAAGTTCGGGTGAAAGATTTCTCATGCTTTGCCTTTAGAACTTCAAATAATAAATCCAATTAATTAAAGACAATTGCTTTTAATTGAATAACAATTAATTTTCAGTTTTGTGGGGCACAGAGAGGAGAGCTTTATAAATCTGTAAAGGCAATTTCTGCAGGATGATATCAGTTTCTTCACTTCAGTCCCTGGAAAGTAATTGGAGGAATACACTGAGCAAAGAAAAAGTTTAGATTTCCATTGCACTGTGTGGAAACCAGATTAGTCCAAAATCCTAAATGCAAATAATGCAAATAGTGCTCTTCCCCTATGGCACAACATTATTTGGGTGGTGCAAAAAAAAAAAGAAAAAAAAAAAAAGAAAAAAAAAAAAAAATCAGCTTTTAATGGAAATGGAATTTGGAACTGAAACAGTAAGAGCAGGTTATGGATTTCAGCACTTCCTATATGTTATGCTTTATTAAGATTTTGAATATTTTCATTTAAAAAAAACTCCATTTCTTCTGTTTTCATAGATAAACTCTCCTGCACAAAGATTTGTGGCTGTCTTGTTTGTTCACAACCCAAGTGAAACAGCAAGACACCTCCCAAGGCATGAACAGCCCCCGTTTATCTGAATAGACTGTTAACACCCAAATGCAATTTTCACAGATTAAATATTAATAGGTGTATGGATAGTTTGCTCAAAACAAAAATTAGCTACTACTTTAATATATAAAACTGCTAATTCAGGATACAACACAGCCAGTGTCTCCAGGAGTTTGTAGCAGATGATGGTGTAAGCAGTGATTATAAGCAATGACAATAAGAGAACAGTTATCAATAAAATAAACATGCTGAATGTTAAGAAAGATTTCACAAAATAACTCTACACACTTTGAGTCTAAACCATTCCATGTGACAACCCGTTATCTTGCAGTACCTTAGTCCTATAATTATGTTAATTCTTGTAACAATAATGTCAATCAAGATGGTAGATTTTTATATTTAAAAACCCCAAGTATCCAGATCACATTCTATGTGTCATTCCAATATTTTATAAGATTTGCTTACATACAGACCCAGAGCTCAAGGTAGGGGAAATCATTCTTTAGGATTAAATACATATCCAAGACTTGAATTTATTCTGTCATCGTTCCAAAATCACCAATAATGAAGTGGAAATTATTTCCCTACTCCATGCAGGGAATTCTACTTTAGGCATTTGGATTGTTCTCGTGAATCAGGAAATCAAAATGTTTCCACCCCACACTCCTAGGCACACTGCAATATCTATTTTATTGTATTTGCATGTTCATGTCAGAGGCTTATATTTTTCTCCAAGGAAAGAAATTCAGATATAGCCTGAAATATGCAGAGAAGCAAGTCAGAAAGGCAGCACTTGCTATAGTGCATAAAAACATGACTATTATAATTCCATAAAAAGAAAAGCAGCGCTTGAATTACTTCCTGTCTAAAATAAGCTTTGAACACATGGAAAAAAACTATATTTTATTGTTCAACTCTTCTGTGATGATTTTCCCTTCCACACAGAGAGAAGAAACCTAAAAGTCATCACTTTCCTTGGAAAGACATGGAGGGAGATGGTAAAGGAGATGATACAGAGCCTAAGTTTACCCACAGCTCTGGATATCAGAATGATAACTGATCTTGTAGGTAAAGGAAATGTGGTAAAACCAACCCATCTGAACCTTAATATAAAGTATTTGACACGTGTAGGAAACTATGAGTTAATCTGCAGAAAGTGGTCATAAAAGGAGATAAAAGGTTGCTTAAATATTCCAAAACAAACATTGAAAAAGGAAAAAAAGGAACAGGTGGGCAGGAGGCTTTTTATCCAGCATTGATGGATCCATAAAAGTGCAGGTGCTGTGGGGTCTTGTGGTGGGAGGAAATTGGAGCCATCAAGCTCAAAGGGCGCTGGAACATCAAACGTGAAGAACAAGATGACCTTGAGAAGGATGGCAAAATGAAATTTAACACTATTAAAATTTAAGTGTACTAATAACAGGAGATGGTAGCCCAGGGGGCAGTTCATGGGAAAAGTTACAAGATGAAAATATCTTTGGAATACTAATTAACAGGATGACTGTGTCCCAAAATGCTTCCACCCCAGCAACTTCCATTTACTCCCACATACTTCTTTTTAATGCCTCCATTTTCCCACCTTTTTTTCAAAGTATCCCCTTCTTTTACAGTATATAAAGTTGTAGAATTACAGAGGGGTTTCTGACTGGGAGAGAATGGGTCTCTACAGAACTACCCCAGCTGCTCCTCTCTCTAAACATTCCCAGTTAACATGATGATGAAAAAGATAAATGCACTTTCCTGTTCTATATAGACATTTTTTGTATTTTTCTATAGATATCAGGAGGGATTCATGCTCTAATTCAATACATGAGGGTCTTATCTAGAGAGTTTATACAATTCTTGTAAACAGCAATAAAAAAATGAAGTTAGATAGATATGGGTGTAGAAAACTACTAAAGCTGGCTGGTGGATGGTGAACTCTGCAACAAGCAGACTAAAGGATGCTTGCTCCTTTGCCTAACAAAATGAATTCCAAAATACATTTATATATATTTTTTTTAATGGATCAGAGGAATAAAAATTAGCAAATTAAAAGAATAATGTTGGTACAAAACAAATGTCGTGAATAAATTGGCACAGAAATTAGAAAACTTAAGAACCATTAAAGGGATTTGATAGCTCCAAGCAGTCATAAGAATCATTTTTAAGACAGAGCCTGACATAAAAGATATTATGTGATATGGTTGCCAGAAACAGAGGCTGATTTTGTTTATACAGAAGAGTTCTGTGCTCATAACTCTGAATTTGGCAAACTGCTTGTGCCTAAAATACATGACACACTTTAATCACAGGGATCTTTCTTGCTATATAGAAGAATAGCCACATAAGACATTTCCTTTAAAATATTTATATATTCCGGCAGGCTTTAGCCAGAAAAAAAAACAAACAAACTCGTTAGATTCCCTACATCAATAATTTCACATTAAAAAAAAATTTTGAGTTTCTATTGTTTTATGAAAGAAAATATGGCTATTATATATAAATACACATATATATGTGTGCAGGTTTTTGCACAAAACCGCATTTGAAAAATGTGGATTCTTGGAAAATAACCATAGACATTCTTTGGTCTTATTCTGGACTCAGTTTTTGCAGCCAACAAAACTATTTGTTGTTATAACTGTGGAAAACAAAACTTCAGTGAGCTTAATTGGTCTACCAATGAGTTAATTGGTCTATTAATTGCACTGGCACTTCTTCCAGGAGTGGAGGACCAGCTGTATTATTCCTACTAATTGAAAATTCCCTCTACCAACAAAATATAACTTTATCCCAGCATATTTTTTAATGCACAAAATTTTAGTTTTTAAACATTAAGTCCCATTTTTTCAGATTAAAAATAGCACAAGTAATTTTGATTTTCTTCTACAATATGCACCAGAAAACGATGAGGGGGAAACCCTCCTGTATTTTTGGTCAGTGATTATTTTAAAGGTGTTTTACACCCACAGTCCCTCTGTTTCTTATTAGCATTAGAAAGTATTCCTTCTTTCTCTCCAAAGGAGAGCTACTGCAGATTTCAAAACTCCTTCAGTCTCTGAGGCACTTGTCACTTATATAACCAGAATATAATCCACAAAAAACTGCATTGCAATATTGGGAGTCTTTACTCCTATTTATGGAAATGGGAGTGTTGTAACCTAAATCTCTGTAAAACTCTTAATGATTTACATCTGCTTAAACCTCACTGGAAAACAGACATAGCAAAAAGAAGTGGGGTTAGCATCTGAGTAAAAGTTTATACAATAGGCAATAGGTGTTTAAATCACAAAAGCAGTTTTAGAAGCATGAACTGACTCAGTGGTGGCCCCCAAGTCTCTTGGACAAATATCCTGAGCTCCACAAAATGAGCTCCACACTTCAGAGTCTTCTGAAAACACCCAAAGGAATTGCTTTGGTCTTTTCAAAGCCTCAGTGTAAGTGATTGCAAGTCCCAGAGAAGTGACCCAACACTCATTTAACGAACCCAAATCCCTTTTTCTCCTGCTCAGCCTGCGAGGATCAGAGCTGCGAGCCTGGGGAGGTGCAATGGGGGGACACTGCTCTCAAAAATTCACACCCCCTGCTCCAAAGACAGTGACTCTAAACCCTTCTATCTTCCAAACCCTTCTGCTGCCTCCTCTCAGACTTTGCTGGCGTGCTGATAAAAGCAGGATGGAAGGGCTGGGGTTGAAGCCCAGGAGCTCCTGCCAAAGCCTTCTCCCCATGCAGGAGCCTCACCACAGTGTGTCCTGCAGGGTTTGTGCTCCCTCTGTCACATCCCCCTTCTCCCCCAGCTCAGGAAGAGTCCTTGGGAGTGAGGCAAAACCACTCAGAGCTTTAGGGATAGCTGGAAGTTCTCCAGAGGGGAGCAGCAAGCAGGACACAAGGCTGCCATCCCTGTCCCACACACAGAGTCCCCTGTGCTCCTGCAACTCGCTCAGTGCCTTGAATGTGGGGTTTAATTTCCTCCAAGTTAAAAAAAAAAAAAATATCCTCTTGGGAATGCTACAAGATGATGTGATATGTGATGCGACCAGTACATATGGCCCTGAGATTTAAGAATGATATTTGTTTTCCAAAGAGTGGAAATGCTCTCCTGTGAGTGCATTAATTCCGAGAACGGGTCTCTCACAGTGCTGCAAGATCAAACTAGCAAGAGACAAAATATTTGAGCTAAATATGTATGATCCCAGAAAGAAAATGTTTTAAACAAAGATTGGTTTTTAAGAAAATGGTTTCATGCTGTTCACATATAGTTCAAGCTTTCCCTTATTATATAAAAATAAAAAATGTTTATTTCTTTGGATGGCTTGTCAGTATGTGTCAGTTTGGAATGTTTATGATAAAATGTCAACACAAAGCTGCAGTATATCAGGCCCCTTGTGTTTTAACCCATTTAGTGCTTATGGTTCTATCTCAGTAACTCTGTACATTAAAAAATGCATAATATTTTTTGCACTTGATAAGTCTACATTTGAGGGATCCTGGTGTATTGAAACAGTTATGCATGCCCTGCAGGTTACTTTTTTCCCCTCCTATTTCCAGATCCTCATTTATTTTTGTTTTTAACAGAATTTAAAACTAAGGTTTTTTTAGCGCAGATAAAACAGCCAAGTGCTCACTGATGCTTTTAGGAAAATCCCTCTTTTGAATGCAAAAGCTGTTGCAGTTCTGCTATCCGTAGCAGATCACACAGGAAAGTCTAACAAGCTTCTGGTGAAGCACTCAGGTTTTTTTTTTCATTATTATTATTCCAGTCAGTCAACTGACAACAGCTCCAACCCTGTTAGAAATCCTTTAAACTGCACTTCAGAAATCACCATCACAATTGCTACTAATTGGCAGTTTTGCTGGCAGCCTCAGGAAAAGAAAAGCAGCAGTGACTGAAGGGGCCATGGAGAGACTGAGCCCCTCCTGCCTGCCAGGAATCCTCTCCCAGACCTGGGCTGGGCATTCCTGAGGCAGAGGGGCTCTGGAAAAAAAATCCACCTGCTGCTCCTGCTTGTACCTGTGGACAGCATCCCCTGGGCACAGGCCAGCCAAAGGGTGTCAGAGAGCCTGACAATCAGCAAAGATTGCTAAAATATATTTTTAAATGGTTACTCCTGAGCCTTGCAGTTGCAGGTTGTCTTTTATTACTTTTCCAGCTGGCTGTAGAAAGGAAAACAATGCAGGCAGGATGAAAGCAAGCCATGAGTTGGGCTGTGCCCTGCAAAATCTGAGCTGGGAGAGGATTAAACCCCAGAATCACTTGTTTAAAATTTTAGAAGCCTTTGTCTCAGTCTCAGCCTCAATGAAACTATTAAGTCTAAGAGCTGTGATTTGACTGCAATCCATAACCACCCTCCAAGCCCACCCTTGCTGGGTACAAACCCATTTCACACAGCTCATGTGCACCAAGGCTCTGCACTGAAAATGCAAAACTGATTTCCACAAACTGCTAATTCCAAGTCTTTTTTTCCCAATCGTTTTTTATTCCTTAATGGTATGTTAGGGCCACAAAAACAGCACCTAGATTTTGTCAGGAGCTTTTTGGGAGCCATTTATCTTGAGAAAGACCAGGCCTTAACTGGTGTTCAGGCAAAAGCATTGTCACATGAGTGAGATCTGCAGAAAGGATGTAAATTACTGAAGCAATTGCCCTATTGACTGTGTGATATAATGGCTTTCCCACTGTGTGGCAATTAAAGGATTGTGGCATTCCTTTCTTGAAAAGCTCTGCTGCTGCAAGACAGCCCAACACAGAGATGTAGGTTTGCACTCTGCCTGGAGTCCCATCCCAGCTGGATACACACAATATTCCCCTGTAACAAGGGGATTGCTGAGGCTGTTAGGCTGGCTGGGCAGCTAATGTGCAGAAATCAAACCAACCTGTCCACCAGGCTCAAGGAACACCAAAGAAATTATTGCACTTATTTCCCATATTAATGGACAAATCACATTTTCCTGGTTTGAACACTGCTGGAAGCTTCTCAATCCAGATGTGCAAGAGCTGGAGGATATTCCTGCAGCAAGATTAAGACTTGGGGCTACTGCTCAGAATTCCTTACTATTTTCCCTAGAGATGGCTTAATGAGATTAAAGTCTGCAAAGTTCACCTTATGGTGAACAGGTGGAGAATTGTTTGGGAGATCAAACTCCTCCCCATGTGCCACGGAAAAAGCCATCCTGAGTGTCCATAAAGCAGCTGGATTTGCCAAAGTGCTGATCCTGAGCTGTGTCACTGCACAGGAGGTGAAAGAACTGCACTTGCTCATCCCTCAGGACCAGGACAATGCAGCATGGAACGACCTGGATGGTTCCTTGGATCCTCTTACTTGGATGAAAATCCAAATTGCTTCACAATGGGGATAATGAATCAGCGAAAAGAAGGTTCAGGTACCAAAGGCAGCACTTCAGCTATTGAAAAAACTATTAAAATAGGACAACATAAAATGTACTGTTCATGCAGATGTCAGAACAGTTAAAAACAAACAAAAAAACCCAGCAATATCAAAATCCCACAACCAACCCCAAACCTCTTGGCATTTCGGGATAATTACATAAAAATTGAACTCTCCTGGTTATTAAAGGTTAATATGTTCTTGTCAATATACAATATACTTTGGGTAAATATTGTGAGATATAATAGTTTTGTGTTAGTGTAAACCAGCACAACTATCGTTTTTTTAATATATTTGAAAAAAAAAATAAACCTCTTATTTTTCCTTACAAGTGAAGCAGTTGCTGGCAGCAGTAAATATATTTTCTACTTCCTGATTTATTTATTGTTCTGTCAAACTAAGAACATTTGAAATACTTCCACACTAAATATATTCGACTTATCAAAAATCATATACAGAATGAGAAGTGTCAGAATAAAATTAGCAAGATTTTCTTTTAGTGTAAGTCATAACAAACAAAGCTTTATATTTGGCACAATATAATTCTTGATTTAAAATCAAAATTTAACCTTTAAATAAACTGCAGAATGAAAAAGTGGAATCCTGAGGAATTTAGAAACAATATGTTGTTATGCATATAATCTTAATTAATGGAAATGACTGCACAACCATAATTATGAGACCCACATTTGATTGACACCTGATATTCAAGCGAAAAATGAGTAATTCTGTGTTTTTGGAAAAGAGAGTACCATAATTTTTTTTGTTCAGCATGTTAGTCAACAGCAGTAAGGACGTGCAGTGTGAGAATTAACACCCACAAGCGTTTTGTTTAAATAAATTTCTACACTTTCAACTGCCAAGTGAAAAAAAGGAAATGAATTAATTACAAAACCTTAACAGAAATTTTCACCAAATTGAGTTCCTAAAGAAAAGCGACTTTAATCAGGCTTTTAGTTTGCTAAAAAAGACTTCTGCAAGTAAAATGGTAAAACTGAGAGATACTTAACAGAGACATGTGATTAAATCAGAGCAGTTTCAGTCTCTGGGAATTACCAGTCAACTCAAGAGAGCTGAACTATACCTGATCCCAGTACACCTGATTTTCATCAATGCCAGGTTACAAAATGCTGTTTTTTCTATTTATCATCTGGAGTAAAAAGCAGTCCTAAATGCAGATTTCATTTTAGTTGCAGTTGCTGGGGGCTGGGGAGAGTTAGAGCACTTCTCGCAGATTTCCCAGGTTGTTCTGCACAGCCACATCAGAAGGAGAAGAAACAAATGTTGCTTGATATGGTTAAAACCCTGGAGTGGAAAGTGTGAGACTTTATTGTGCTGAATGAGTGAAATAAGCTGAAATTCAGATGGTGCCATATCACCAGGATGGACTCCAACTTGTCCAGGCAGCAGCCCTGATGCCAGATGGGGATGGCAATAGAGCAGTGATATAAATTAGGATGGAGAAATCTAGCACTGAAATCTTTCAGTCTCCATCATTTGGTGCATTCTCCTACCCCAATTAAGCCAGCAGTGCAATGTTTGGGGATGTTTCATTTTCATTCTCTCTGAGAAATGCTGTGTCCTTAATTCTGCCATTATTTTACAGGTACAAGAACATTGACTTGCACTTGCACTGACTCCACTTCAGCTGTGACTGAAGCCCTGAATTACTGCTCATCACCCCATGGCTGGAGGGATATCCCTCAATTTGAGGCTGAAACCCAGGAAAACACAGAAGTGGAAAGCTCACTAGGATAAAGTATCTTTCAGCTGGCAGAGTAACACCATTTTTTGGAAATGAAGATGTTCTTACAGACACTTAAAGATGCATTTTAAGGAGGACAACACTGTACTTGAGTTGTATGCCTAATTTGCAGTGCAAAGATAAGAAATCAACTGCTTGTTCTTGACTCATATTTTCAATGAGCTTGTTATTTGCTCTGCTCAGTGTTTATGCAAGAAAAATTGCTCATTGAGAAGTAAAGTAGAAAAGAACAAAGAAAAAACATTTTTAGCTTAATTTTAATTTGTGCATGCTGGGCAAACAGCATGAATTTTCCTGTAAAAATTGTGTTGAAATTGGAGCCATTGAGCTCGGGAGTGTTCAATCTCAGTTTTGCTTGTTTAACCAGTTCTTGATTTCTGAGCAAGTGAATCTAATGCACTATGCTTGGGGATGTTTCTTACTGTATTTCATTACAGCTGCTGAGAATTTAAAGCAATTAGCTGTTCATGTTTTCTCTCCGTTTCTTTTTGTGTAGTGTTCCCTACCATGGGACTGCTCTTATTACCCTGTATGTTAAAGCTCATCAAATTTGTATCCTTGTTTGCCAGGCAAAAATGAGCAGTGAGCTATAGGAGCTGCTCTGGAGTTGTGTTCTGTGCACGCTGGCTGATTTCTGCAATATGCTGCTGCTCAGAGATCAGCTCCTGGGTTACTGCTTCGCCTCAGGGCCTAAGCAGATGTTCTCAGTTCTGGTAACTTCACGTGAATTTGGACACCAAACTCTGTGTCCTTGCTGTTGTCAAAGTTATTTGAAGGAGCTTCCACGCTTCAGAGCAGGACATGGGTTCTAACTCAGAGTTACACCTCTGACACGGTACAATATTCATTTCATTTTGCACAAATGGAGTGAACATTTAAACTTTGGATCAAACTATTCTCTGTCCCTGCTGTCCCCGTATTTTGTGGCCTCTTTTGATAACAATTCAGACGTAAGCTTATGCAAAAGTTGCATGCAAGTCTCAGAAATTGAGAGGGGAATTTAATTATTTTAAAACATCCTCTTGAATTCTTTAGCACCATTCACAATCCTGTCTGTGGCGCTCCAACATTTTGCACTTGGCACCATAGAACAGAGACAGAATATCTTCATCTGTGGATAGGAACAAGATAGCCTGCACAATCAGATATATTTCATAGAGACAAATCTTGATAGACACTTTAATGGTTCCCAGCATTGGTGGTGATGAGCAGTGAGCTTGCACTTGAATGTCATTTTTGTTTTCTGCCACTTTCTGGATACACAAAAATATGTAGGCAATAAAACTAGCAGTTGATGAAAAAGTATGACTCTTCTAGTTGTAAGAATTTCCTATTTGACTCATGTTAAAGACATGAAAAGAGAAGCCTGAGAAATCTTTTCAGAATTCAAAACCCAGTTTCTACCCTGTTCAATTTTTACTCCATCTCCACCAGTTTTCGATGAGCCAGTTAACTCTGGTGCTCTTTTTGTTACAGATGGTTTTTTTTCTGTAGAAACCAGCTGGCTCTCCTTTACTCAGAATGTGCAGTAGACAAATGAAGCTGTGTAAGTACTTCTTCAAACCTTCTGAATGCCAAAGGAACTCAATTTTTGTGCCATCTGAGCAGAATACCTGTAACCAGTCCTGGGGCTGTTTTTCCTGGAATTGGGACCTTCCCTGCCTTAACCCTGATCCCAGCCTGCTGGTGGAGGCACAGCTCTCTCATACCCAGGAGGGTGCAGCCACCCCAGCTCCTGTCATTGTTCTGCTGGTAATTTTTAGGAAATGGACTGCATTCTTCACACTCTTGAAGATTCAAACACCCCTCTTGAAAAAGTTGAGTCATCCTTTACATTTTATTTCATACATTCTATTGCTTTGAGTTTGAGGGCGAGCTTAGGGTCCTTTTCTTAAGACTGTCATAAGGTTAAAACTTTTTTTTATTTTTTTTTTTTCCTTTTTTTTTTGTGGAATACACTGAGTACTTTACATCTAAACCTCTGTTCTGCATTTTGACAGTAAGCTTGAATCTGGTAATCTAACAGAGGCAAAAAAGCAGTCTCAGCAGACATGCTCCAACCTTGTGTTCGACCATATTAAGAATTAATACTTAGTCTTGCCGTACAACCCAGCTTTAATAAAGCCCCCTAAATCCTCTTGGCTGCTGCTTTGACAGGGCAGCATCAATCTCAGCACTCGACTTTTGTATTTGCTAATTCAATAGGCAGCCAGACAAGGCTTTCAGAGCTGCGTTTATGGGATAATGAGGCTTTTTACACAGTTTCAGTTTTTGCCATGTTGACAGGGAAAAATAAAAAAAAAATAAAAAAATCTTTGAGAACGATGGATTTAAAAAATATTTTTCAGAATAAATGCTTCCTGCATATTATATGCTTCTGATAGGACCAACTGCTTGAACTTTCTTTCAAATTATTTAGTGTATCCTCAGGAAACGTGGACTTGGGATGTGCCTCCTTTTTGTATCTTCAGTGGTCATTTTTGACAGAGGAGAAGCCTTAAAGTATCACCAATTTAGGGTGAAGACAAATCTAAGATTTCTAAAACCTTCTTGTGTCTCATTTTCTTGCACTTTATATGACTTTCACGTCTCTAAGACAATACTGCTACTTTTTGGCTTCTTGAGGCTTCTCTGGTTTCTTTAGGAGTTTTAGTACTGTTCCATCAAATTTTTTTTTTCTCATTTATGGCATTCTGTTCACTTCTTTTTCAATGCATACTTAGTTATGTTTGGATCTTGATTGGGAATTTTGACCTCTGAAGCATTTCAGCTTTAAAAATACCGGTAGTGATCAAAATAGTTCTGATTTAAAACTCATTAACATTTAATATTTCAAATCAAGAGTCTTTGAAGCCTGGCCTCAATCAGCAGTTTAGGGGCTATGGCAAAACTGTAGAATTTGTTTTATCTGTCCCTTAAATGAGTGCAAATACTCCAGTATTTGCATTTTGTCCTGAATGCTGCAGCAAAGTTCTGCCATGATACAGAAGTACAGAATTTATGCAAATAATGGACAAATAAGCCATGTTGCTGGGATTTGCTTAATTGGCTGCTCTGACTTTATCAGAAATACTCATAAACAGGTAACACTGTCTCAGCACCACCACCTTTTGGTGTTTTAGTGCTTTTCTAGCAATCAGCGTTTTTAGCACGCTGCATGAACATCAGAGCAGCTTCAGGTCTCGCTGGTATCCTCCAGGGAAGTTCAGCTCCAGCTTCTCCAAACTCTGCAGATTTCAGCTGTTTTACTCACAAGGATGGTGACTTGTTTCCCCTCTGACTCTGTACTTTGACACTTAACACCTACTAAATATTGTTATATATAGTTTTTTGATGAAACATCGTTTCAGAGGCTTTACCTTTCTGACATTTCTGCTACCAGTTGATGTTTGGAACTGCACAGAACAGCATTTATTAGAGAGGGGGAAAAAAAAGAAAACTAAACAAAAAACAAAGAGTTAGGGACTCTAAAACTGCAACAGAAATTGAGAGAATAAGAATCAAGAGCCTCCTCTTTCATTCTTAATTTTTTTCTCACTCTCCTGACAGACACCTTGTCTCTGTAACCTGATAATTTAGTTGTTTCAAGCTCTGCATCTTTTGACATTTACTAAGGCCCTCAATTGATTTATCTCAGTTAAATACATTCATATACTGACAGTTCTTAATCATTTATTCTTATCTGCCCAGCCATGGCTGTACAACCCAATCTCTCTCAATCTTCCAAGAAAAGAATCACCACAAATCAAAGCCTTTTGGTAACAAACCCCAAAACTTAGTGAGCAAAAACTGATTCGCTTGTTACTTTTTCTTTTTTTTTTTGGAAATTTTCCTTCCTTCTTGCTCAGTTTTGGAACCAACCTGAAGAGCCCCCTGAACAAATTTACTATATAATAAAATTCAGCTGTGTCACTAGCTCTATTTATGAGGTTAACTTGTGGAAAAACTTCCATAAACAGAATAATTTGACACTTTGCTGTTTAAGAGCCACCCTGCTTCTTGCTGGAGTCAGGACTGATGGAGCTGAAGCTGTCAGGGAGTTTGTCTCCTCTAATAGCCAGGTGAATGTAGATGCCTGTTCACATTAAAACACATTTCTCATGCAACACAGAGTTGCTCAAAATGCGAGTTTGTCCCCTGCTGCTGCTGCTGAGCCATCTCTTCACTTCACACACTTTTGCCCAGGGCCATGCTGGTTTCTATTCATAAAGGCTCCACATCAGTGTCCCACTGCTGCCTAATTGCAGCTGGGAACTCAAAAAAGCAGCACTGTGGCTTTTTCTAATGGGTTGTGCTTGGAAATTCCCATGCATAATATCCTGTGGCAGGATATCAGATTCCTGTCACACACCAAAACTCAGAGTCAGCCGTTCGAGTTGTAATTGTGTTAACAGCAAATTGCCTGTTGCTGGCTTCTTTTTTGCCCAGTAACAATTTGTAAAGCTATCACAGAGTTTTCAAAGTAGAAGCATAACCACATTTTCACTAAATGTGTCTATCTTTTTCCCTGCCCTGGAAAGATTGCCTTCCTCAGCCTCCTAATTGAGGGAGCTGCTGACCCCTGCACTCCCAGCATCACTGTAGGTCACAGGCAGTGATAGTTCCAGAGCCTTGGGAAACCTCCCAGATCTCTGAATTCCTGTAATGACAGCACATTTAGACAATTATCAGCATTTTTAACTCCATCACTGTGAGCTTTGTGGCTTAGTCATAAAAACAATCAGGCAATGCTGAGCCCTGACTTGAGAGCTCCAACTCACACAACTCTGAGTTCTGGGTTGTGAACTTGAAGCCAGCAAAGCATTTCTCACATGGTGAGTACAGGACAAAGAAACAATCAGCGTGGAACCTGTCATCATTATTACATTTACACTGTCAGAGCTGTTTCCTAACGGGGTTTCTGACAAGGTGAAGCATCACTGTGACTGCTGCTTATCTAATGCAGCATTGTTGCCTTGCTATCTACACACACCTCCAAGCACCATGAGGCTTTCATTGTCCTTGTATTACACACCAGCATTAAAGAAATCGAAAAAAAGATTATTTAAGTACAAACATTGCACTTTGAACTTTGCTACTCAAGTGCTGGATGCACAAAGTGACTGTAAAAACTATAATATTTCTTTATACAAGTCTAACTAGCGACTAGCAAACATGAAGTAAGGAATGCTGATAACATAAATTATCAAAAATATTTCACATTTTCTGTATTATATTAACTCAATGTCTGTTAAACTAAATGAATTAATGCTAAGAGCTACAAGGTTTTTTAATACCTACAAATGAAAGCTGTACCAGAATTGTCGCTTTTTAATGAGGCTAATATCATTAGATAAAAACCCCTCCGATTATAGGCAGACTTATTAGAGAATTTTACATTAAAAATTGTTTAAAGTTCAAAATTTAGAGGATGATTTCCACATTTCAGTGTCTGACCTTGGGTGTATATCTGTATCCATCCCACACCACATCCACTTGGAGTGTGAATAGTCTTTAGCTGATCAAGGCCAGAACCTCACCCACTGCAATCATGTATTTCTGAAAGAGAACCTTATTAAAGAAAATCCCTTCCCGTTCTGCATTTTACCTGCTGAACTCAATATATATCAGCACATCCAGTCATCTCAAAGGAAGTACTTCTCCATCAAAATACAGGGTTAAGTGGGACCAATCAATATAAAATATACAGCAGGGATAGGAAAAAAAGTTCAGGTCAGATGCTTTGAGAGATATAAAATGTCACAGTTAATTTTTCACTCATCTAGACTGAAAAGGAACTGCTGAATTATCTATGAAAGTGAACTAACTTTGATACTTTGACATCAATGCTGCATAACATTATCCAAAAGAGTAGAGCCTATAATCACTCCATTATTCCATTATTTACTTACTCACATGCAATGGCTACTATCACATATATATATATATATATATATATACACATATACAGAATCACTGAGCCTTTCAAATAATAATATTACAGAACAGTTTGGGGAATTAGAGAGGAAAATGTATCCACTGGAAGCAAAGGATGTGTGCACAAAATGCTGCCTGTCTCTCTTTGCCAGGCCATCTATGTAATGCTCCCACAAGTCATGCAAAACTATTTCTGTGCCCAAAGTTTGGCCCACTGCAAAATAAATCATTGTTTTCTACAATGTTAAACTTAATCAACCAAATGAAATGGACTTCTGCCAACAGCACTTCCTCTGAACTTTATTCTGCCCATTCGGTTGCCAAATTGTTTTCCCAATCTTCAACTGCTCCAGTGACTGTTTTTTGAAAAGCAAACAGCCCTCACTTGTTGCAACTCCTTTGAAAGATTTTCTTTGGGTTTTGTTCCTCTCAAGTATTCACCTTCAGGCTTCTTGAAGCCAAATACAAATAATTCCTAGCCCATGGTAACAGCCGCTCTCACACTGAACCTGCAAACACTTCTGCAATTCTCTGCCCATCAACTTTAAATCAGACATGACTAAAGCCTCACAATGCAAAAAATCTGAATTCTGCCTACCATTTATAATGATCTGACAACCTTTTGCCATCTTAGACCCTACACCAGTGATATTTTCTCCTTTGTTTTTACTGAGACGTTTTTCTGTTTTCCTAACTTGTCTTGATGGTAACTATGGTGACAGTGATGTCAATGAAGAACAAATCAAAATGTATCAGATAAGATAGAGACCCAGCAATGTACAGAGATTGTGTGGCTCGTGGTATGTTAATTTGCATTTAATAATTAATTATTCACATTAGGATTTCACATATAGATCTACAAAAATACTGGGACCTAACTGGCAGCCGCCAAGTTTCTGCAGCCTTGAAAATGAATTCAGGATTGAATTACACACAGACACATACAGAAAAAAAAAAGCATCAGTCATACTAAGCACCCATCTGGAAATTAAATGTCAAAGATAAATGCAAGAGAGGGGAAAAAATCAAATGAGAAAAAGTCAGTGTGCTTTCAGGAAGACACAGTCTGTTCTGAACAAAATTACAGAAGAAATGAGATATTTGCTGAATACCAAACACTTGCTCTGATTTTTTTTCATATTATGACCACCTAAGTGTCTATAAAAATACAATCTTTTTGTAAACTCTCACCAAAAAAAAAAAAAAAAAAAAAAAAAAAAAAAAAAAAA